>VXBJ01007796.1:317581-485385 GCA_013400055.1 Nycticryphes semicollaris | reverse complement strand
TTTTTTTTTTTTTTTTAACTATAGAGGCTTTTTTGATGTCAGTTGGAGAGGCTGAAGCAAAGTGGAAGACACTGTAAAAATTATTGTCCCTTTTATTAGTGCCTCAGGTTGGTTGGGTTTTCCTCCTCGTAAAGAGACATCTTGTAATTGCTGCAAAAAACTTATGATAGGGTTGTTTATCTTAGACAAGATGGATTATTTGCAAGTTGAGGGAGGATATTCCAGAGGAGGATGTTTATCCGTGTTTTTCCTAACAGGTTTTGTGGAATTCAGCTGTGCTGGGCTTCTGTTTTGGTCTGATGGACACAAGAGTATAATTAAAAGGCAGAAATACAGGGTCACCACAAGGTGACCGCAGGACTTCAAAATCTTAGGGGACTTTAATGTAGGTGTTCTGAGTGAAGCTGCTTAAGGCCTTCTGTGTTGCAGATCCCACCTCAGGTGTATCTATCCAGTATGTCCTAGGGCCGCTTGTTCCTATTTTAGATTTCCACATAGATGGTGTTTTGTTTTGTTTTGTTTTTTTAAATCTAGTCATTGTTCTTGTACTGAGAGGTTTGGCCCAGTCTGTAGACACCTCATTTGCACGTTGTTAGGAGCCTACTGAAACAGTCCTCTTGAAATAAGGATCTGGCTTCCATAAGTAGTCACTGAAAGGATACAGGTGCCTTTTAAGTATTGTAGAGGTTGGTCCAAGCCAGACTTGGAGACTGGCACAAACCTGTCTTCTCTGACTATAGAGGGAGCCTATATGCTTGGCATAAATGGAACATTTAACTTCCAGAGGTCTGTGGCTTGTGGGATCAAATTTGCTGTGTGGAGTCTATTTTAAGCAGAAGGACTTGAAATGAGACTGATATTCATATGTGGATCAGCTGGCGTAGCTAAGTATTGCTGCCTGACCTGGGCTGTACTCTAGTTAGTTGATGATGTATTGTACTTGTTCAGTAAATGTGAAATTAAAAGGGATTTGTGTTTTCTCTAGCTATGCAGCTGCTGCACTGTTGGCTGAGTGCTTTTCAATATATTTCCTGGTCAATCACAATATGTGAAATATGCAATGGTGTCAGGGCCTTAGCACTTGGAAGCAGACTTGGGCTTTAAAGGTGCAGATGCCTCAGGGGAAACACTGGCATTTTGCAAAGTATTTCTTCGTGCTCATTGTCTGCAATCTTTCATTTTCCATTCTTCGCAGAGTGTCCATCTGGAACAGCATCTTAGTTTTATAAAGTCTCATCTACTGCATGGTATCCTACAGGAATTTATAGTTCCTTCATATGACCTCCTGAAGTATTTATCACACCTATTTGAGATGTTAAAGGGAGCTTTAAAGAGCTGGGATGCTGGTAATGGAAGAAAATACACGCAGGTCGTTATGTGTGAAGTCCTCCCTGAAGTCTAGGAGAATTCTCTGCTGAGCATTGTGGGACTACAGCTGAACTCCTTAAGTGTCCCATCTTAGGTGACAAGACGTTTTCTAATCTGTTTTATAGGTACAGTCCTGGCAGCATGATACCATTTCAAAAAAAATTTACAGTCTTGGTTATATAGTTGTGTGGTCAGATACGCTGCTATGAGTCAACTGTATTTTTCAAAAATACTAAATGAGGTACCAGCAAACCTTGTTAAGAAAATGGTGTGGTTGGTTGCTTATAAACATACTTACCCGGCAACAAATCAGGGGAGCCATAAAACAGAAAACAACAAAGGCACCTGTGTGAGAGCACTGGGGAGGCAGGGGAAAAACAGAGCTGGTAAAACAGTAGAGTACAGTTCTGTTTGTATAAATATTTACTGAGAGCTTTTGTAATTACAGAAGAAAGTGCATCTTGCTCTGAAGTTAGCAATATTGCGCATAAATGATGTGCATCACTTGATTTTTGCAGTAAACTATTAGATGGGGAGAAGCCAAGGTACACCCAGTGTACCTGGGAACAATCTCATTCATTCAGTACAGTCTGTTTCTTGCTTGAGAAAGAAAGTAAAATATCAGTAAGACAGAGAAGTTAATTATTGTATATCCTTTCTTCTATCATAAGATATTTTATGACCAACTTCCAGGGTTTAAACTGGAACCCTGAGATATTCTCAGAAGATAAATTTAACCACCAAAATTACTTTTTTTAAGCAGTTTGCTAAGCTTTTTTACTCTGCTTTCAAGTGGAATATCAGTTAGCCTTCAGGAGTGATATGTGGATGATATTTATGATGCCCATGTGACAAAAATACTTCCTCTCCTTTAATGTCTTAACATAATAGTGGCTTCTGTACGCAACACAATCCATACCAAGTTCAGAAATAAATGCTAATTCATCTCGAGGTTCAACTCGGAGCGGGAAGTTAACAAGTGCCCCTGTTTGTTTTAAAAATGCAACATAAAAATATTTTCTATGTTTCTAGCATTTCTTAGTTTTGTTTTTGATGCAAGGGAGTACACAATCCAGTTTGTAAGTAAGAAATCTACAAGTAACAATCTCTGAGACATCAATTTGCTTTGATTACTAGGGCATTTATTTATTGGAGGAATGGTAGAAAATGTCTGCTGGGGGGTTGCGTTAGAGAAAGAATGGCTGTTTTCAAGGAGACTTAATGGGTTCCTGTAGAGTGATAAAGCTCAAGCGGGCAAAGGTGTTGAAATCAAAAGGGACAGGGCACCACTCTAAATTTGTGAATCTGGCTTTCAGACAGCATCCACTGTGCCAAGCATAGCTGTGCGTTGAGAGCCTACAGTCCCAAGGAAGTTAATGAGAGCTCCGCTCATGGTCGTTAACGAGCTGGCTAGTAGTATATTCCTAAACATTATCTGGTGAGATGATCATAGCTCCATTGTGTACCTGAGCAAAGGGTAAGATGTTTTGATCGTTCTCTGTGGAGGTATTACGAAGTATTTGTTTCAGCTCAACTCCTCTTTTGAGCACTGCAATGGGTTCTCTGATGGCTTCCCATAATAGTCTTGCTAACAGCTCAGGACTTCAGGGCTATTGGCACAGCCCACTCACCTCATTTCAGGTGTGGTCACAGTAATTTCTGAGTATCTTAAATTCAGTCTTAGATTTAGATAAAGGGAAACCAGTCACAATTTAGGTATTTTCTTTTTGTGTTGGCAAAGAGCATAGCTGAATACAGCAATACACGTAGATGATTATAAAACAGCAACTGTACTACAATAATGAGCGGAAATGGGTCTGTAAATGTTTTTGACCAGCGATAAGCTGAACTTGTAATTCAAACAGTCCAGAAATAATGTTCCTGCAGCAATATTTCTAAATTTCTAAAAAAAAAAAAAAATGGTGTTCACAGAAAACAGATAGTTTCTCATCTTTGATGTGCAGTGTGTCCATGTCAGCATACAGAACCTGGCACTGGCTGGTGGCTGGGTGTCAGAAGCAGAGTAAGTACCAAGGTGTGTTGCAAACGAAGGGAAGGAACATGCTCAGGGGTGACACGATGAGGAGTAGCTTGCTCTGTTTGGAGGAAAACCTGCTGCTTGAGCGGCAGCTGGGAGCCGCGTCCCTAACACGTGATGAACTGGTCAGGCTGTGCTTTGGTTTTAGCTCCCCCTCATCGTGAAAGGTTTGGAAGTAGAGTGGTAGTATGAGGAAGTTCACCTTTTCACATGGTTTTGTTTGCAATAGCTTTTTCTCACAAATTTAGCCTTTCAAATTCTTTTTCCAGTGTTGTTTCCAAGCACTTTCCTGGAGTGTGTTTTTTATGTGTCGCTAACAGGAGCAATACTTTTGATAAGTCACAATCACAGTTCTTTTCAGTTAATTCCTGTGGTTAGTAGAAAAATATATTGTGCCTATGTGCATGTACAGTGCCTGGAACTATAGACTCCATTAATAGAGGTTTCTAACAACGGCGATATAAAACCCAAAAAGTTTCCAGAATAATGCTTTTAAAATAAGGAGGCTCTGGCCTTATTCATGGAAGTGTTTTTATGTTTGTGTATAGAAGCTTGAATTATTGTTTGAGTGGAAGTAGTAAAGGAAAAGGTTAAGGTCTTAACCTGACTTGTGCTACTGTATAACTGAACACTCTGAACTAGGAGACATAGTTTTAAAAGAACAGGGGAAATATTATGTGCAACAAGATTAATAGCTAAAGTGAAAGATGTAGCTGTTTAATGACTCAGTAATGACACTTCAAAAGATACAAAATTGGGAAGGTAAACTTGTTACACTTTCTAAGCAAGATTACACAAAACAAATCAGCTCATTCTTTCAGTGTGAGAAACTGTTTTCTAAACTGTTTCAGTGTTTTCTAAACTGTTTTCATGGAAGAAAAAACTCCAAAAAACTTTGGACAAAAACTTTGGACAGAACAAAACTAAAAACAAACCAAACCAAAACTAAAAAACAAAAACCAGAGGAAAACAAATATTCATGTAAACATGATTAAAATGAAAATAAATTGCAGGAGCTCTGTGTGTAAAATATTAGGAAATTATCTGCATTATCTTTCTCTCTTCTTTTTTTTTTTTTTTGTCCTACAGAGGACATTTTAAGTAAATAGCTGAAACAGAGTAGTCACCTTTGTTGGGGAACACTGTACATATGTGGATACATTTTTCTCTTGTCACAGAGAATTCCTTTTCCCTCCCTCTATTGCAGTCTAGGTACACAGTGCAACTGATTTCCTATCAAAGTGTTAGAGAACTGTTCAGGTAACATATAACATAGTTTCTCTTCACCTGGGAATCCTGCAGAAAGTGTTGGCCAGCTGTACAGGGCTTTACATCCCAGTTTTGTGGGGCTGTATAGAAATACTTGGACACTGTGTTTTGAACACACTCTCATGGTGTAGATAGGAAATGTTCATACAACAGTTTCAGTTGCTACGTGTCTCATATATAGAGTAAAGGAAGGACAAGATGTGATGATATATGGACTGTGAGCCTTAACTGTATATGGGAAGTAAGACTTCAGCTTTACTGGGGGCATTAAGTTAGCATGTGGCAGATTCAGAACAAGCAGCACGGAGATAATTCTTCTTACGCCCTGTAGTTCAAGTGTGAAACTCCAGGCTGCTAAATGTTTCCATGAAGGAAAGGAGGTCCTTCACAGGTAAATCACGAGAAGCTAGATGGGAATTTGGGGAAGCGTCTCCATATCCTTGTCGTGAGTTTTATTGTCTTGCTTAAGCAGCTGCTTTTAACCTACTGTCAGGGAGAAGCAACTGGATTAGATGAGCCTTTAGCCAGCTTCAGTGCAGCTGTTTTGTACTGTATTGCTCATTTCACTAAATGGCTTTGAGGAGGTTGGGGGTGGTGGTGGTGTCTTTTCATCATGGAATGTGAAGTCTGCAACTGCTTGCCTAGCTTCATCTTTCCCTCACTTTTCTATTACTGACTGATTCACACTGACAACGGGGAGAACACAAAAGATTTCTAGAAAAGATTGTCAGAAATGAAAAAACATCCTCTAAAATCTTTTTCTATCCTACTACCAGGTGCTCAGAGTTTTAAGTGAGGGTGTGACAACAGGAGAAAGCAGTAGGGAAAAGACTGCCCTCCTGTGAATGCCAGGTTGTTCCTCTTAGTCCTTCCCTGCTTTCTTTTTCTCTCCCTTCACTCCCCATGTCTCTCTTCTGTGTGGTGAAACATCTCTCTGGACATGTCTTGTAACTTGAAAGTCCAAAAGCTGCAGCAGCCAGCTGATTTAGTGTGTGACCATCCAGTTACATTTAGATGCCAGGTTAGATGCATAAATGAATGTATGTTAATGCCAAGGGTGTTTCAGTCTCCTCTGTAAGCAGTCTGAAAGCAGTTTGCAAAACAGGTGGGTAGTTGACTCAAGGTTGAGGAGAGCCTTGTTTTTTAAAACGCATTGCTCCCTGGAAGATAAATGTCTCAACTGAGGATGGAGGAATGCTCCAGTCTCTGTAAAGACTTTGTAAATCTGAAAGCTCTTTTGATATTGGGTGCCTAAGCCCTTTTGGCAATGACAGAGGCAGGGACCAGTCTTGTGAAGAATTCCTGGAAGAAGTGTTTCTGTTCCCCTGCCCACAACATTTACTGGCTGACCAAGACTGACCAGCATCCAGTATCTTTCTGGCTGAAAAAAAAATTCTCATTCCTCTTTCTGCCCTCCCCATCCCTAGTGCACTACTCTTTGTTAGAGTGCTCGCATTGTTACTGAGGCTGTTTTGATGGAATAATTAGATATCCACTGTAATGGAAAGGGAGAGTGAACACGACTTCCCACATTTTATATGAGTCCTTATCCCTATTCCCATGAATATCTAAATTTTTAGTATGAATAATTCTTCAATTTAATCACTGGAAAAGATTGCTTTTTCTCCCAACTAAGAGAGAAAAAACATACTTTTAGGCTCCTTGAGAGCATTATAGTGTTGCATGTTCAGGGGTGTGGATGGAGGTAAGATAATGGCTCAGAAGAAGCTATTGGACTTTGATATTGGCCATGGATGTCTAGAATCAGGTTCTCTCTTGTGGATCCAACCAGAAGCTTGATTATACTCCCTTTCCCAGCAATTGTAAAGGTGTGTAAAAGGATATGATCTCTGCTCCTAAAATGACTACTGAGTCATACACCTCACAGACTTGAAGATCTTTCATAACTCTTCCTTATCTCAGCCTAACATGAAATAGGGCAGAAGAACTGTGGTTTAGGAGAGACCATTTCTTCTCCTCGACTACAAGGATCTAGAATGACTAGGGTGAGTAGGTCAGAGACGTAGATGTACACACTGGGGGTGGCAGAAGTTAGCTGAGTATTGCCTAGTGTATGCTGTAGTGGCAGACCTGCTAATTCAGTTGGTTTTGTTGTGTCTCTGAAGATGGGGTTGGTAGGTAGCTCGGTGTATCCCTTCCTCCCTTGCCCTTCATCATGGGTAAGGTGAGCATGTTGTTTTGCAAAAATTCTGTCTTTTAAGAAACTTCCACCCTCAGTTTGTATGCAAAGTGGTGTTGCTGGAGTTTGTGTAGCGCTCTGTCTGCGCTCTCTCCTTGAGGTGGTGGAAGGTGCTGTAAAAATCAAGCCAACCTCCTGCTTGAGGCCACATTTGAAGAACATGACTTTGTGTTCCACCATCCCTTGCATGTGATCTGTTGAGTGACCCTGTGACTGGCTGCCACAGACAATTCTTTTTAGTGGCAAATTTTCTGTACAGTTTCAACATCTGCTTCTCTCTGTGTTTCTGTCCCTCTTACAAACTCCCAGTAGAAAGCCAAAAGGACTAAACTTTTTTCCTTTTTTCCCTAGCATTTTATTTGCTCAGAGAAAGCAGCTTGATTTTTGATTTCATGTAAAGTTTTGAATGGTTGTGTACACAACTTGCAAGGGAGAGGATAATTGAACAAATTTCAGATGTTGAGGTTTTATCCCTAATCATGGGATTAAATCACGTCTATACAAACTTGTTTAATAGTACACAGTGGCTGTAGCTCTGAAATTAGGAGATATAATAGCGACTGTATTAAATTAATCCTGGAAAAATGAGCATGTCTAGTTTCTTAATTTTAAATTTGAAGTGCCTATTTTTATTATAACTGAGATGGGAAATGTATTTCTGGAACAGCACTTTAGCTATAAATTCATTATAATGACATTTGTAAGTTTAATCCTTTATTTTCCACATAATTACATTTTAATGTTTAGTTATTCATACTACAAAATCTATAAGAACCCTGACAAAATTATAAGAAACACAAATTATATCAAATTCTAAAATCAACTAAGCATAGCCTTCATCATCATCTCTGCTTTTACTGTAGACTCATCTGCTTAAACTCTAGTGTAAAATTGTAAGTGCTAGTTGTGTAAATATATGGTATCCAATACAGATTACTTTGATTTTTAGTACCTTCACATAAATGTATACACTCATTATAAATTGTGGGGATTTGCCTATGCCATCAGATGACCATTTTAGCCTCTTGTGTTTACGCTAGGACAAAACCAAAAAAAGTACTTGTAGGTGCTGACAAACAGCATCTTTTTTCCAGGTAATCTACTGTTTTGTTTCCCACTTCAGAAGATAATATCTTTTCTCATGTATAACATCTTGAATTGCATTAAAATAAACTTTTTAACTGTTTGACACAGCAGTTAAAAGTACTATAAAGAACGTTTTAATATAGATAACTGTGACCACAAAATCTCTACTACTTTAAATAAATTAAATTTTTTTATTATTATTAGTCATGAGGAATTTATGTTGATCTGATGCTTGCTTTTCTAAATTCATAAAACAATACAGACATATCTAATTAATGTAATAAGAGACGTATTGTTTATTAGTGGAATAGCATACTGAAAAAGTGTAGTTACTTGGTGCAGCATGTCTCCAATTATGATCAACCACAACTGGTTTTAAAAAAATAATAACATGGCTTTTTCATGGTTGAGCATTTTTTTTTTTTTTATGGTCCCGTCAAATGTGGAAACATTTTACTCTGGATGGATAATATTTGTGGTCTTTGTAAACTGTAAGAGCATGCTACTTTAGGTTTTCCTGCGAAGCATTGGTAAGGCAAATGTTTAAGCTCTGATTTAAACCTTTTCCTGTGGTGATGGCTGAGTTCGGCTTTATTTGGTATGAGCAGTCCCGCTGAGCAGAGCTCAGATTCCCTGGAATTACTTGTGGAGAGCCATAGCTCAGCATGTGTTGTGCTGTTATCTTTAGCAGTGCTACCTATGTACTTAATATTAAATATACTATTTATTAATTTGCTTAATAAGAGTCAGAGCCAGGTCAGGATTTGGCTCCTACTGCGTGCACCGGGCAGGCTGCGTTCACTTTGGGATACGTGGCCCAATTTGTGACCTTACAGTGTATATGTGTGTGTGTGTGCATATCCTACAACCCCTCCTGTAAAAAGTCCTTGGAGACTGCAGTTCAGACCATCTCTCATCGCTGTCAGTGCCAAGTGGGCATGGGTTTATCTCCACCAGGACCCACGCTGTCCCTCTCCACCCTCAGCCCCTGCCGCTTGCCTTTCTGCTCCCTTCCTTACTGATGTTTGGGGCATAGGGAAGGGGCTGCTGAGGTGCCAGGCTACAACCCCTGCAGGTTCCTGCAAGCCCGTCTCCTGCAGGATGCCCAGCCAGGTACAGTGCACAATGCTGGAGGGCAGGGAGGGCTTGCAGGCAGGGGGGACACTTGCTTTTTCTGGCCGGTCAGCTGCCTTGCCCAGGGCTACGCATTTCCTCCTGGGTGCTGGGGGCAGGTGGGGCCAAAACCACCTCTCTGCGGGTGGGATTCGGTTCCTTGGGCTGCATCGTCTAATGGTCTGGCCTGATGCCCACGAGCATACGTGTTGTTAACCTCCAGATTTGGTTGTATCAATAGGATTGCTCTTCCAGGAAAAGTTAGTTAGCGGCATCAGAGCCTTAATCGATTTGGCAGGCAGCACGGGGAAGGGAAACAAAGGGACTAAGGCACTGAGGGATTTGCCAGGAGTCGGGGCAGAAGCCCATGGCAGAGCTGGGGGTTCTGCATCCGATGCCTGATCTGCTCTGGTGGTCACGCTGCCAGCGGAATAAATTTACTGGTTTGGGCAAACCAGCAGTGTGTTTTGCCATGAGCCACATGAATAGCTGTTTATGTCTAAGTGCTTGTTAGCGGATAAGAGTTATTTTGGGAATTAAGAAAATTTTTGTTCATTGCTTACTGGCTTTGAAAATTATTAAGCAGACTAGATCTTCTTTAATTGACTAGCCACTATATTGTCTTCATGATATATATTTAATAAGTTTTTGGTAGTTTCCTAGGAATTTATGTGTATATTATTAGATTTATTTTCCAAGAAGCACTGGTGGAATCGGACAACTTCCTTTTTGGAAACTCAGCAGTGATTGTGGACGCTTTTCTTAATAATGCCCGAAACCAAGAGGAAACCAGTATTGAAGCAGTACTGGACTCCTCTATTTGCTGATTGGAATGAGGTTGTTGAAGAATATGTTCGAGTCCTATAGGAATTCTATTTGGTTCCTCGATAGAGACAATGTAAACTAGTGTAAACTGCTGTGTAAGTGGAATGTTGACCTGGGATTTGAAATAAGTAAAAGACACTAATCATTGAAGTAAAATTAAGAGTTATATTAATGTAATTTTTTTTTTTTTACTTTAGCGTGGAACTTGCAACTTTCTTCTTGCAAGTAGCCTTACTCTGAAGCTGACCTTGCAAAACTACGCTTGAGTTAGGTTTTGAGTTATAAGTCAGCATTATAGACTTTATTGCATCATAGGCTCTTAGGCTTCTGCCCATAGTCCACTTGTCCTCCTACAAAACCCTATGAACCAAGTTTGAAGTGCTTTGAAACATTGGCTACTTTACCTGCTCCAATTTAATCTTGGCTGGAAGGTACGCGTTGTGCTGTAACAACGATGCCATGTTTATTTGGTTACTAATAATCCTTCCCGGTGACTGCCCTAGGCTGACATACTTCTAGAAACATACTTGTGTTCTTTGCATGTGCAATAATATCTTCCTCTGATTTCCCTATCTGAACATGATTATTGTTTTAACGTTTATTGAGGTTTCACTATCATGTGGTCACTTTGGAGAACCTAAATTTAGTTGTCAAGTTGCTTTCCATTTGGAGGAGGAAAACAACAGCACAGAGTCATCATGTATCTTCAAACATTCCCATGTTTGTCTTCATGATGCATATGCATTCTGCATCCCTAAGCAAAACTCAGAACAAAATGGTTTATTAGCCAGCTCTTCCTCAAATGAGGGAATCTCTGCTCCCTTCTGAGAGCCGTCCATCCTGCTGATGGTTCTCCCAGGTGGTCCTACTGGATGATGATGGCCATTTTGAGGCTCCCTTGACTGCCTCATAAGGCCGTTCAAGTTCTTCATTTGAAACATCCTCCCAGCCCAAACAATGAAAGCTCATTTCCTGAAGATCGAGTGGGTAGATTTGACTTAGTTTCTGATTAGGGAGGTGGCAACAAATAAATTGCAAGGAGTGGGGGCAATGACATGTTTTCCTTTTGGGCTTGGCAAGCTATTTATTCATCTCAGACTGTGCCATGAAATAGAATCCCAAGTAACATCTTAAGTATCTGATCATATAGCGGCTCCAGTTGACTTCAGCAGGGTTTATTCCTTAGATAAATATTAGCTTTAAGAGATTCAATGTCAATTTAGCAATTCTTACTTACATGCCAAGATATGTCAACCTTGGTTTTTCTGTAGACTTAAAGGAAAAGTCTTCCTTTTGATTTATCAGAGACTTACATGGATTGAAACTTATATGGATTGAAACGTGCACAGATTGAAACTGCACTATGCTTACTTTGACATCCAGGATTCATACATAATGTATTTTGGTTTTGTGGTCCCTAAGGAATTTAAAGTATATAGGAATACTGACTTTATGTATACATTCAGTCAAAATTGATGGATTATGTCCTTTACAAACTTTTCTAAGTTCCCAAAGTGTTCCGAATAACTTCAATTTTTAGGAAAACTTCATACTAAAATTTTCATCTAACCTGTAAACCTGGGGCAAACGATATACAACAAAAAGAGTTGCTATAAAGTATTAAATTAACTAGACAGTATTAATAACACTTAGTGTGAATGTAATTTTGCAGCCTGATGTTGTTCAGGATGTTCCACTTAGCACCTTTCAAAATGAGCTGTCAGTGTTTTGTCATGTAAAATTTACAGTCTTGGTAGTTTATCACTTCTGTTTGTGCATTTCTGCTTTTCAAATACTATAGCAAACAGGAAAAATCTACACAATAAGCAACATAGGATTTATTATTTTTTTAAATTTTTAATGAACACATTAACAAATTATCTTAATGTTGTTACTCCATGTAATAATGCCCCTTTATGGCAGTGGCATGCACTATCTATTAATTCTTTGCAGTGAAAAACCACAAAAGCAGTCAGCTGCGTTCTGTAAAATGGAATCGGTTACTTTGTAATCAATTTCTCTTTTACTGTATAGTCCACCTTGGCTGTTAAAAACAGCTTTAAACAATCAGTAACCTGGAGAAGATTCCTTTCATTTCCCTCCCTCCCCACTTTTTTACCTCTGGAAGTAAAAGGTTCTTTCTACACTTCATTTATGTTTCTAGAAGACCCTTTTTCTAAAGACAGTATACTCTGAAGAAACCCAGTCTTAATGTCTGGAAATGGACAGCTTTTAATAACACCCAGCTGATTAAAAAACCAGTTCAGTTTGTACCTCCTTTCTGCAAACCCCTTTCCTTTCCACTGACACAAACAGTGATGGTCACAATATGAACTGGGGGAGATTTTGTGTCAGATTTTCTAACCAGTTCTGTCTCCCATGGTTTGCTGGTCTGAAGAGCCACAGCTAAAATGTTCTAAAATGAGGAAGTAGTAATGGATTGGGAAGTACTCCCTTTTACTTCCTCTGCAATACCTTATGATGTAATAAAATACAAAAGCAGTTATTGCAAGATATTAGGGGGATTTTTTTGGTTGGTTGGGGTTTTTTTTTGATGAAAACCTATCCTGAATAATCTCTTCACGGTATTTTTTTGGTGGTATTTAAATCATAAATATGAGGCTTGTTTTCAGCTTTTATTGACATTCTTTCATTTTTCTTTTCAGAGTGAAGGAGTTAATTTTCTCACCATGACCTCAAACAGAGTACAACATTCAAAGAAGCTGCTCGGCATATACCTTTTTGGGTTTGGATTTTTTTGGGGGTTTTATTTTTTTGTTTTGTTTTTTTTTTTTTTCTGTAACTGAAGCTGCTTAAGGTTTACTTTTTGTTGTTGTTGTTATTGTTGGTCCGGACAGTTACTTAACTTTCAACCTGTTGTGGACTAAACTGTGCAACGAATCTGGGAGGAAGGGAAAGCAACCTGCCTAACCCATTACCTGTCCATGGCATCTACGGTATCATTTTGCTGCTGTTTCAACAGGAGTTGGAGATGCTCATTAGATCCTAGGAACTTTTCTGCCGGCCTCTTTAACTAACGGCCAATGCCTTTATTTCCTTTTTCTGCAAAGACAAACTGTATTTATTCTTCGGCATATTAGGGGATTCTGTAACACCTGCTGAAGCAGTGAGATCTGGTATTTACTGGCGTAATTTCAAGCCTACCACAGTCCTACCTCAGTTCAAAGTAAAGCCGGATGTGCGGTGTTGGTGTACGACAGGACCTCCTTTATCTCTATGCTGAGTCTCTCTCAAGAACGGTCGTCAGCCTTACTGAACTTGCAATGCGTACAGCTGCTGCTGCTGCTGGGGTGTGAATCACTAGCCGCAGGGTTTGCTTCTCAGACAGAGCCGAACCAGGGCACTGAAATGGCGAAAATGGGGTGAAACTCTGTGAATCGGACTTGGACGGAGGATTCGGAGTAGTTGAGAAATAGAAAATGCGTAACTAGCTGAAGCAACGTAAGTGAAAAACATCCAAACTGTATTGGGGGTATCTCTCTGTACCTTTGACACACTTGTTTAATCCTCTCTATGTAGGTGTTTATGTAGGTACTTCAGATTGCAAAAGCCTTTTCTCCTATTTAGAAGCTCACTTTTGTCAGCTAACCCTGTTCTTAGCTGCGTTTCTCGTAACCAAAAATCCACATAGGCATGCTAGGAATGCAGGGATGATAATGGGTATCGGGCAGACTCAAGCGCTAATATTAACACAGTATTATCTTGCCATCTTGGAAAATCCTGATACTTGCCTTCTACCAGGAAAGCACCATTGCAGCTGCAGGCATTATTACAGGGAAGAAGAACCATTGCAGTCACTTATCCTGAGTTCTTTTTGAGGCTACCTGCGCATCGCATTTCCAGTGGCCTGAAAATCCGAGTGATGTGGCAGCTACTGTCACGTACAGCTGTTGCACCAGACTAGCAGAATGTCATGCCACCTTGTTTCTCCTTCGATAAATTTGTTGAAGAGTTCATATACATTTTAAGGGTACCTCTCCAGTGCCTGCTCTGATAGACATGTAAGTATTACTAAGTTATTTGGTTTATGTGAGATTTCTTTTCTTTTTTTTTTTTTTTTTAAAATCATCGTGCTAGGCAGAACCTGTACTTAATGCATTATCTTTTGGGTTTTTGTTTTTGTTTTTTTTTTCTGAGGAAGACGAGAGTCAATGTCTTACAAATGTAGTGAATGGCAATGTGGTCTTCCTGCTTACATGCTGAATTTTTAGAACTGAGGATTGTATTACAAGACAAAGATGAATGTAAACTAATTCCTTCCCTACCCCATGACACACTTGATTTTTCAGTGTAATTTTTGGGATCTTAAATCACAGCAGTGCATAGGCTTATACAATATTATATCTAAAATCAATTTAAATATCTAATCAATCTGAGTTGTTTGGTTTTGGTTGATTTTTTTAATAATAATAGTACCATAAATGGTTCTAAGACATTAAAAAATGCTGCTTGTTTAAGTCTGGAACTGAAAAAAAAAAACCCCAAATCTTTGACATTTTCTGTCTGACCCCCCCCATAACACTGAGTGTGGTACCTGGTGATTTCAATGTTTTGAACTTCTATTTTGAAGTAGCCCTCTGTACCAATTAAGAAATCATGCCACTAAAACAACTGGCTAAAATGCATACACCAACTTCAAAATAAAAACTTGACAATATAGCCAATTCTTCTCTATCCTGTATATTTCACAAAGGCATATGCAATACTTACATTCTTAATTTAGTTTACAGAATGGAACCAAAATGTATAAATGTTATGTTTGCTAAAAATTCACAATGTATATTGGGTCTTTGTACATTTTGCCTGACTTCCCTTAAATTTAAAATATTTTTTGCTATATAACCTTAACAGTTATTAAGCAGTGTTTTCTTTTTGGGTACGTATTGTTTCTGGATATCAAGATGTTAAATATATTTCTTGCTATTGTGATATGACAAGAGACTTAACTTATCTTGCTGTGTCTTCCAATGTACACGCTGTATATAAGGATAAATGTGATGCTGCTGGAGACCAGAATAAATGGAATTAGAGTAGTGTATTGTATTTAGTCTGTATTGATCATGGATGCTCTCCTTAATAGCCATATGCAATAAAATACATTATTTATGAAAGGAGTAAAGTACTTGTGTGTCTGTTTTCTCTAGGGGTGGGGTGTTTTTTTCTGGTTGTTTACGTAAAATCTTTTTTTCTCTGAATAAATCTTACTGCTCTGCACATACTTACCTGTTTTCCTTTTCACACATATAACAAAATAATTTACAATCTTTTTTAAGAATGTAAATATCAGTATTCTAAAGGCAAAGCTTGTATATTTGAGGAAATAACTAGGAGCAGAATTTGGTCTTAATTTTTATTTCCAGTGTGAGTGGAAAACTGTGGGAGTCCTTCTGGTAGCCTATTTAGTGGGAACAGACCTGCCCTGAACATGCTGTGTAGTCACTTACACTGGTACAAGGTAAAGGAGAACCCAGTGCTCTATGTAGGATTCTTCATCTGCTGGCTTGTGTGCAGGGGCTCCAGGGCAAAGTCATGGCACCATGGGGTCACTGTAGCCTGATCTGCTCCTGGTCAGTAAGTCCCTTATTCTTGTGTAAATGACCTTTTTTTCATAGTTCATTGCATCCAGGTAAATGACCTGTGTGAGGGTCACTGACTTATGACAGAGATGGGGGTGATGAAGGGCAGGGGATGACAACAGTTGATTGATAAAAAGCTTGATGTCCCTTTTACAGTGTCTTGCTAAGATCTCCATTTAAGCTGAGGAGCGTCTGAGTAATGTGTCTTTGTTGATCACATGCAAAGCCTGCTGGCACTGGAGGAGACGTTATCTCTGTGTACCACATTTAAAATAATTTGGAGTAAAATCTTGTGTTAGGACATGTATGTTAGAATCATCGAATGGTTAAAGTTGGAAGGGACCTTAAAGATCTCACCCCTGTGCCATGGCCAGGGATACTTCCCACTAGACCAGGTTGCTCAAAGCCCCATCCAGTCTGGTCTTGAACACTTCCAGGGATGGGGCATCCACAACTTCCCTGGGCAATCTGTTCCAGTGTCTCATCACCCTCACAGTAAAGGATTTCTTCCTAATATCTAATCTAAATCTTCCCTCTTTCAGCTTAATGTTACATTCTCCTGCCACTAACTGGTACCACTTGCATCGGTACCTTATGTTTTGGAGATGGCTGAAGGTCCATAGTCATACAACTTCGTCTTAAAAGGACAAAACCTGGCTTATTGTCACAAGCTCAGGTTCTTTCTCTGAAAGTGCCTTGAATGGAAAAGAGCAATCTTGTGTGTTGCTGCAGTAGGATCATCCTGTGGCTGCTGGAGCGTCTGTATAAGCTAAAGAGTGCAGACATAAATCACAGATAATGTGTGTGCTACCCAAGTGAGAATATTCAGTTCCTTCTCCCATCTGCCCTGACCATCGTAGCTGCAGACTTAGCTAGGGGGCATGAAATAGGACATTGTGGATCTTACAGTGCCAACATCCTTAAAGAGAAAGAGCAATTGCTTTAGTCTTTGAAATCACTCTGGAGAAATACAGGTATCCAAAAGTATCTTCTCCTTTTCTGCTGGCAGCAGGATGTGTGAGTAGTACCTTACAATAGCATGGAAGAAGAATCTGTTTGATAAGTCATCTGGAAATTCAGTGCCAGATTCTCTGGTGAGTTTAGTTTCTGATAAATGGAGCATGAAGAAAACATTTGACTACTTGCCCCACTGACAACACAGTTTGGTGTGATGTTGACTGCTTCCAAATAGAGCAACGTTTGCACTGACTTGAGTGTTGCTCTGGTAAGTCCTCATCCAGTGACTATCCATTTCAAAGACCACAAAGAAATCCATGGCTTCCCTTTTGGGAATCTTGGTTTACTTTTTGTGGTACAGGCTTCAGAGAAGGGTTGATATGTGTCCTGGTGTCACCTCATGAGACCTTGAGCATATACCTGTTTCTGGAGCTTAGAAGCATTCTCAAATTCTCCACTTCAGAGTGGCCTTGGAGACCACTATAAAGGCATCATCTTTCAATAGTTATTTAAATAAGGAACACAGGACAAGCCTTCAACACCTACTCCTACCATTCAACTTGCTTTCTGTTCGTAAAGAGGATGGGATGAAGAAAGGGTTCAGGTGTTTGTTATGCTAGTTCTGAACTCATTTGTGAGCATTCTGAGTGAGGAAATGCAACCTGAAGTCTGCTTTTGGGAGAGCCATTGCTGAATAGTGCAACAGGACCAGATTTGGCCAGAGATGCAAGCCTTCATACACTGTGGGAGGCAAATCACCTACCAGATCTTTCATTATTTACTACTGCTTCAGTCGTTTTCAGCTTTTCCACCTTCAGGAACTTCAGCCAGCTCTTGCGGGGACATAAAGCTGGGCTGCAAAACTCACCTGACTTGCACCTGGCTTTTCCTGGGGGACAAGAATTTCTGGGAGGGTCTGCAAACAGAGGTTATATTTAACAAATGGGTTGCTTGCTTTTTAGGAGCCCTAAATATTTAACTTAGAGTTGATGATAGGCATTTCTAATTTAAGAGTGCAGTTTGTGACATTTAGTGGAAATCTGATTTCTGGAAACTGGACTTCACTCTGAAGTATCTCAATGGCCTTCCAAAATAATAGGGACAGAAAATTTCAACATGCACCTGAAAATACAGACCACTGCTTCTTTTTTATTATTATTTTTATTTATTATTTTCATTTCTCTATTCTATATGTCAGACTAAACATATGTTTTACAGTGTTTAACCCAGGCATGGGGAAACTGGCCTGTGGGATGGATGTGACACATAACATTGCTTCATATGAGCCATGGCCTCATAATTTCTTTCATAATATTAGGCAACATAGTGTCATGTGTTGAACATGTGGCTGCCAAAAGTTTTTGTGAAGTCTACTTGATCCTCAGTATTTATTTACTGGGCCTCTTTGCAACTTCTCTTTTTCCCTCTGCTTAAAGTGAGTAATAAACACAATCATAAAAAAGCATCAGTAAAGTGCTAAACTGCATGTCAAAGGTATGTCTAGAAGGTAAGGAGCACTACTGCCAAAATACTAGCTCTTGCACAAGGAAGCGGATATAAACATCAGGCTTGTTTACATATTGTAAATGGAGGAGGCAGAGAGTGGAATTAGACACACCTTGTAACAGCCATTTATATGAATACGAGGGGTTCTAGATACAGAAACAGGATTTCCTTACTTGGAAATGCACTTGCTCAGACGGACCAGTCAAATTGATCTCCTGCATTTGACAGGAATTAAACGTTAATATATTATACTGTCTCAACCTTTGAAATTTCTGCTACTGCTCCTAAAACAGTTTTACTTCTCATTAAGTAAGGATCCTGTGTGAAAACGTGGGTGTATCCAACAATGCAGTTATTACTTCCCCCTTCATTTGTTAGCCTGAGCAAACTGTATTGCAGAGGTGAACATCCAGGCCTACTGTTCTACCTCAGACAAACTCCGATGCCAATGCAAGAGGGTCCAGACTTAGACCTTATAATATAACTTAGATTTTCCCAAAGAAAGTGAACTGAAGTCTACTCTTAATTCAAAATACCAGGTTGGATGATGAAACGTGTATAAAGGGATGAATTTACTACATCACCAACTAGAATATTTTCACATGAAAAGTGACCTTAAAACAGTAGATTTAATTCATGTCCTAATTCCTTTTAAAAAATTTCCTTTGCTCAGACATAATGGGTTTTGGGACAAATTTCTACACTAAGAGTAACTGCGGAAAGGTCTCCCAGGTATCCCCCGTGAGGCCTTTAAGGTGTAGTCTAAATCTGTGATGCTACAACAAATTACAACCCTATTTGACAGAGCACTGATTACTGAAAAAAATTACGATAATTTCCACAGCATTGGCTATTTACTGGCAATTGACCTGACTTAGAAGGAGATTTTGAAGAGAAAGGAACTGGTGAGACTGGTTTACTCTCGATTAAAACTCAGATGATTTGCCCATGAGTGGTCTTATCCAACTGCAGATAAAACTCCTCATTCAACATGATGAATCCAAAAAAAAACAAAGCGGCACCATGACTGACTTCTCTGACAGCTGCAGACAAGTATCATTTCATGTCAGGAGGCATGAATGCTTTCCACGTGTCAGGATAGGAACCGACCCACATGTTACAGAAGACTGGCAATCCCCCATGCCTAGGAGGCTCAGGACAGAGCAAGGTTCAAAAAGAACACAGGGATCCCACTGCTTCTTGGGCATTAGGGATGAAGCTGGCCAGCATGACAAAGCACCCTGTTCTCATCAAGCCTTTTATACAAGTATTGCCATCCTGCAAAAGGACCAGAAAGTGTGGGGTGAGGTGGGCTGTTATGTCATTATTTCAGCAGTGATAAATCTACATGAAGCTGTAAACATGTATATACTTAAACAAGCTACAGAACTTGAGAAGGAATAAGGGATCACAGAATCACATCAGGGATTGGAAGGGACTTGAATTGAAAGATCGACAAGAATTAAACGTTAATATATTATTCTGTCTCAACCAGGGATTGAAAGAGTCCAATCCCCCTGCTGGAGCAGAAACATCTAGATCAGGTCACACAGGAACGCGTCCAGGCGGGTTTTGAATATCTTCAGAGAAGGAGACTCCACAACCTCTCTGGGCAGTCTGTTCCAGTGTTCTGTTACCCTCACAGTGAAGAAGTTTTTCCTCATATTTAAGTGGAACCTCTTATGTTCCAGCTTGTACCCACTGCCGCTTGTCCTATCATTGTCACTGAGAAGAGCCTGGCTCCATCCTCCTGACACTCACCCTTTACATATTTATAAACATTAGTAAGGTCAAAGGGATATAGCAACTACACTGTCATCATGTAAATGTGTATATAATTAAACAAGCTACAGAGCTAGAGAAGGAATAAGGGATACAACAACTACACTGTCATATCTATCATTTTACTTAATCTGACCCAGAGGTAACTGTGAGGTGTTTACACCTTCCCTACGGAGCCGTGATTACCTCATATTATCTCGCACTTGCCATGGGATCAGGGTATAAACACAGAGACTGGGAAGTAAGTTCACACCAAGCTCGCCCTTAGCAGGATCACCCCTATCACCTTCAACGTCCCCACCAATTGCCCTTTAACTGCTGCCAATTTGCAGTCTAAATATCACAAGCTGGTGTACAAAGATAAACCCCAGACCCTGGTCTCATTTGCCGCAGATTAGGAGTACACCACCATTGCATTCATAGTGATTTACTGCAACTGAAGCTCTGTCTCAGAGTTGTTTGAGAGGTTGTTTATGTATTTTTGATATTTTGTTTTTTAAACCCTATGTCCTCTGAAGGCTTTTCTGTGTTGTGGTATAAGATTGCCTTTGAGCAGTACTTCAAGAAATGTAATCGCAGTCAGTTATTTAAAATGTCTATCAAGCCTTCCATATAAATATCTTGATTCTTAAGAAAGATATGCAAAGAAGTTTTTTTTTGTTTTCACTAGAGTGCCAAACCTCACAATGAGTGCCCATTTTCTCAAGGCTAAACTGCTTTTAAATGACATTTATTTTTGTTCCTGTTCAATGTGTCAATGCAAGCGGAGAGGAATTTTCATGGCTAGTGTGTGCCTTTAGCCAATGAATCAATAAACCAATCCAATATTAATTTCAGCTGCAGATAAATGAATGTTTCTCTGAGGGTTTCAGAAGACTAAAGGTTAAAATTTAATCTTATTTACCTAAAGAACAAATATTGAAATGTTTCTGCCTTGAGTAGAGTCTTTTCTTAGTAACAGAGGACAAAAGAGGAACAATATTTTCCTTCTCTGCCTTTGATGTAGCATGATTAATATCCTAGTGCTGGATTCTATATTATTTTAATCAAATAATGGCTTTACTATTTCACAGGAAATACTTGGACAATATAAACATTTAATTATTTTATTGACTTTGTCTGTATTTCTCAGAAGGTAACAGACCCCAGGATTTTTCTATTCTAAAGACATAAAGAAAACAAGATTTGTAATTGAGCAGCTGTAGACCAATGCCTTCAAACCCCAGAAAAACAGTACTGCATATAAATTCAAAACAGCATCATTTTAATTTGGAAACCTGCTCTTTTGTTGTTTAACAAGAACATTTGTTATGTGATCTACCTGGAGAACTCCATTGCCAGGTTATATCTGTGATCTTCACTCTTCATTTACAGACATGCAAGTTAAGAGAAACATGTAGCTGTCTTGGTCTGAAGAAACTCATTTATGTTTGGACTTGCCTTTAGACTCTCCAGCCATTAAGCTGCCTGTCCTGCTACAAATTATGGACCCTAGCAATTCTTCCCTTTTACACTCTATTGTCCTCAATTAGGTTTGTAAAGTAGTGATGTACCTTCTTGGTGTGCAAGGTGTGTGAGCATCATCTGTGGGTGAAGCTCTCCCACACTGTTCAGCTAAATACTCCGGTTCTCCTCTTCTGACAAAGCAGCACTCCTTTTTTATCAATGGATACTGTGATAAAGGCCTAATTATACTTGATACGACACAAGAAATCTCATGTTTTGTGTGCATTCAAATACAGCTTGACAGATGTCAGTGTACCAACTGACAAGTATTTAGAGGGTGTTGTTTGTTTGTTTGGCTGGTTTGGTTTGCTAATGACTGGGTGACTACATTACTTCTCCTCTAGCACAGAAGATCCACAAGGCGAAAATCTATTTTCCCCTGAATGAAAATAGAAATTTCAAACAGACCTCCAACTTTTGTCAGCCACCAAATACTTCATCTTCCTGCCTCAAAGCTTGACCTGCTGTCTGTGCGTCTCTCAGTGCATCCATTTAAATCATCACATTAATCTGTGTGACTGAGACCCAGGGAGGGCAAGGACTGTGCAAAGCTCTTTTTAAACCCCTGTCTCACTGCATTAGTCTGCAAGTTGGCTCTGGAAGGTGGCTGGCTCGAGGAAAAGAAAAGTGAGACTTTTCGTATTTCCTTTTGCATTTCAGGTTTTACAGGAGCCTTTCAAGGAAAGAAATAAAACCCTCCAGCTAAGCATGTAGCAGGGTGGATCATCATACAAGAAACCCCATAGCCATTACAGTGGTGGGCACAGAAGCAGTGTAGAAATGGACGCTGGCCTCCCCAGCCACTGGGATGGGGATAGCTAATGGGATGGATGCCTTATCTGCCTGGTTCTGCTCAAGTTGCTCCCGCTCCAACCAGCCGCCACCAGTGGGGAATGTCACAAACCATCAGGCTCAGCCTCGGCTGATTCTTTCCGCCATTGTGCTCTCCCCGCAGCGAGGGCAAGCATGGGACCCTCGAGGTATTTCAGCACCTTCTCTGAGGCAGATGCTGGAGGAACCCGGCCCCTAGTAGCCCCCCCCCCGGCCTTGGCTTCTCCCTGCCTAGTCGGGGCACTCACCCCTCCGCTTGCCCATCCACTCCATGGGGGTGTGTGTGTGTGTGTGGCGCAGCCATCGCTCAGATTGTGTCTGCCTCATTTACTGCACTAAAGAGGCTTTGTCGGCTGCTCTGCTGCCCTTTCTGGGATCCCCTGCTTGATCTCGATGCATGCCTCTCTGGCGAGAAGCCAGCATTTTGTTTACCTCTTAAAAGAAGATTCATTAGTATGTTTTTCCTGTTCTAGTTTATTTGTGTGTCGTTTACCCTGCGTAGGCAATTTTGCTTTCCCAGTCGTTTTATTTTTTTGTTGGCTGGGAAATGGGGGAGGTTTGTTTTTATCATTGATATATTGGTGAGTTAAGTAATTGTTTACAAAATGAACCACATACTGTTTGTGGTTTAAGGATTTCTTTTCTTCTTTTTTTTTTTTTTCTTCAAGTTTCAAAGCCAAGCTTTGCTAACAGTTATTTTTCTGTGGACCCACTGAAGTCAACAGAATTGCTTAGTTATGACCAAGCATCGTATTAAAACCCACTGCTGCTAGCAAGGATTGCCCCGCAAAAGGACTAGATTCAATGTGAATGTTAGCAAATGAAGCCCTGTATTTCTAAACTGCCAGGGTAAAATTACCTGAGAAATTTAAAAGAAACAATGCTGAAGATCTCAATCTGCATTAATTAATATTACCTTGCTGCCAAAAGGTGTGGTGCTATTTTAGCAGAGAAATCAGATTCAGGTTTTTGATGGTGCAGACAGGCTGATCAAACAAAGTGGTGAGAATGTAATAATTTCACAACTTTCACGGTACTATTCTACAGAGGGTGTAAATTTTTGGGGGTAATTTTAAATGATAAAATGACAATGACATTTGCAGAATACCTTCGCTTTCTGTTACACGCACCAAGAGATATTTCAAGCTCTCTCTGGCCAGTTTGCATATTCTGGAAGCGCTGTGAAATGAGAAGCTGCTAAAGAGTGACTCTGCTCAGGGTGCAGGTCAAGTTACTGCTTTTAGGGAAGGGAGCGGTGGCTGGGACAGCATGGCAGGCACTGAGCAGGAACCTGAGAGAGCCCCTCAGGTGGAGAGGAATCAGGGAGGCCAGATGCCCAACATATTGCAAGGGCTTACAACGGCCCTCACATGGTTATTTAAGCATAGGAGCTCATACAAAACAAGAAGCATAGCCCGCGCTTTTCTATTCCTCAATCCTGGAGCTTAATTAAGTTTGTCCTACAAACTGCCGTTTTGGGATGAAATTATTTTAATCATTTAATCAAATGCGTTCAAGGTCAGCTTGAGAGAAGGAACTCATGAATACATTCTCGAAGAAAGACACTTTGTGTTCAGTGCCATTCTGCCGGGGAATGGCTGAGATCAATTTCCTCTTCCTATAAAGCCATAGCACTGAGGCTTAAAAGATTTATGTTGAAAAAAATCTCCTCATTTCAGGACAGAAAAAAAGTGATTGATCGGCTCCCTTAAAGAAAGGAAGCCCTTGTCTAATTAACACCCCCGTTTTCTTTCTTTTAAGGTAAAGCATTAGGCGATGCTGCATATAATCTTTTGTTATGTATTCTGTTTCCTTTTCTGCTAGATCAGTGAGTCAGGGCCAGCAATGCGACAACATTTTCCACCAGTCCCGTGACCACAGCAAGGAGGATTTTGAAAGCCAGCTTCCACATTCCCTTGTCAGAAGAGAGACGTGTTCCAAAAAAGTGTAAGATCTCTTTGTCATCCTGACTACCTATGTTTCAAGTTTAAAACCTGTTTCCTTGGTAACTAGACTTGCTAGGCTAGTCTGCTCACACCATGCATGCAGAGGCCACCATGTACCATCCAAAGCTTATCGAGCAGTTTAGCAAAACCATTTAATGCATTAGATTTTTTTACTAATATTAAAGGGCTCCTGAGAGACAAAAGGTAAGCTTTCTCTGCTTGCTTGTCTTGCCTTGAATAAAAATCTTCTCCTGTGATGCCGGAAGGTATCATGATGGGGGATGGTGACAGTCCTTTTGTGAGAAGAAAGTTGCTCTTCTGCTGGACTCGCCCCCTCCATCACAATTCCTTCCTGGATTCCTCCCAAGTGTGGTCAGCTGCAACACCACTGTACTGTACTTTTTCTGTCTACGAGCACTGCTGTTACAGAAGACGTTCAAAGGTGGCTATTCACAGCATATTTCTGTGTTGTCGTCACATAGCTGTGTGACAGGCAGCTACTTGGATATTCCTGACTGGCAATTTGACTCTCCACACCCAGACAATGTACATTCATAGCGTCTTGGTTGCCTGCCACCCAGCCCATCTGTTGGGTTGACTCTTTGCCCATTTAAAAGTCAGTCAGACAGGGGTGTATGTGCCAAGAAAACACGAACTGAGAAGGGGAGTCTGCCTAACGCTGCTGGCAGAGTATCTCCGGCAAGAGCCTCCTCCTTTGTGGCAGCCATCGCTGCCAGATGCCTCCCTACAGTAGGTTACAACTGCTGACATTTGTGTACCAAGAAAAAGATACACGAAACAGAGAGAAGGAGGGAAGAGTTTTCAGGGTAGCCTTGGCAACTTGCAAGGCAAGCTGTGCTGCTGCAGGTATTCGGCTCGCAGCATAACCAAGAGACGCATGTAGCTTGCGGGGTATTAAAAAGTTACTCGGTAGGAAGGAGAGCACAGTGTCAGGGTACTAAGGTGAACCTGAGGGAACTCATTACTCTTGAGAAGAGAACCATTGAACCAACTGAGATAGCTGCAAGAGGCAGGTAAAGGCATTTCTCCTCCTCTTTCATGTAGGGGATCTATAGAAGATTGTTAGCCCTGTCAGAGGAGAGTTCCTGAATACAGAGTAGAGGTTCAAAGATAAGATCTCGTAAAATAGATCATCTCTCTTAGCCACAATCTGGTTTGTGCAGTGAAGAGGATTAACTCGTCTGTGTGTAACCTTTATAATCCAAACCTGGGAAGTGTCAGGCACATGCATGCATGCGATACCATTCATAAATGTGTGTTTCATGTAAAGTCTGGCTGACTAGGATTATTTTATCTGTGAGGCTAACTTGTATATCTGTCTTCTGAACTTGGACAGCCCTTCATTTATTTCTGCAAAATAGACATTACTGCTGCTGCCCTTTGTGCTAGAGGAACAGGTAGCCTGTTCCCATCATTATTATTATACTTGAGTATAGGAGAGAAATACCTTCAGAGCTGGTCAGTGGGAACTTGCTATATCACTGACTATGGATCAACAGTACACTTCAACATAGCTAGTATTTAATAGATAATTTTCTTTTCTGCTAAAACTTAAAACATAAATAGATGTTTGGGGCTAGTCCGAACTCCAGAATGTTTTAAATAATTCTTTATAAACTGGAGAAAACAATCATCCCAAACCACATGAATAGGTCTGTGTGATCTGAATTACTTCGTTATATTTCCAGACTTGTTTGTTTGTTTGGGGTTTTTCTTTGTTATTAAAAAAAAGATGTGGCTTTTCTAGCTATTCCATGAAATGCAGTGTGGCACCAGCAGCCTATATCTAGTGCACAGATTCTTTTTCTCTTCTGATGACCCTGAGGAAGAAGTCTGTGGAAGGCACTGAAAGCAGAGAAGACTTCTTTTTGGGGCTTGCTGCAGTGAAAAGATGAGCTTTCAGGTACTGGGCATGATTATTTTTGTGATCACTTACTCCTCTTCCATCTTCTGGTATTTTCTCTTTCTGATATCTTTTGTCCAATGTCTAATCTCAAACAGAGAACCCCAACTTCCATTAACCTGGGGTAATGTACTGAAGAAGTAATGTAGCGCAAGTGATATCTGATGCTGTACTCCCCTTTCCCCAATGCCTGCAAGTAATGCTGATGAATCTGGTGCTCAACATGTTGTCTCTGAGCCAAGAGTTAGGGACCACTGCCTGAGGGGACAAGAAGCAGATTTAGTGTGCCTACTTGTTGGTTAATAGTCAGCCTTATGTTGTACAGTAACCACTTGCTCACTACAAGGGAAAAGAAAAAGTTAGAAGAAAGTCACAACACCAAACAGTAGCAACATTTCTCCCTCCCCCTCCCCTATTTCCACAAATGTTAGGCAGTATGCTGCAACTCTAAACATACATGGTATCAAATAGCACCAAAATTATTAGGTGCTGATGCTTGTGTATCTATTGCAGCACCAGTGCAGACCACTGCTGTCCTGTGGTGCACTAGACACATGGCACACCTTCAGTGCCTCTCTCCCCACCCTTATCTCCTTCAGTCTTACACCTTTGAATCCATAAAATGTATCCTGCGCCATTCTCTGCCTCAGCAGCATGATGGGGACCAACTGGAAGTGGGTGGCCTTGCTTGTCGCCCAGCCATGTCACTGATCCACTCTCCAGGAGGGTGTTGTAAAGAGCTGGGATGAATCTTGATGGGGACCAAGGCTGTTGAGACTGTGGGACTGGCAATGGTAAGGCGGGCCGTATTTCCAGAAGAAGGAGAAAAGCAGAAGGCCAAGTTAGAAGAGAGGAGTTCAGTAAGCCATGGGCCAAGAAAGTCAAAGAGGTGTGGGGAGAAAAGAGGAGACAGGAAGAAGAAGCGAAAGTGCTGGAGGTCTCAAGGTGTTACTTCCCTTCAGTTTTCACTCACAAGTGAAGTCTGCCAGCCACATTATCTGGAAAACAGAAGTGTTAATGAGGAGAAACTAAATGCTTGTTCTCACTCGAAGCCACCTGCAACATGGCGTTTGGTAGTATCTGTATCATGAAAGATTCAGATGGCAATGTGTAAACCCAAGTGTATGCCCAGTAGTTGGTTGTCAGTAGATCAGTGCACCCTGGGCAGAGGAAGAAGCACAGAAGAACAATCTATGTCACAGAGGAAATACTTAATATTTAGTCTGACTAGTACTAGGAAACATGAAAGTTCTAAGAACTGGGAAAAAAAAAGTCAAATACTCTCCTGGTGTTACTGTCCAGTGAATAAAGTTCCAGTCAATGAAAGCAGCCTTTTAAAATAGCACGGCCTAATGCCTCACTCTTCTTCTGTGTACTCACAGCGACACTTGCCAGCAGCCCAACTATTGCTTTTTGGTCCCAGAAAAATATTGCTTTTTTATTTTTTTCCCTCCCCTTATTAAAGGCGATCCAGAACTTAGCTGAGAAAAAACAAATATACTTTATTTAAACTGTTTGTTAAAATCAGACTAATTATTTTGGCAAGTATTTTTCACTAGGTCTTCTCCAATAGCAGTTCTTCTGTATCTATTGGTAGCCATAGATTTTGGGAGAACTAAAGTCTCAGTAGTAACCTAGGTGCATTTCCCATTCTGGGTCACACATTGTTATGCTGGTGTTTGTAAAATGCAGGCTTTTGTGTTCCAGAGTCGGATATTCAGCATTAACATAGTTAAAACATTTATAAACCTGTGTAATATGTATGCTGCATACTTTTAATGTTCTGTACGTTTTCCTTCTGCAAGCTGTAGGCAGTCTAATAAATATCCTGTATAAGTAACACCCTCTTACCCATTTACAGCAAAGCACTGTGGAGGATGCACTTCCCAAACAAATCAGTGAATTTGGAGTTTATAGTAAAAAAGAATGACTCTGACACCACAGGGTCATTCACAGCCAAGTAAAGGTAGCACCCACCACTGCTGCTGGAATAAACAGTCCTGCTTTCTCCTTGCTCCTCTGTGTATTCCCCCCATCACCCCTATGCCATGCCATCCTTGCTGCCACAGCCAAATTTAATGCAGATGCACATTGTGCTGGACAGGGAAATCCATCCAGGAGAAAGCTATGTCAGAAAGAAAGGCTGGGCTGGCTCAAATCTGGGTCCATTCCCCACACTGGTCCACTGCATTGACATGAATCTTCTGATGCCAGAACAAGGGAGAGGTCAATGATGAGTCAGAAAAAAGTGAAGATTACGGGAGAACAGGACTGCTTCTTTTGGCCTCAGTGCCGGACCAAAGTGTTTGTGGAACTAAAACCTCTGAGTGCCAGGTCTGGATCTCTTGAATTAATGTAGTTAAACCATGAATAAGATCTTATTCCAGCAGAGAATTTTTTCTGGCCTACGGTAAGCAGCATCCATTGCTTATTCAGTCAGGTTCCTGGAATACAGGCAATAAATATATTCATTTTTTTATTGTTTTCTGTGGAAGTTTGTATAATACTTGAGTGTAGAAAGTCTTTTCCAGTCTGGGTCAGGCTGTACTCCATTTTCCTGCACTCCAAACAGAGATATTACAGATCAACACACACGTTTTGACAAATGTTTTGGGACCTTCATGGTCTCCATGAATTGACAGTGCCCTGCAGTGATGACTGCTGGGGTCTTGAGTATTTCCTAGGGTGCAAAGCCTATGGTGTTGTGTATTTGCATGTATGGAGTGGGCAAGAGATGACTGGAGCATGGTAGAAGTGACTGCCCTTCTGAAAGGTACTCTGCCTGATGCCCTTCTGAGTGGTTCTTCCCACGGTCTTCCTCTCCAAAAAGAAGATGAAGTAAATGTAAGGGTTCGCAGTAAAAAAAAAAATTGGCAAGTATTTAGATAGTTATGATTCAGGCACTCACTGGCTTTACTAGTAGTGTTTATCCCTGGCTAAGCACAGCTTTTGCCCCACACTGTTAGACTAGAGCTGTTTGAGTGGTGCCTCTGAGAGAGGCGGTGACCATGTAGAGGCAAGGTCTAGGATGGCCAGTCCTCAGTGTGCAGTTTGGCACAAAATGGAAGCCTTCCATATGTTGCACAATTGCCCACTCAGAAATCCCAAATAAAGACCCAATCCACATGTAAGTATGGACCATGGGTATTACGGGCTGGTTAAGAGCTTAAGAAAGTAACAAAGAAGTGAGTACCTGTTCACAAGGGCATGTAGTGTTGGTGACAGACAGCCCCTAACAAAACCAGGCTGAATGATGGGCTAGAAGGATACCGAGTGCAGCTCAGCTGAAATGCAGGCATCTCAGGTGCTTGGAGAGGATATATTTGAAGGTGCTGCAAATAGTTTTGGGTTTCGGTAAACAGCTCTAGATGGATTGTACAGCAATGGGAGACTAGTTTTTCCCCCTGGTTTTGTTCAGTAAGACATATAGATATCTTAGGTTGTAGGAAAACACTTCTATTGATATGTGTATGCATTGATAGTAGGACAAAACCACAAATTCTCTTACAAACCATACCAGTCAGTGTTGGGGCTGTGAAACATTGAGAATACAGATGTACCACCAAAAAGTCAGGAAATCAAAGTGCTTTCCCATCTTTACAGTCATTTCCAGCCCTCTGAAAACCTTCTTCTATTTCTTTTCTTTTACAGAGTCACACATTCCCCCTGTTCCCACTCCAACCCCCCACCCCCGACCTTTTGTTTTACTATATTTAAGTTGGGAAACATCTCCTTTGATTGTCGGAGTGTTGCTTTCATTTGCAGTTCTACTTTGTTTTGCAAAATCATTCAGGAATTCTTCTTGATCTAAAGGCAATTGTTTGAAAGCATTTCAGTAAAGCCTTAGGAAGAAAGACATCTATTCTTCCGTTATTCGCTTTCTCTATCATTTTTCTTGTTCTCCCCTTGCTTTTGCCAATGACCATTAATTTGTCCATTTAGAATCCAAGGAAAAGCCTGCTTTTATATTTTCTGAAAAAGGCAGTGTTATTTTCTGTCCTTTGCAAGATGCCACATGTGCAATTTGCTTCCTGCCTCGAGGTCTGAAATCACCACAACAATGCCTCCTGCCATCAAGGTCTCTGAGGCTCCTCTGCAGCAAAACACTTGAACAAACACTTAAAGTTAAGCCTCTGCAATAGCCTTATTGAAGGAGGTGAAGAAGTATGAATGCACCTTGAAATGCACAGAATTTTTGTATAAACCTTCTGAGGATTTGCATTCAAAAGGGAACTGATGAATTTTTTGCACTAAAAGTTGCTTTTCACTTGAAATGGCTTTTCAGTTGATAGCAAAATCTCACATCATTCCATATGCTACCAGAAGAAAACCAATAAACTCCTCAAAGCCAAGCTTCCAACTGGAATTAATTTTTTTATTACTTATTCTCACAAAACATGAAAAATTAAGGACATTGCGGCTGTGCTTTTTCAGGGTAAAAAAAAAAAAGACCACTAACCCTGGTTCTAGACTAAAAATTGACATGAAAAATGAGGAGAAAAAAAATTTGAATTTTTTTTTTTTTGTTTTGTTTTTCCTGCTTAGTGGTATATAAAAGAGTCTGAAAGGTTTGAAGACCAGATATAGTGAATTGTGAGCCAGAGTCCAATTCCCCACATCCGAAGTGGTTGAGTTAGATATTCGGGTTTGTTCAGACCATTCTTCCCTTCTTTGGAAGGACAGTTTGCAATGCCTACTTTCTGGAACTGCAAATGACTGCATAAACATTAAAGTCCACCTGAAAATCTATTCCTTTTACCTTAGCATAGTCAGATAAGTGTCAGGGATTGTTGTAGATCCCTAGATGTGTTTCCAGGAATCACGGTATGGGTAGGGTATCACAAAATCAGCTAAGAGGCCCAAGGACTGGAGCTGCCTGGTGAAGAACTGTAAATATTTGCATCAGACGACTGCACTTAGAAATTGATGAGTAACCTGCTTCTGACACAGGGAAATAATCAGTAAGTCTTCATACAAAGAGTCTGAAAGATCAGGCCTGGTGTCGTTCGGATTAAGATGTCACTATGTTGTTATCTGAGATGAAGTGTAACCATCTTCTTTCCCTTGCTGAGGATCAGCTAATTCAAACAACTTGTATAAGTGGTTTCCATGCTAAACAGGACTGTTTACATCTTGAGCATCTACAGCTGCTGCTGTATTTTGGTCCTGTACAAAACCAAAACAAATCAAAAACCTAATTTTACCTTTGTTACCCTGTTTCTGGTCCTCTTGGACATAGTGGCTGCTATGTTCATCTGGCAGCATAAAAACTAGGGAATTCAACCAGAGAAGGAATATTCCTACCTAGTGGGATCCTCAGATTTTGGGAAGTGCTGTTGTGCTCCCTCTGCCACCTCCTTCCAGGGATGAGAAAAGAAAAAAAAACAGAAAGGGAAGGGGTGATGTTTTTCCCTTCTAGACTGGCTTTGTGTGAGCCGTACAGAGACATCTTCTACTGATGTCTAACTTAGTCATTGCAGCTCTTTTTCTGCCTCTCTCAGTGATATGGGGGAAGGATCTGGCAGCCTCGGACAGCAGGGCTCTGGCTTGATCATCACTCACTTGATATTTAATGCTAGAGCAGCTGTCACATCTTCATTAGGCGCCTCCAGTACAATGCCTTGGAGAGCACCTTCGAGATGGGAGACTTGGAATTGGGGATTCATAATTGATAATTTAAAAATAGTTTCTAGCCACCTTAATCAACTGCACAGTTTCCTGAGAGAAGATCGGGGCCCTTATTTCTCCCTTAAGAATGGAATGTTAAGTCCTGTTCTTTGGTGTTTTTTCTTTCAATATACAGATACACAAATCCCTTCTTGTGTAACTATGAAAACCTGAGCACTTTAAGCAGATAAAAGCATAAGGAAGAAGACAGCTCTTTATATCTTACTCATTTTGTGGTTCATATGGCCCTGACAAGAATTTTTTCTTTAAATTTGGAACCTTGTATTAATGAATCTCATCTTGCCTAGCTAGTTCAAGTCAGGTCTGATGAAATTCACCTTTGATGTAATGTCTTGTTTGCATTAAATGTCTTTTTGAACTTTGGTGTGGGTGGCTGACCTTTAGAATAAAAAGCTATATTGGTGCAATGCAGCTAGAAGCATTAAGCAAGTGTACTGACAGTTAAATGAAAAATGACTGGCTGGGCTGAGGTACACCTGTCACATTAATGCTGCCAGGGGAACTTGGTGCTCACATGTTTGGATTTCCCCCCTCCTCCTTATAAATCTCGGTGATATAAATTTGCTAGGGAGATTTACATTTACAACTCTAGCTTTAGAGGCACCCTGCATGATATTTAAAAGAACTCTAGTTTCTTTTCTCTGGAATGCAGGATAAAGAGAGGGCTTACGTATTAAAAATGAAAAACTAAATCAAACAGCAGTGGCTTATTCTTTAAAGTAAACAGAGCAAAGACTATCAGTGTCAGTCACAGCAGCAATCAGGTGTATGCTGACAAAAGAGAGGGAAGAAATTTTTCCCAACAGAGGAAATTATTAAGGTTTGTTTACATTTTCCAGAGGGAAAATGATCTTTTTAAAGGATCAAGGCTAGTAATAATAAAAATAACAATAACAACAATAATAATAATGGTGATGATCCACCAGAAGGCAGACTTGTTTGCAGCAAAACCATTGAACGTTATCCAGCTATGGCTCTGCTCAGAAAAGTGCTGAGTACCCAAAGTTCAAAGAGGTCAGTAGAAAATTAGGTGGTGTTCTCAGAATCAAGCCCAATGGCAGGATGAGGCAGTGCTTTGGGGAATGACTCCCGGATTTATCATTAATAAGCTGTAGGCGAGGAACTCCAGACCCATGCACAATTTTGCCGATAGGTAAAGCAATTTTGCACAGTCATACTAAAGGACATAGTAATTTGCTGGCCCAGCTGCTGTTTACCTTGTTTCTTTGTGGAAACAAAGCTTCCATTTAATTTCTCAGGCTGCCTGTATTCTGTCATGTGGTTTGGGTTTCTTAACCCTGTGCTAAAATGGCTACTTTTTGATCCATCAGGGGTTAACTCCAATGCAACACAGTACAAAAATGGAGGCTGCCAATGCCAAAAAGAAAAAAAGGTTTTTTTCTGTGAAAATGGCAAAAATCAGAAAGAACTGTGTTTTCATGTAATGGCAGGTATGCATCAGACTGGAATTTTAATAACTTATCAGTGATGACATCTTATAATTTTACCACCGAGTAGTCAGTGATTTCAGGTTTTTTGGTCCTTTTCCCCATGCAAGGCCATTACTATTGCAAATGAAAGAGCCTTGTCTATCCTTATTTTGAATAGTGTAGATAATGCAAAGGAGGCAAAACCTGTCTGAACAGCATTGCTGTGATTTCTGGCAATGGCATCCTGCTATTTGCTCTTGCTTTGGAGCCACATGAAGCAAATATTGCTGGTTTAAATGAAGGCTAAGAGGAGTTGAAGGCAATGTAGGTTGCATGCTGGGAAGTTCTGGAAGGAAGACGAGTCCCTGAAGGATGGCTCAATGTCATAAAGTTGCCCCTCAGACAGATTTAAAAATTATGTCAGGCAATGGACACATTTACAGCTTTGTTGCATCCCCTGCTCCAAAGTTCAGCCTGACCAGGTTGAGTTGCAGCCTCTCATCTCCCCCTGCTGAAGTGCCAGCAGTGTGAACACACATATCTGTGAAAATAACATTACACAGAGGAGTTTTGCTTACAAATGATGCTCCATTTCTGTCTCTCTAACAAGAAGCCTGGCTACATGTGAATAATTTTTATTGGTTGCAGTGGCTATCTTCCTATTAGTGCTGCTATTTTCTCAGAGAGTTATGGCAAATTTTCCTGACACAGCTGAGCCAAATGAATAACTGCTACCTATAAAGGGGCAGACCTCACTTTGCCCTTTTCCTTCTCCACTTCTTTTTTTTCCTGCCCTCTTTCACACATCTCTTTTCTTTTCCCACTTGTAGGCATAATTCCCTTCTCTTCTTCTTTATGTCCCTCAGGAGAAAAAACAACCCAAACCAAAAAACAAAGCAAAATTAAAAAAACCCCAACCAAGCACAATGACTCTACTTATTTTGTTTCACTGAGTTTTAGTATCATTTTAGTGAACTGAATTCACCAAACTTCTTGGTTGTCCCTCCATGCTGGCGGACAAACAGCACAGCTGGCACAAGCTAAGCGGCAGGCGTGGGTGTCCACACATGGCAAGGGAGTGCAGGCTTTCTCTTTTTCCTGCAGCAAAACAGTTACTTGGTTCATCCTGCTGAAAAAAGCCATACCCTGAAAACTTCATCACGGTAACATTTTTCCCATCAGCAAAGGCAGTTTAAGAGGTTCTGATTTTTCCTATTCTTCCACCTGTTCCCACTCTCTGCTATGTTTCTCCTACTGCTTTCTTAGCTGTGCTGATACAACTATTTGTAGGGACGTGTTGCAAAATTGATCATTGAAATGATCAAAATCCCTCTTCAAAAGTAGACATGGGTTTCTTTTTAAATAAATCCCTCTGACCCTATTGGTGATTATGATCAGAGCACAACCCAAAGCAGCCCTACAACCCATTCTAATTGGCAGAGCTGGAGGGCACTGACCTGCAGCAGTGAACCAGGTGAGTTTGCAAAGTAGGGAACCAAGTGTCCAACAAAATATTTTACGTTGTTTTGCCAATTGAGAAAACAAATGTCCAAGTTACGTGGATTTAGTTTTGTTTTCAGTAAAGGCTGCAATGAACACAACTGGGTAATGTTCAGTAACAGATGAAGCGGAACCTATAACCACTGATGTGAGTACAAATTTTTACACTGACAACAAACGGACATCAAGGTGACAGCTGTGTTTTCAGCTTTGATCATCTAAATTGAGAACTGGTGCCAGCTTGGAACAGTTCAGCCTTTCCTGGGGTCCAACTTTAACAAAGAAGCAATTTTGTTGTGGGAGCTTGTGGGCCTTATTTGTTACACCTGACTGACCTGTACTTCAAAAATACATAATAAAGAATATTTTCTGGGTTTGGAATGAAAGCAATGCTCATCATCATAGCCATGATTGCTTGGCATAGGAGAATGTGAAGTACAGTATGATATCCTCCAAAGTCCAGACTAAGGAAACCTTTATAACCTACTATCTCCTATCAGTTTTGTGCTCAATTGGCAACATATAATGAGCCACCTCACGGTGCAATTTATACGCTTGTATAAAATACAGCCAACAGTTTAGATGTTTACAAGAACTACAGGTTTTTGTTTGTACAGAATATACACACTGAGAGCTGAATTCTTTGAACATCAGGGAGGAGGGAACACTGTCTGCTCATGGGATTAATGACTTGTTTATATTAAATACAGCAATAGTTCTTAGTAAGTTTCTGTTTATGGAGAGATGACTCCACCTTGCTATCTGAAAGGGCCCTTAATAAGTCTCAAAGTTAGATTGAGAGGGCCAATAACCCTTCAGGAGAAGTGTTGAAATTATTACTTGGATTAAATTGCAAATCATAGATATTGGTGGTGGGGTAAAGGTTTGAGTTTGAATATGACCTCAAGGCAGTCTTTGCCTTCAACAAGATTATCTTTGGAGAGCGAAAGATAAGTGTTTTGTCCTAAGAATAGTGTGCATGGGACTGTTTTAGCAGTATTTGAATCAAAGAAGAGAAATGTCTGAGTGGATCTAAAGTACAGACTTATATAACCATTATTCCCTTTTATATATGTAAATTTGAATTTAAATCAAGCAATCAGATGGTATCTATTTGAACTGCAGTAAATAGTTGTTTTCCATAACTGTTTCTGCCTCTACTTCTGTACCTATTTCTTAAGGTCTGTCTTAGGATGAAGATAATTTGAGGGTAAATCAAACACCCAGGTGTTTTTCAATCTGGATGTGGTTACCCTTAAATATTGGATTGTTTATCACTTTTCTGTGCCATCACCACAGTGAACATGTTTTGGAGGACTGAAGAGTTACTGTTCCTTCTCTAATTTATTAAAATGATTTGAAAGATAGACCATCACTGCAAATAGTGCATTAGAAATTATTGTGTCAATAAGCAGCATTAGCCAAAGTCTCGAAGACTTACACTGGTACAAATGATTGGTTGTGCTGAACCCTAGATTCAATTGGAAACAATGATATTTAAAAGAATTGTTCATAGATGAACCATATTCTCATAGTAAGGGATTAAAATAAATGCATAATTAAATAAGCAAATAAAGAGAAATACAGTCCGGGCTAGTTGTTATCAGCATGTGTAACAGTAATATGGAACATATTAGATCTGTAATTGTGTGAATAATAAACAAAAAGTAAGAATATTTATTCTAGAAATTGCTGCAGGTGTATGACATTTAGGATGCGTTCTACCTAACTTAACCTCAGCTCAGAGTTTGAATTTCAAGAAGGTTTTAGGGCCAGTGCAGATGGGAATCTAATCAGGAATACGGGTTCAGTGCCAGAGGGGACAGAACTCTCCTTTGTTTACAATCAGAGCTGCTTTCTGGCCTTCACCCATTGAAAGCTCTCATTCAGCTTTAAAAATCTGAATGTTCTCACAACTGATGCTTTGCAGACATCTTATTTCTTGTTTCCATGACTAAAGCTACACTAGGCGTACACTGTTTACAATTGCTACTCATGCTTTGCTAAGCTGGTACTGATATTGTTATCTTGCACTATTTCTAATGCTATTCAATATACTGGGGTCTATTAAATGAGTTAAGATTAAATTTTGACCTGTACCTGAACCTTAGCAAAATCCTTTTGGAAAGCTTCAGTGAAGGTTAGAATTAATTTTCTCTCTGAACAGATTTTTCTAGCCCTTTCTTGTAGAAACCGAGAGCTTCCAAGGAGTCATAATAAGGTTTGTAATTTTTATGAATAATAGAATCACAGCAACAACATTGCAAAGGCTAAAAAAGATCAAAGATACATTCCTTAATGCTTTAGGACCACTATTATCTAGGTGGAATTAAAAAAAACAGTGTCTGTGAGGTTATTTCATCTATCTTGGAAGTTCTTGGAATAATTTCTTTGGCTATTTCCAAAGATGTGTATGGTCTGCTGCTTTGAACTATTGTGGGCATTCTTGGGCAATGAAGACTGATTTTTCAAATGCCAAGAAACATGCAAGTCATCACCACAAGTTGGTAAAGATATAAAGTATGTGCTATCAAAACTTCAAAGCAAGGAGGGGAAAAAAAGTGGCTGCAACTGTGTGCTTCACAGGAAATTTATTTTCCTAATGCAACTGATTTGACAAGGAGATTGCTCAGATGCTGCTGTGATGGGAAACAGCGTAAAATACTAAAGCTGTTGCTGCTGACAGAGCAGGGTGTCTTTTCACCACAGAATTACCAGGTCACGTTAGCCAACCACGTGCAGAAATGTAATAAAATCAACATCTTGTTGTCAGACAAGTGAGATATTAACCATAAGGTAACACGTGGATATCACCTGGTTTCATTGGGTGGTACCTAGTTTACTATAGGATTTTAGCAAGGTCTGTAACTGGAGGTAATTTTGTAGGGGAGGAGGTGCTAGAAAGCTGCTCTTGTGGTGACTGGGAGAGAGGTTTTGCTGTTTTGCTGATGACTGGTCAAAACAGGTTCTGCTACTGCTTTTTGGCTCAATCTAGCTCCTATCTTCCTGTGTTTATAAATATTCCATGTTAGACACCTTGTTATAAGTGAAAGCTTTTGTGTTGGTGAATATAAATCCCCAGATGAGATAGGGCTATAAAGATTTAACAAACAGAGATAAGACTGGACATTCAGGAAATAAGAGCAGACAAAGACATGAGAGTAGGAACGCAGAAAAAATGTACCCTGTTTGGACATCTTCTTGAAGGGGTTGTTCAAGGAGAGAGTTACCAGAAAATGGCAAATTTTCTAAACCTGTCAAAAAAATTAATGGATTTTGAAAGTGGGCTCTGTGTGGTCTCGAATTAACAACTATAGAATCCTGCTAGCTAGGGATGTAAACAATGAATGAAATTGACTCATCTTATTTCTCCTTTAAATAAAAAGCATGATTTCTCAGCTTGCATAATATCCTTTGCTTTTTTGCTTTCCTACAAGGATCTAAAGATCATATTTGAAACTGTTTTTTATCTGTTACTAGGACTTTGTCCTTTTTCCCTTTCCCATAACTCACAATCGACCCTGATTCAGGTTCCAGGAACAATTGGAACTGTTTTACGAAATCAATAGGAATGTTTTATTGCTTGTTATTCCTTGCTGGGCTGCTTTATTTCCTTGTTCCTTACTGTGCTCCTGTCCTATGATTTCTTTAAATTTTCTATTTCTTTTTAATTAGGCCACTAGTAACCAACCATGTAAATTGTCTTGGTTCCTTTTCCACTTATTTAAAGGAAAATTCAAAATAAAGATTCTTAGGTAAATTGTAAGTAACAAAATGAATTTGTTTCATTGCTCCTGTGTAGAGGAGGGTGGATGGAAGAAATGAGTGCAGGGGATTTTCCTTCCTTTGAGGCTTTGTTCCTTTCTCTGGAGACCTAAACAATACCCTGATAAGGAAGACAGGCTTTACTGCTAGTTTATAGAGGACCTGTTCCCACAGGAACAGAGCATCTCCTATAGGGTATGAAGAAATATAACAGATATGCCTGAACTGAAATCAAGTCATAACTCTGGCAGTCACTGTAAATAGTCGTTCCTTCTGGGTGTTCATCTTCTTACAAAGCTGGGCTCAAAGATACTTATAACGAGATAAGGGAATATCTTGGCCTTTAAAAGTCTAAGGGAGCTTTGCTGCTAACTTGACTGGAGTCAGGATTTCACCTTGAATGTTTAGCTTGTTGGATGCCCTAAATTGCACAACAAAACAGATGTTTTCTAGTTGGTTTTTTGTGGCTAGGATCCCCAGATCTTGTAGAGCCCCACGAGACTTTAATTCCTTATCCCTCTTTGTCACATGTCCTATAAGTTACTTTCTTTGCAAACTACCTCGAAAATAGGTGTAATCTGCACACAGGTGTTAAACTGATGCAGAGTCTGAGCTGGCAGGCAGTTGATCTTTCTGTGATCAGGGCTCTTTATTTATTACTGATTAAATCAAACATCAGACCTGACAGCAAAGTCTATTTATCGTTTTAGCCTCCAGAATAAAAGAAACTGGATTTTAATTTTATTATGAGTTTGCTTTAGAATCATTTAATTCAGATTCATGACCCTGCACTCATGTATTGATATTCAAGAGATTAATCTGATTTTAAATGACAGGTGAAAGTCTTCAGATCAGTCATATGGTACGTATCTACATGTGCAGCAAGTCTCTAAATGGATCCTTCCTAGATAATTAAGAGATTTCAAGGCAGTGACACAGTGATGATAATTCATTCTAGAGTTCAGATACATACTTGATTGACTTTAAATATGTTAAGATAATAATAATAATAAATTCTATAATTCAGGCATTGTAAGAGCTTAAAGGCAAGTGTCAGTTTGTTCTGCACCTCCTAGCAGATTAGATTTCTAATGAAATTGCAGTGGCGAAGCTGTAATTTGGTTTATCTGCCAAATGTTCTTATGCCTATTTACATTATAAGCCTCAGCTGAAACTGACACATATTAGGTATTTCCAAAATACGTGCCAGATTTATACAGCACACCAGAAAGAATGAGATTTTTTTAATTCGAGGTGGGGATTCCTGCTTGTCATAAATATTTTTTCTGTCATTTTATCCCAATGAGCTTTTTTTAATACAAACACAAATAACTGCATTGATTAAGTAGGGTCTGAAAATACCAGATTTCATGTCACAGGGCTCAGTGGTATAATTGCTTGGTTATTAAAAAAACAAAAATGCGTGGGGACTGTTATTTCTTCCGCCAAGTAACCAAGGGGGGACATGTGAGGAGGGGTTGGATTGGGTCCAGAAAAGACTTTGGTGTTTAGTCAAGTGATCTCCAAACAACCTTTGAGAAGGTGCCAGTCACCACAACAATGCTGGCCCCTCTAGATGAATGGAACAGCAGCATTTCAGGTATCTGAATAAGCTGTTATCAGCAAATGTAGATGTTCTCGGCACTTGTCTTAGTTACACAGTTGATCACTGTATTGATGATCACCAGTCATAAAAACACAGCTTTTCTACTTGCTTTCTCGGCCTAATCTACAGTCCTATGCTTCATGTCACCTGCAATATGTCTGGCAACTCTTCTGCATATGCATAACTCACTATTTTGTCATCCTGTGTCCTGTGTTTTGTGCAACAGAAAAGAAAGAGATGCTACTGGTGTGTCTACTTCTGGTGGCGACAATGTGGAGCTCAGCTCCAAGCCATCAGCTGGTGCTGAATGTGGTGGTGATGCTGACCACAGCTAGGGCTCCTGGAGCCACGTTTCACTTTAAAAGCCAGGATACGCCTTCATAGAAACTAAACAGCAAGCTGATCGGTTACTATATTATCCCTTGTGTCCTGGTTTGAGGTAAAACAGAACCATTTTTCTGTTCAGTAATTTTACTTGTTTAGCTGGGCCTCTTCTAACTAACTAAAGTCTGAAATTAACTGCATATTGTTCAGAAACTGTTCACTCTCACAGTGATAAGACCTGATTATACCAAGGAATGACATCCAGAGAAATCCTTGCTTATACTTATTGCTATAACAGCCAAGGTCAGGTAATGTCGTTATTTGCCCCATTGGAGGGTCAGAAGTGGAAAAGTGTAGACGGGTCACACCTGTAAGGAGGAACGGACAGGACAGGTGACCCAAAACTGACCAATTGGGTATTCCATCCCATCCTTATCATGCTCAGTATAAAAGCTGAGGGATCAAAGGGTCAGCTCTTCTCTTTCTTCGATGGCCGATGTCTGAGGAGGACCCTGTGTGTTTGTCTGCCTTTGACCCCGATCTGAGCATTCCTGACTCCAGATCTGGAATCCAGCTCCTATCATTCACTGAGTCCAGTCTGTGACTTTTCCTGATGCCTGCTGGTGATGTGATTGTCATCCTGGGAGCTTGATGCGTTTTTATATATATATTGTATCTATTTCACTATTTTACTTTTATTTTCTTTTTATTTTAATTTTAATATTAATACTTCATTAAAGTAGTTTAGTTAATTCTAAACTTGTAAATCTCCTTATCCTCTTCCTCTCCCTTCTTTTTGGGGGGAGGAAGGGCCATCTGTCAGTCTGGTTTTGGTAAATTTGGCTGAAACCATGACACCTTAACATCACTTTATCCTGTACCCACTCCTACTTATTAGTCCAAGAGCATTTTTTGGAAGTACGTATGCATTGTCCTATATTATGTGGTGAGCACTCTTGGATAAATTGGAGGACTTGTGAGCCAAGTGCTTTTGGAAAGTATTTTAGTTATTGACAAGACTAAAGGGAGGATAGACACCCGAGGTGGGGAAAGCCTCTAAAATATAGCTTAAGAAAAAAACCAAACCTCATTACAAGAATTTTTCCCTGTTAAAGGGAAAGAAATGTGTCTGAATCGTCAAAATCTTACAATAGAAAATAAGTTCAAATGATTACTCACATTAATAACAGGAAATTATATTATTATTGTATGTGATTTTATCTCTGGGAACTTAGTGATGATTGTGTCTTAGGGTTGCACTTTGCAACTCCTGATATAACCCTAAACATTTAATTAGATAAATTTTGTCACAAAAATATTGGGTAAAAAAAAAGATTACCATCATGAAAGGCAGATATATTCCTCAGAATGGTGAAATGAAGTCTGTTTCTGATCTTACTGATGGGATAAAGGTGAGAAATTCTAACAAGGCCACGGAATTATTTTTACATTTGTGCAAAAACAGGGAGAGATCAAAAACAATAATATTATAGTTGTTTATTTTAGAAAAAAATTGCCAAGTGTGTCAATATTTACTACTAAGGAACTGTGCCTTGACCTCCTATCTCTAGAGATTAGTCCAATGAGCTCAATTAAAGCAAAGAAAGTTATTTAGCATTAAGTTTACTAAAAAAAGATCTGATCCTTATGGCTTTAGACAGATTAAACTACGCCTCAGGTGGTGAAAGGACAGACTTCTCTGTCACGATGTCATTATTGAGCTATTTCTCTCCTATTTTACACTGCTCAGGACCTTTATAGTCCTGAAAAATTGCTAATGTCACCTACCCATATTTTCCTGTTTTTCTGTTCACCGTCCTACCTGCCAACAACACAGAAAAGATTAGAAGCGAATATTTTTTATTTCCCAGACTTATAAATAGATGATACAGTTTTATTCTGTCTGCCTGCCTTCTGATTGCATATCAGCAAGTGATTGCAATTACTTCAGCATAGATGTATTTTTGCACAGTAGCTTCTATAGTCAAGTTAAGCAACTTTCACATTTTTAAAGAAAAACCTATGTTTACTTTTATTCTTCTTTTAAATTCCCATAAAACCTTTCCCTAAGCTTTTCTGAAAAAACATCAGTGTCTATAATGCTAGAGCTAAAAGCAACAGTTTTCTCACGGTGACAATTAAGCTGCTCTGTGATTGGCAGAAATTATACAATAGAGACATTGAATCTACTGGTTTTCTTTAAAGTCTGATAAAATAACCTTTATGTCATCAAGGACAGGAACACCTTAGCACCTAATAACAGATATAGATCCATGGTCCTAGAGAAAATGCAATTGCCATAAATACCATTTTTTGCAGTAACTAATGTGTGCGTAACTTATTACTCAGTCCAAAGCTTTTGAAAGTGAAAATCCTTTTCGCTGGAAACAGTCTTGATAGCTCCTGTATATAAATATCTATTATTAATGTGCTACCAGTGCTGTGAAACAAAATAAGCAATCAGAAACTGGATGAAGCATCATTAGGAGAAAATAAGCAGAGCACTGTTAAATTTATAATACTAGTGAACTGGAATTCAAGCTCTCAAAGACATTTTAGTGCTTAGCTCCTACTGGTTTCAGTAGGAATCAGGCATTCAAATACATTTTTAGAATTTGGGATTGTGCAGGTACTGTAATGAGTACAAGGAAAATGCAATAAATGGATATTTAACACAAAATTTTTACTTTGACAGGTTTATTTCTTCAGTAGATATTTATTTTTTATCAGTTTCATCATACATCATAGCCTAGCATGATATATCTATCAATTGGATATGGCTTTTACACCAGACTAGATATATTTATATCAACATTTCTTATTTTTTGAGGGTTTTCGTAACTCTATTGTCAGACTTTTCCTTGGGCTAAGCCTTGGGTGAAGTAAGTCTCAACCCAGGACCTGCATTTGATTTTTAAAATGCAGTCATAAATACCTGTATCTCCCCTTTCTTTCAGATCAAGGAGTGGCAAGGTAGCATCAATGACATCGTTCTGCTAACTCCAGAGCAAAGTCTTTCCTACTGTGTTGCTTTGTCTTCTTACTCTCACTTCTTCACCCTCTCCCCCTCTTCTTTTTTCTCCTCCTCCTCTCTGCACTCCCTGATCTGTCCCGCTGACTGTTTGCAGGTTAGGCGATGAGTGAGGTAGCATTTGCTCTCTAACAGTCTGTGATCTGATTCCACAAATAGTTTCCCAGGCACAGTGTACAGCAAACATCAATGAGATCATTCACATGAGCAAATACAGAGTTGTAGGATCAGGCCCCTGATCACCTCCTCTCTTCTCTTGGGACTAATGTCCTTTCCCAGCACCACCATAACAACACTCTTTGGCATCTCTTTCTCTTATTGTTTTCCTGCCAGTTTGCCCATTCAATCTTTTATTCCATCCCGTAACTTCCTTGAAAGCCCCATCTGTCATTTTCCTTCCCAAAGACTGGGGATTTTTAAACAGTGAAAACACAGTTAAAATTAATTGAAATGGTTGATTCCTCTTACATTTAATTGCTGGAACATGATTTCTTCTCTGAAGTCTGATGCATTAGCGCACACTTCCAGAGGCTTTCTATTCTGCAATGATTCAGCTCCCGTGCTTGCTGTGCTGCAGAGAATTGTCATTATCACTGAAAAATCATTCCTCCATTTCTGTATATCTATATATGCCATGAGCATCATTTTTACCGTGGGTTGCATCATGTGATATCAGAGCTTTAAAGAAAACAATTTCCTAGTGAGAAATGTAGAGAAAACACCAAAGAACCCAGGGCTGCTTCATTTGAAATCAATAGAGATTTGACCACTGACTTCAGTGGGAATAGAATCAGGTCCCAAGACTACAACTGCATGGCCCCAGAGGGGCTGATTTGCACAAACACTTCTTATTAAAAGAAACAATGCATTCCCCAAAGTAGTGAAGAGAAGAGCATAGAAATACTTAAAGGCTTCCCCCTGTGCCACCAGTACCTTTATGCCTTGTTGCCCCCTCTCAGTCCTCTAGAGAGGAAAGACAGCCTCCAGAAAATCTTTTCTCCCTGACAAGAGACTTGTTTTCAGATGAGAGTCCTGGGAGATCAGTGGCAAGGGGTTCACACAGGGGAATTTGAAGGAAAAGGTGTGGAGCCAGCGGCATCCTGGAGGGTCACAAAGGAAAAGTACTTCAATGTTGCCTTTCTATTTTGAGATCTAGAAGTTAGATCCTGTTGTATTTTTATTCCTTTGGTAGAAATCTGCAAATGATACTCATTTGTCATGTAGGTAACTGTAAATATGCAGTTTCTAGCAAAGGACCTGGGAGGGACCGCAAAGGCCTCCCACACTTGCTCTAGAAGACTTCTGAAGGGAAGGAGACTTTTTTGCAGAGATGAGGTGGTTTGCAGAGATTCAAGAGGGCCATTAGCAGATTCCCTTCCAGTTACGCCACGGCTGAACATAGGCTGTACATGTAGGTTTTTAAGGGCTGAGGTGGGGATCTGCATGCAGACTATCACCTACCATGTCAGCTATCTTAATCTGGCTATACCGTCAACAGGCAACCAGCTGGATTCAATGTATCTTCAGTCAGAAAAATCCAGCGAGTACTGCTGTAAACCTGGCCACAGGTGTTTTATAGACAGGTCACAGAGATGTTATATTAATCCTGAGATCTGTTATATGGAAAAATAAGAAGATCTGACTTCCTGAATGGTCCATCACGCTCTTAGGCCAGTACCCCATCCTTGCTCTTGTTATTGTCTGTGACACCTCCTGTGGGCTGTCCTTTCCCCTTATGAACGGGGATGGGATTGGATTCCATGAATGCCAATCCAGTGGGGACAAATACCACGACATATAGATAAAAAAATCATCAGATATAAGCCATAAGCTTTGGAAAGCTGCCTAAATCTAGTCCCGCCATTTACCTTAATATATTATATTTTATTCTGTTGCATTATCCCTTAATAGCTAAGCAAACCTCTATGATGGCCTTATTTGTTACTGGAAAATTATTGGCTATGCACCTCTGTTTCAGTATGAAAAACTGAAAAAAAAGTGCAAAAATTGTGAACTAGTTTTTATTGGGCTTACAACCATTATATTCCCAATAGACACGTTGACAAAGATCTTAATGGTTGTGAACCAGCTATTTCTGTGCTCATGGCTATTAGAAAGTCTCTACTGAAAAGCCAAAGGAGTTTGTAATGGTCATGAACCAGCTCTTTCTGAGTTCATAGCTATTACAGATTCCAAAGAAATGTCAGTGAAGTTTATCATGTTCATGAGCTGAGTTTTTCTGTCTCATAGTAACTAGAAACTCTGCTGAGAAAGTAAAAGAGTTTGTAATGGTCACACGTGAGCTATTTCTAGGCTCAGTGCTATTACTACCTCAGATAAGAAACCAAAAGTTCACAAAGTGGTATTTCTTTCACCCCTGGCAAGCTCCATGTAGAAACTGATAAAGCTACTAATGTTTCTCAGAAAACCACACTCTAATTCACAATAACACAACTCAGTGTACTACAGTAGTGCAAAGTCTCTGCTCTGCTCAGAGCCACCGTGGCAACTTGCCAGGAGCCTGAGGGCTGCAACTCATTTATATATGCATTTACATAAATTTACATGAATTTTGTGTCAATTTGTATTCCGTCAATGTTGCAATGAAACCTATACTGAAGAGAATAAATAACCTATAGCTAACTGACAAACACACATATTGTTTTTCTATATTTTATTGCATTTCTTTCACTCTCATTTTCTTTGCAGCTTTCTAATACCTGTTCCTCAGCTGGACTGACTTCCAGTCTTGGAGAGAGTTTGTTTTGTGGGGTAAAGAAAAACCTTGTTTCATCTACGTTTGATGGAAGGGAAGCAGAGAGTTGTGGCTTCAGCAAATTGCTTATTCTGTACGCTTAGTAATCTCCCCAACCACCAGTGGCTAATATACATATTAAAGAGGGCAGTGCTAGCACAGTCCCTTGCTGACCTCCACATGTGAAACCCTTAGAATATTAATGAGATTTTAAATATACACATTAAAATATCCCCCAAATCAAAAGTAATACGTGTTTTTGTATGAAAATGATTGCTAAGGTAGGGTTTTAGAGATAAAAATAATTCAGTGGACTAAATTAGACATTTAATAGCAAGGGTCTCCTTTGTGACAGGATCTATTAGGAATTAATGGACTTTGATGCCATTATGTACCTTTGCCTTTTCTTAAGGATGCACAGTTAATATAATGCTTCTTTATTCTTCAGTGCAGATTTCAACAAAGGTCACTGCAACTGCAGATAATTATCTGTAGGAACAAGAACCTCATATTTCACTTTCTGCCATCCTTGTGAAACCACTAGCTTTGAGATGAGGAGAGTTCCCCACTTGTTGCTTGAAGATATGAAAATATTTTAAAGTGGAGACGGATTTAAATCTTGTGTAGTTTTGCCGAGGTCAGGAATCAATAAATAGCTTAAAAGACTCAAGATCCCTCTGTAATTACCTAGCACTCATAACCCTTACTTGAGGTAACACTTACTTGAGAAGCCTTGCTACAGTAGGAGAAAGTGATAGAAGAGGCTACAGGTAACTATGATTGACTTCAGTGTTTTTAGGTGCTGTAAATGCAGTTTATGTTGGATGTTTAAAACCTATGTTTAAAGTGTTTTTTCGTTTTCTCCTGCTATAGCCTCGTTAGCATGTAGCTTGTGTTGGTGAACAGCTACAGCAATAAAAGCATTTTTTGACAGCATTGTTCATTTGAGTGGTCAGGCATTCACATCTCGGCTTGTATCACTGAACTAGTTGTAATAAACTACTCTTCTCCAGAAGTAGAAGCTTTAAAACTTATGCTTTAAATTGCAGAGAAAAATTATTAAACATACTGGGTAAGAATTTACTGGGTTAGACAAAAAGGTCTAGGACCTTGTCTGATGGTGTGAAAGTCTTTCAGATCTGTTACTCTTCAGTGTAAGCCGACAAGTATGCTGCCTGGGCACAGATACACAAGGAAAAGAAGAACAATGTTGTTACTGTGTTGTGAGGTTTCCTGTGTTTGGCATCCGACAGTTTGGCAATCTTTGAGATAAGGACTGTCTGGTATCAAGTGATGGTATCAGCATCTCAGCGTTGAACAGTTCTGATGGATTTTTATTCTATGACTTTGTTTAATTGCTTTTTGAACCTGTTCTGAGCTCTGTCCTCCTAATTTTATATTAGAAGGAATAGAGAAGAAATTATTGGTTCCATTTCCTGCAAAGACTGCTGGAGTGAACACAAAGAATCACAGAATCACAGAATGATATGGGATTGGAAGGGACCTCTGGAAATCATCTAGTCCAACCCCCAAGGATATAAACAGAGAGCCTTTAACATTTCAACAAATGCAAGTCCATGGGACCAGATGGGAAGGACCCAAGGCTGCTCCAGAAGCTCTTTGGTGTCACCGAGAGGTCCCTCTCTGACATATTTGAGAGATCGTGGCAGTTGGGGAAGGTTCCTGAAAACTGGAAAATCTGTCTATGTAGATGTTCAAAACTCAGTGGTTTGGGCTGAGTGATCTGCAGAGATCCCTTCCCATGTGTGTGATCCTGTGATTGTATGTGGCTGTACAGAGCTGTGCATATGAGACTCTGTCAGCTTTTCAAAATTCTTTATAGTGCACGTCTGGGTGAAAGAAATTCCACAGGCAGAAAAAACTGAATTGTTTAATTGTAAATTACAAGAGCACTATCATTGGATGGAAAATCTAAGTAAGTCAGTGTGTGGTATTAAATAGAGCTTCGTGTAGATATATCATTATGCTTAGACTATGCCTTACGCCTCATGAATTCAAAATAATTTGCAGATGTTAAATGAGTCTCACAGTCATTTTGTGGGGAAGGGAAGCATGCTGTTTGCAGAGACAGGTAAAAAGAAGCACCATGAGGCGTCATGACTGAGCCAGGACCACAGACATAGGAAGGTTAGGCTAGGTCAGTGGGGATGCCACAAGGTGCAGAGGAGAAGACAGAAAGAGAAGGAAGAAGCTTGTCTTATGTACCTCTGTGCAAAGTGCAAGCCACAACAGGGTCTTTTACTGCAGTATGTGCTAGCATCTTTGAGAGAAGAATGAGAAGGCAGGGTAAAACAACTCTCCCACTACCCGTCCTCCTTACCACCAGCAGAGGTTAGTAGGCTGCCAAGGAACAGAGCCAGCACATCTTCTGTGCTGCAGCTGTAACTGTCTGCTTATGGTACAGAAGATGTGACTTCTTCAGGTAGGGTGCCCTCCAGAGCTCCACTTAGCATGGCTGCCAGTCTTATGCACTAAGAGACTGTCCTTTTCTCCTGAGCTTGGCCCTTTAGGGGATCAGCCTTCCCCTATTTTAAAAGACGTCCCTCATTTCAGTGTTGCACACAGAAAGAGAGGATTGGATCAGTCAGTCAAACAATCAGATTTTCACAGTGCAGTGCTAAGCAATGTAAGTGCTGATTAAATGTTGCTCTATGTGCAAAATTCAGCCTGGAGAAATCCTTAAACAGAAAGTAATGACCAAGCTCAGGAGAAATAAGGCTCTTATTTCCTGAAGATTACACTGAAATGAATGCTTTGAAAAAAATAATCACGGATTTGTCTTCATGTTTCAGGTTGCTGCTTAAAACACAATATTGCTTCACATTTCTGCTTTGTAATCCATACAAGAAATTCCATACAAGCAAGGAAACTTCTGAAAAAAACATTGATAACTGCTATATAAAGAGCAAATGGTTGATACGCTCAGGTAGCTGAGGGTCGGTTGTAAGTACTGTGTGCAAGGTGGAGTTTTGACTTGTGGTGGGCAGACAGTTTCTTCTGTCAGAGACAGGATGTTTTAAGAGAGAATTTTTACTGGAGCTCTCTAGAAACCTCGACCTGGCTGAATAGGTCATGGCTACAGCAGAAGTGCAGCTCCTTGCAGGGTCTGGATCTCAGAGTGCTTCAGAGAGAAATGGACTTCCCTGCATCTCCAGGTGATATCATGGGGAGGGTGACAGAGGACAGGGGTAAAATATTCATTGTTTAAAAAGCCATGTGGTCAGCATCTCCCAGTTTTCACGCTGACATGTTGCTTGAAGCCTGAAAGATTTGGCTAGAGTGAGGTGGGGAAAGGTGGGTGAGCCAAGGATGTACCAGGGGTGCTTACTCAGAGCAACATTTGGGTGATTTGTTGTAAGCTACATGTCCTGAATGCCATTTCATTTATCAAAGACACATTATAGCTTAAAATCAAAGTTTATGTACTTGATAATAGCCAACAGCAGTTTACAATTTATGTAACTCCTTTAAAAGCAAAATTTGTTGTATTTCTTTGCAGACTTTATACAGAAATGATCAAATCATTGATGAAACATGAAAAGCTAAACTAGAAATGCATTGCCCAGGAGGACTGTAACTAGATTCCCCTCTATGCTCAACTTCTTCTGGTACATAGAAACTGCCACTTTCAATATGTCTACACAGGCTAAAAACTTGCTGCATGGGAACAAGACTCGCTGCTTGCTGTATATGTAGATTCCGGGATAAATTGGTCCTGTGCAATGCAAAACAGAGAGAAGTGACAGGGATCTGAGACTGGACGGAGGCACCATTTCTGTATTTTCAGTTGGCTGACTTCTTACAGCCTCTTGTGGACTGTCACTGACCACTGACTCAGTGGCCATGTTCTGATGAGAAGCCAGGGTATGCTCACTAAAAGACAGAGACTGTCACTTCATGGAAGGAGCAGAGAAATGATTTTGCATGGATCAGATAGCAGTGATTACCATAAGATATATCACAAAATATACAGAAGCGTCTCTGTTGGTTACAGCAGGCTGTCAGATGGAAGCCTGCATACAAATGGAGCAGATGATTAAAATACATCTAATGTGACTCAAAAAAAAAAATGGGGAAAAATATAGTAAGAAAGGTGAAAATACAGTAAATAACATTTTTTTTTTTTCTGCGAAGACAACAAAATTTTTTTCATACACTGTCATACTAATAGATCACTTGATTGTAATGGTAAATAAGAAGAACTGGCTACCCAGCTTCTTGTATCGCTAGAATGATACATCTTTTGGGGACAAAGCTTTATGTATTGCAAACATACTAGTGTTCTTTCAATTAGAAAAAATAATTGAAGATTTACTTGAGGGAATATTCTTTTTCTGTGGCCATGGAAGACTCAAGTCAAGGAAATACATGACTACTATTGGTAGGGCTTGTCCTTGTGCTACAGATGCAGCTGCAGTACTGTGCCACCACAGAAACAGTCGTGTAGACACAACCAGGGGAACAATGAGCTTTAGTGCGAGGCTGGGAACTATGGCCTGGGAAGATAGCACTGGGTTAAGCCAGTTTCGGTGAGGCTGAAAGATTTCAGGGGCTATTTCAATTTGTTGTTGTGATTGCATAGCAATGTTAAGGCTAGTACCCATGTAGGTGGGAACTGAAAGGATCTCAGAAATATTTTCCATTTCAGTCTTTTTCATTAGCAGAGAATTGCCACCTTCTCTGTTCTTTAGGAATGATGCAAAGAAGTCATCTAACTGCTACTTCTATTTATTTCACAAAAATGCTCAAAGTTACTATGTTATAACTTTAAATTGGAACAATATGCTTTGTATGTGCCAAAGTTTATGACAGGAAGTGTAATTTTAAGTAAAGAATCACTGATAAATTAGTTGGTAGGAGAGGTTGCTCTTACCTAAAGAAAAATGATGACGAAGTGGAACAAATGGAAAGGGATGTCTCTCCTATGTGTGTGTTTTAACTCTTAAGAACCTGACTTCACATTTAATTAGAGCAAAATTTAAGTTGTTCTGTCTTGCCCATGTTCCTTGAAAGGCTTTTCAGGCAACCATAAGCATTACTGAAGGATTAGAAAATAACAGAGGACTTGGTATGGATTTCTGGATTTTACAATAAGTGTTTTATATTGAGAAATTTCACCAACTATGTGTAAATACTTCAGGAGCCAGTTCAATATTGTGCCTTCAAATTCTATTCACTTAGGTTTTTGAAATGCCTGAAGTGTTTATTCCAACTTCTTCTGCAGTAGAAGAAATTTTTTAAGGTACTTGAGAGTCAGACCTACTAAAAATGATGAACGCTGAGTCCAAATTAGAGTAAACTTTTTACACATTGAAAGAATCTTTATGAATCAGTTAAAGTGAGGTATTGAAATGTATTTATACTGACCATAAATCCTGTTTGAAATAACATGCTGAAATTACAGGTAATTTAACTGTATATATGAAGGAAACAAGGAAACTGAAACATACATTAAAGAGAAGAGTGTCTTTTAAAATAACACACTGTTTTGGTGGTGTATTTTCAATTAATGTGTTCGCTTTTAGTTATTTTTCAGAAGCATGATTGCCTAAGTAATTATTTTTGGTGGCTTTTTTTTATTGCAGAGGTTTTTCTTCTTTCCCCTTAGAAAATACTGTGTGTTCTCTCTAACAAGAATCTCCAGTGTTCAGTATTTTACAGGATAGAGCCCTCTTGGCAGAGTACAACCACCACGATAGTTCTCTACAGTTCGTTACTGATAGTGCAATGAAGTGCTCTGTTTATTTTAGACCTCACATCGCACTTGTCTCCAAAGTATCTCAGCAGCTCAATGTTTGAACTTATCTCCCTGTGAAAAGCAAGATTGTTTCTTCTTGTGCATGTAGTAGGGCTTTATCCAGGGTAGTTTGTGATGTGTCAAGATACGAAATTTCCACTGCTTCCCTTAGGAGACTTTTACCCTAGCACATCTCCCTGGCAAGTAGTTTTTGCCTGAGATGCAGGCTGGCTGATTTCAAGCCGACGGTCTGAATTTTTTCTCCACTATTAGAAAACTTTCTGGAAACCTCCAGTATGCACCCTGAATGCAAAAATGTGTTTATTGGGAAGAAAAACATCTTAAGCAGTGTCTTCTGCTGAATGCCCCAATAACTTTACTAGGTCACGAGAGTATGGAAATTCAAAGAGTGGTGACTCATGTGCCTCTGAGCTCCCATTCTGTCAGCAGTTTCCATTCTTCCGCTTAGCTGATGTAAACAACAGTGAATCTGTGCTGATTTACCAAAGGAGAATTTGGCACTGCAGTGATTTTTTCTTCCTAGATTTAATATTAATTTTTCTTTGTTTTCTTCCCTTTGTGTTGCACCTTTTGTCAGTGGTGGCTAAAAGAAGACCCAGGATACAGCTACCCCAACAGTAACTTTCAGGCAGGACCACTACTAATTTATTTATTCTGAGGCACAGAAACACAAGAAATATAAACACTGAGGATTAGGGAATCAGATCTTATTTCCCACATCCCAGATCCCAGAGCAGGATCCCAGCTCAGCCCCAAGGGAAGACACACTTGTGGTGCGACTGACACACATATTGGCAGCTGAGACCAGTGACTTAGGGAGCTCTGAGATCCCTCTCCCCTGTCCAGGTAGCTCTGGAGCAGCCTCCCGGTCTGTCTCACTCTTGTGGAAAATTAGAAGCGATGAATACTGTTTTCTAGACTGGCCTGTGGTTCTGGACATAAAGGAATTAACATAAAAACCCGGTAAGCGTGCTATGTTGTTCCCACAATTGTGTGTTTGAGCGTATTCAAACAAGAGTATCACTACCCTGGCATTGCTGCTAAGAAGAGATCAGAGAGGATTACAAAGTATTTTGACATAATAATAGCTAATCAGCTGGGCAGACTCAGACTGCCCTGATCAGTCGCAAAGGTAATGGGATTACTATCAATAAATAAATAAATAAAAAGCACAGGCTATTCGCAGTGTGTGCAAGAGCAGACTATAAGGGTTTGTGAAATGTATGTTAATAATCCTCACACAGATTGTTTTTTAGAGATTTCTCCAGCTATTTCCCTGTAAAACCTGTGGAATGTGGAGATCAAACTTGGGAAGTTCTTGGGAACCAATAATGCATGCTCGTGACTAAATAAATCCAGTGATGAGAGCACCATACAGCAAAGTAGTTTCAGTCTTTCCTCTTAGTGCTTGACCAAAGTGGGACGTATAAGTGTTAAATATTTGGTATTGATCACCAGGGCTCAATCTGCTGAAAGTAATCTGAGTGGTGAGTCCCGGTGCTGGCTAGATTGGCTGTCACTTGGTAATGCTGCTGGCAGATGAGGGTGTTATTGATTGTAGTTCATGTTGTTTATAGGTTTCTCTGAAACAGTTAATTTTAGCACAGTGGGAAAGGCTATCTTGCTGCATGTTGGACAGGCAGAATGAATGGCTTCATGGAATTTTTAATTACTTGCTTTTATACTGTCATCAATGAATAAATGCAGGAGTAGTTTTGCTACTGCCAGAAGACAGTTTCAGTGTTGTTTGAAGAGGATGTTTATGAAAGGCCAATTAAAATTAATACTTCTGTGAAGAAGTATTTCTTCTTGATAGTTTACACATTTTTTTTCTTTTTGCTCTTCAACAGGGAATGAAATCTCTTCAGTGTTGCACTGCATGGGGTATTCCCTTTGTTATCTGAATGCACTGTAGCTCCTTAGAGATGCATTCCTGCACCCTTGTGCAAGTTAAAGTGTGCTCTACTCTACTACCAAGAAGTCTACTCTACTACCAAGAAGCGCTAAACTGACTGTATTGCTATTCTCAATTATTTTTACAAGGCACAGCGTGTCTACTGTCAGTGTGGAAGGAGTATTGTATTTTTTGGTATTTTTATGCCCCTGCTGCCCCTCCCCATTACTGTTGTGTTTGAGCACCTTGTGATCTTCATTATCTTTGTGTTCAAAATGTCCCAGTGAAGTACCCACAATCCCCAACAGAAAGCTGAGGTACAAACTCAGAGCAACTAAAGTCCATGACTTTAGTAGTAGTCCGGAGCCTGCTTGTCCTGGTCAATTGCTTGGGTGCTTTGTGCTCTGATTCTGGCTTAAATCAGCTGGCACTCTCCTAGTCTCTGGCATAGCTTGGGAACTTTATGGGGCTGAGCTAATTTCCCATAGGCAGTCTGGATGTGAACAAGCTCTTCTGGAGGCCAAGAGCATTCAGCTGTATGAACCCCATCAGTTGTAGGCCAGTTGGTCTTGATGCCAGGGTACAGCTCATGGCATGTTTAATTCCCTGATACAAACATGGTGTTCTGTCAAGTCTCTCAGATCCCTGCTTGCACAAGAGGCCGAGTAAAGGCATGTTTGGGTAAGTAAAAACTACTTTAAAGGTCCACCTGCTCTCATAAATAGGGAGAGAACTATTGACACTTTTGACAATGATAAGTGCCATAATGTTCTCTATAGAAGAGAAAAGTGATGTAATAATATTACTAGTAGAAAGTCATCTAGATTACAAAACCTTGTTACTAAACTTCTTGCCCTGAGGAAATGCAAATAAATGACCTTGTCCTTTCTGAGTTACCTAAAGACAATGCAGGCTGCAGCAATACAGATGAATGACAGACATGTTTCAATAATGTCTCTGTTCATGCATATGATCCCACCAAGGAAGAGTGGAGACAAATACCTTCTAAAGCAAATAAGAAAGGAAGAGGGTTAGGTTGCTGTGATTTAGTATGTTTTCTCCAGAACAAAGAGACTTTCTGAAGCTTTGGTGAAGTATCATTTAGACTGCTAAACTCTCTGGTGGCAGTTTGCAGTAGGGGCTCGGCTTGTGTTCATAAAAGTGATTAAGTGAAATGGAAGATATCAGCGGTATAGTATAAACCTCTTGTGAATAAGATCCAATAAAGCATTTTAGTCCTACTGTGCTGACTTAGTTATGAAGTCCAATATTATTCACAGGGTTTAGTCCTCATAAACTCCCTGTCCTTTGTACAAAGGTTCATTAAAGATGGATAGCATTAACACTCTGTTTTGCAGTTGATCCACATAAATAAAATGCAAACAAAGTACAACTAGCCAGAGCTTATTTTCTCAGCTGTATTCTTGTGCTTTTTAATTTTAGAGAAAATTGAGCTGACAGGGGAAATCACTAAGCTATTTGTTATGTGAAATCTATCAAAGTATTTATTTGGACAAAATACAGACTCTTTTCTAAAGTTCTGAACTCTCTTCTTTCTTAGTTATTTTATACTCACATGAAGATTTTTTTCCTGTGCTCGTAAACACAATAAATCTCAAAATTATTTAAAACAGATAGGAGTCAAGCAGGATGATATAATAATTCTTTCATTTTTGCAGCTGGGGTAATTAATGAAGATAGATGTTAAATGTACTTAAATCAGCCAATGTTTCAGTAATAAATTCCATGTTCTTAGGATTTTGTCTTTTTTTTTAGTGATAGCAATGTTAATACTGATTGAAAATATACTAATTTAAAAAACTGAACTATCCCACTCACAAAAATGGATTAGTTAATGCAACGATTTACAAGCTCCAAGCTATAGCTTCTTGTCTTGCTGCAAACCCTCAAACTCTCATCAAACATCTGCCTTCCTCCAAATGCAGTTCCATAGCTCCTACACATGTCCTTTTTCTTGCTTTGCTGTGACTACATCACTTACTCTCTTCTCTTTTTCATTGCTCACTTACATGGTCTAGCTGAGCTGCTAGATGGACTAGGGGCATCAGTGCTTGGTCTGGAGCTGCATACACACTGACTGGCTGCTCAGAGCTGAAGGTGTCACTGATATATAGATATATAGATATATACTGAATACCTGTGGTATATATACAGATGTTTCTCAGTACCAGAAATTTCTAATGTGATGGGAGCCAAAGAACTGTTTTTTAGGTATAAAAATATCGCCTGGTTATTAACTGTGCAAGCAAGAACCAGTCTTTGCTGATACAAGAGCTAGATGGATCTGAGCTGCACTGTAAATATAGTTAATGTAAGGATGTAAGGAACAAGCTGTACTGAAACAGAGCATAGAAGTCTGATAGGCTCCCTATCTTCTCTCTGACACAGTCCAGTAACTAATGATAAGGGAAGAATATAAAAACAAGCAGAGTATAATGAATGCTCCTTAGCTATGCTTTTCATCAGCAGTGGCCTAGAGTCTACCTGGCACAAAGGTGATATCTTGCCTCTTAGTACCTCACAATAGCTTTTCCTTCTGTGAGTCTGTGAAGTTAGTTTCAAAACTATGGATATTTTTGGCTTTCTACCATCCTGCAGCAGCCAAAAGTCCTGTAGTTTAATTACATGCCATGTGGAAAAAAAAAAAAAAAAGAAAAAAGAAAGAAACTCACTTGTTTTGAAGAAGAAATAGCTTTTACACTATAACGTTCCCTCTTCAGTCCTCAGTACCATTCTTGTCTCCTAAGACTCCTATTATATTATTCTGCCTCCTTGCCAGGCTGAGAGGTCACAGGCAACTTAATTCCTTCTCACAGAGCAGCTCTTCCAAACCCTTGCTGGTCCCTGTCTCCCATGTGCAAGCCTTTTCTGGGACACCTCATAATTTCTCAGGGGATGGCCTGGAAGTGCACAGAGCTTCCAAAATGCAATGGTGTCATGGATTTTTGCTACTGACCATGGAGGACACACAGATTTTTATAGGCAGAGATCAGTTATCAATTATTCAGGTTTATCTAAGGGCATGTTTGCAACACCTTTCTTTTCACTTATTACCCATCCTTCTGCTGTAGTGATTCCTGATGCAGTGTTTGCTTTCTTCGACCAAATAATACGGACAGTGAATCAAAGCCACAGCTGTCTGAATCTGGTCCCTGTAGGGTTTATTTGATAGTTTATGTAGGTATTTCCTAAAATAGAGCAAATTGCTCCTGCTGCTGACCTTGGTCAAAGAAGTTTTCTGGTAAAATAGCATAGGACAACCCAAGGAACAGAGATACAGGCTACCTGAGAAGAAAACCGTTTTCCTGATCTAATGAAGTTGACTTTGCATCAAGAAGAAGTGATCCATGCACAGAAGCTGCATGCGAGGTCATTCTATCCACTGCAGTCACAGATAATGTTCTTGCACAGGATTAATATGTCTCCCAATTTTTTCCTAAAACCTGACAGAATTGGGATGTTTGACTACTTTTTTTCCCCTATCGCATCAGCTCCCATTGTTAGTGTTTCTAAACACACGCCCATAAAACCTCTCAGAGGGGTTTTAATGTCTCACAAATTCGTCATTTTTTGAAGAAGCTTTTCATTTTTTACTTTTCCTCTCAGGGATGATTTTTGCAGTAGGTGATCAAGAAGCATGAAATGCTGAAAAAAAAAAAAGGCAGAAAGAAATATGCCATTGCAGATCACATTATTTCATTAATTCTCTGAGAAAGTGCTCTAATGCAATGGTGTCATGCTTAATTGTATTTACTGATACATATTTCATTATCCTAAAGGCTTTAATAATATAAATACAGTATTCTATGACAGGAATAAAGAGGTGATAAATATGACAGAAAACACAAAAGCTGCCAAAAGTACTGCACAAATCACTTTTTTCTTTATTGTGATTTACAAAGCAAGCATATAAAACGTCTTACTACAGATGCTGAGTAGCTTCATTCAGTACTTTGATGTGTTCAAGCTAATATGTTGTTCTGCCCTACTAATTTGATGTTATTTCAGAAGGAGATTTTACTCTCTGTTAATTAATATAAGTGAAAATGAATAGATTTTTTTTTCCTCCTCTGGGCGATGTTACTGAAAATAGGTGTCTCTGCAGGTTGAGAGAAAATAGTAAGTGCTTGAAAAAACAGTCTAAAGGTGAAAATGCAGCTAGGAGCTAAATCTCTCTGTGGGGTGTTTCTGGGACATCTACCATTCTTACTTCCTTCCTGCTGGAGCTTTGAAATTCTTCGTGATTCCCATCTCTCAGTGTAAGTAGCATACAGCTATTAACATACGCTCTGATAAGAGGACCTAAACAATTGTACCATTGGAATAACACAGCATGCCTTCTGGAGTGCAGAATAAGTGCTACCTTCACACATCAGATTCATCAGGACACAGTGAGGTATCTAATAGCAACACATTCCTGTTCTTTGTCTCTCTTATGTGCATGTTCTCATACACAAATACCTACAAAAGACTCCTCAAAGTTTCCATTGATCAGCCAATGCTTGTGAGCCTGAGTCACAGCTCTCTGTAGTATTTTTAGGGGCCAGCTTGCTGTAGAGTTATCCTCAGAGCAGGATAGCAGGATAGATGAGCTTTACAGTTACTGAAACCTTGTTTTGATTTGGCTTTTTTTTGAAATTTACATTTGTGACATTACATCCATAGAACAATCTATTGAAAAAAAAAGAAGGAAAAAAAAAGGGACACAGGAAGGAAGAAGAGGATAATAGATCCAAAGGGAGAAAACCATACCGCTTTCCCCCATACCATTTATATCTTTTCCTCACCCCTTTTACTCGTCTTATGTGACTAGTTCAGACTGTGACAAGAGTTTTTCTACTTCCCCTTCTGCCAGTCTTTCTCTACTCCAAATATTCCTCAATATCTCTTTCAATAATGTCTTTCCTTAGCCTTTTCTTGGGCTTTGGCTTTCATGTAAGTTTTCAGGGCCAAAAGATGCATTCCTTAGAGTGTCCTCTGTCTCACAAGCTGGGAGAGTTTATAAGCCCTTTGACCAGGAAAACTGAGAAGACAGTAGTTGTACAGCAACTTTCTGGGTGTTCTCCATCTTCAGATAGGTGACCTTACTATGGCTATTCTCCTGTTCTTAAGCCAGGTAACTCTATGGACTCCAGCCAGATAAACACCTCCTGCTGCAACAAGTGTTATATCTGATGGATACAGCTCTCACAGGAAAAGCTTTGGTATATACACAATGATCTTGGCTAAACTGGCTCTGACCCCAGCTGTGGGATGTAGCTCTACTATTCCACTGTAACATTTGCTGCTACATCAGTGTTTACAGAAAGCATATCTTGATATAATATATTGGACTTTATGTACCAATGACACTTTGTACTTTGCTTCATGTACTTTGGTTCAGGGTAAACGTGAGGTATATCCTCTTCTAGTTGGCAGGGAATTGTAAATTAGGAATGGGTAAAAAACATCTAAACATGACTGTCTTGAGTGGTTACTCAGACCCTGCTGGTATGGCTCAGACGAGACTGTTTTCTTTGTATGTGGAGTGTGCATGGCTACGCACACGATGGACTGCATGGGGAATAGTTTAACCAGACATCTAATCTCGCCTGGAGGGAAGAGTGTTTTTTACAGTGTGTGTATTCATTCTTTTATTCATTTAGCTCTGTGTTTCTGCACTGGTGGGTAGGAATAAATCTTTATATTGTATTCTTCAAATAATACTAGAAATGCTGTCACCAGAGTTTATTATGTCCCTTATTACTCTATAAACATAAGCAATTTCAAAACCAGACATGTAACTTGTAACAATTTGGGATGTATGTGCAAACAGCTCAGTGAACATGCNTTTTTTTTTTTTTTGTGGGAAATGTGACAAGTCATAACTACAAACAAGAAGATAGCTCTAATATTTCTCACATATGATGCTTGGCGTGATCCCCTATATTCAAGTGCCCTCTCATAAATATGTGTATCTTGGTATTGTTAATAAAAGTTGTCCAGGTATAAATCTTCACCCTAATGGTGGACTAAGCAAGTGAGAGAAGTGGCAATATTCTCTTTTCCACACTAAGTGTCTCCGGAGCAGCTCTGTTGGCTCAGGATTTCTGGAAAGGTGGATCAGTTTCACATGTGGAGATGCCCCATGGTGTGAAAAACATAACTTTCCCTTCTGCCTACAAACTCAAACTACAATCTCTGCCTTCAGAACCAAACTTTCTCAGCATTTGTGAAGCTGGGATAAAGCTTTGGGGGTTGTTTCTTTTTAAGATTTTGGAGTTTTTCATCCTTTCCTTTGAACTCTGCTGACCCCATCAGTTCAGAGTGGACACTTTGAACATGAAAGCCTTAAAATTCTAATTAAACTGGCTGGCAAAGGAATGTGAAAAATTTCAACAAGACTGTGGGTCAGAGATTGATAAAACTTGGATTTAGTTTGTAATTTAAAAGGCTGGCTGTGTTAGGATTAAAAACTGAATCAAATTCTTGCTCCCTCAGAGCTTGCATTTTCACTTTAGTTGTGAGGACCGAGATAACTAAACAGTAGAAAGGAAGCTTTGTGCAATCATCATCCAGGAGAACACAAACTCTTTCCATCTTATCTTACTTGCTCAGCATCATGCCATGGCTTGTACGCAATTACTTGACCATCCCAGAGACCAGGCAATACCACTTCTTTTGTGACTCTCCTCTCTGACGGAGGCAGACTTATAACAAATTCTTCCCACCCAAACAGGGAATCGCTTTGTTGCACACCATGGCTCTGTGAAGATTTACTCTACTTCCTGCCCTAGACCAGCTCAGCTACATTGTTAAGCTTTGCCCAGATTAAATTACATGTTAAAATCCTATATGCCTTAGTGGGTCACTGAGGTAGGGTTTCAAGATCCCATCTCACTTCCCTCTGGGAGAGAATGGAGAAGGAAGGGCATACTTGCTCTCTCTCATCCTTCTCACAGGCTCCCACTTTGCAGGATGGAGAGAATCAGGCAGAGGCACCTTCCCACCTGCCTTCCAGGTTACAGCTATGTGGCTCTGGTGGACAGCAGGCTGTGGGCAACTCTCGTCCTGAGAAGCAATTCTCAGATGACTGTTTTCATTTGTTTTGGTAGGGAACCTTAGTGATCAGGGCTATGTATGTAAGTAAAAGCTTTCTGACTCAGGACCAGCATTTGCAAAACACTCTTCAATATTCCTCTCAGTGTGACTCACATGAAAATGAAAGTTACCTCAAATTTCTTGATCAGTCTCATTTCCTAAAGCCCCAAAATCTGCTTAGTTTACAATAAAAATGTAACCCTCAAAATCCTTTACAGTGAAATCTTCTTAACACATTGTGACTCAAGATCTTTCAGGGGGCATTGGACATCCCAAGAACCAAGTCCAGATCATCAAGTAGTATGAAATGGTATTGGTGAATAATTTTACTACGTCAGTGAATTTATATCTGATCTATGGTAACTATATGCCACCAAACAGCATTTGCGTCTTCTTTTTCCTTTCCTAGGGAAGACTTGGACAAGGAAAAGCTATGTTTTGCTGACGACTGTAATCTTTGGAGCCTGAATTTAGATAGTTGCTGATTTTCCATGAGAAGCCCTGAATGGCTGGCCTGTTGAACTGTTTGAAACCTTGGGTCAGTGTTTGGTTCTGATACCATTACATTTAAACCCTAATTTTATAGTATGATAATGTTAAGGGCACATTTGCCTCTGTTGACTACAGATAATAGAGACTGAGCATCAAAGTCTTGTGTGCTGGAAATTGCTCTAGCCCCCCTATCTGATGCCACACATTACATTTCTTATTCTCAAAAGGGTTTACATTTGTCTTGCATTTTTTAGTGGTGGCTTGAGACATTTCAGAAAACCGCATTTTAGGTGCCTTATTTCCACAGATTCACATTCCATTCCTGCTCTGAATCATTTGCTGCAGGAGATCAGAAAATTTGAAACTGCCTGCCAAATTCTTCATGACTAAATCATACAGAGCGAACACACAAAGTGCATGAGGCATGGCTGGGGCTTCAATTCGAGGCAGTCCAGGATTGTAGGAATGTAAGGGAGAGATTAATAAACAAGAAGGCACCTGAGCCAGTAGCCATAAAGGTGCTCCTCTGGGAGAAGTAAGGGGTTGGGTTCTTGCCCCTGCTCCTGATGCACTTTATCTGATGACACTTAAATAAGAAATGCATAAGTGGTGCTTGGAACAGTGTCTTGTTTGCTCTCTCAGTGCCCTCTACCACTCTCATTGCTGGGTACCCATTCTTAGACTGGATGGATGAAAACTGTCACCTTGCCTTGCATCTGTGGAAGTCGGGGGAGTCTATAGGGAGGGGACAGCACTGGGAAGAAGATGAAGTTGATTTGAGTCCCAGTTTAAGGGACTGGATCCCTGGGATCCTGTATCCCACCCTGGGCTGGTTCAGGTAGTGACTCAGAGCATCTCTAGGTGAGACAGGGTGGCCTCACCACTGAATTGCTGTGGTGGTGAGCAGGGAGTGTCTCTGGAGGCTTAGTGGGGTTCCTGAGGGTGAACACTGATTTACTTGCTTGGCTGTACCACAGTGCACATCAAAGTCCTGTTTCCCTGATGATGTGGCTCCCACCTGGGTTTCCTTTCCCTGAGTACAGGCTGATGTGACTATGGAGTGGTCATTATTCAGATATGAGGTCATGGCACAGCCAAGGCAGGCATGGACACCTGGACAAACAGAAGGTCCCCTGCATATGGCTGGACAGTGAAGCTGAATGAGGCTACTGGAGCAGTGTAGCTGCACATTTGCCTTAGAGGCAGAATATGTACCTCCATCAGCTGTGGGAAGTCTGGCTAGAAGGAGTGTATTTAAACAGGACAGAGGAATTTGTGCCTTTGTCCTCCTGCATTTCAGGATACTAACTGTTTGGTTCTTTTTATCTAAGACTAGGCACTCAACAGAAAGGCAAACAGCAGTGTAAGTAACTGAAGTCCCAGCTTTCTTCAGCCAGAAAGGGAGATGGTTCCTACTCTCCAGAAAATGTCTGGATTCAGTTTTCTACATTACTTTGATGTTAAAATCCAGAAAGCAGAGGCTGGTAGCTTGGTTTTAGTCTTTCCCGCTTAAAGTCAGCCTCATCTTTGCCTGCTCTGCCTTGGCTTTAATGTGGCCCAGGTTTCCATTCCTAAAGATGGGTCAGTGTGCACTGGGTTCTCTTAACACCCCCTGCTGGGACATGGGACCTCAAGAAGAGGAAAGCTCAGTCTTCCACAGTGCTAAAGAGTATAATGAGTATGATAACCCACACTATTTACCGCTTTCCTTTAGTAGTCTGATCTGCTGTCATCATAACCCTATTTTCCATCCTTCACCCTTCATTGACTATATTGAATCTGATGAACAGTGAGCTTCTAAGGTAGACAATAAACTGTTTGGATGTTTTTCTTTAGAAAGGAGCTTGCTCTTGAAGACTGACTTTGGGTGTTTGGTGTCACAGGTGCAGTAGCTCAGGAGACCTTCCAGAATAACCTTCTGATGGAAGATAAGTTGAACAAGATCAGAAAAATTTGATCTCATGCTGTTAAAACTTCTACCAGCCAATATTTTAGGCCTGCAAGCAGCCTTTCCTTGTCTTTTCATTTAAAAAGCAGTCAGCACCTCTGGCCACCACAAACAAGCATCTCTATCAACTCTTGTGTTGTTATCAGATGTTGAGTTGGCAGTTGATGGACGGTCTTGATGATCCTGACCCTGGCCCCCCACCACATGTAAACTGTGCATTAAGTTTATGCATGGATGCCCTGTATTACTTTAACTCTTATTTTAAAAATAATAATGCTTTGCTATCTTCTAAAACTAATCAATGCACTTTCCCGGGATGCATCTATGACACGCAGAGGGATATATGTCTGTACTAGGTGGAGAAGGCAGAGGCACTGACCTACTTATTTTAAAGAGACAAATTTGAGTGCTGATCCCTGGATAAGATGAAATAATAATGGGAGGTAGGAAACATGTCCTGCCTGTCCCATTGTTCCACCTTATGACCAGCAGCAAGAAGTCAGTGGTTAACATGGGCAGATTATATCTCCCTTTGTTGCTCTTCAGAAGCACTTACAGATCCTTCCTTGCCTGTATGGAAAGGTTAAATCCTGATGACACTATGCCTCGGTGAGGAGCACAGGTTAGGTGTGCTGGGCTGCTAAAAAGTGCCCACATGAGTGCATCTAAAGTCTTCAGTCTGAATCTCTCCCTTAGGAAAAAAGTGATGTGAATGGGTGCCTCATATACTTCAAAGTGTTTCAAAGCAAGTTGAGCACTTAACTGCTATGACTACCAAACACATTTAGGAGCTTTAAAAAAGTCTCATTCAAAACTTTAAGCACTTGGAATTTCTGACTGCTAATCTGGATTAAGTTTATTGTACAGGTATTACAACAGAGTTCAAAATCCCTCTTTTTATCCAGATTTCCGCTTTTGTGAGTGTGAGTGTGTATGTGTGTGTGTGTTTAGATTCTGGAGAAAATGTAACTGAACTGACCCCAATTTTCTGCTGTTTGAAACACAGAGTACTTTTTTTCTGAAATGGTGGTACTGTTTTGTCAGTCCATTTGAAGTCTGTGGCAAGAAAAGGCACCTATAAATCAAATTTACATCACATATTGTTCTCCAGGAACATGACAATGTTGTTATCAAAAATATTACATTTTGTCCAAATATTATGGATTTTTTTCCTTTGAACTTAAGTTAAAAAATGTTTTAAGGTCAAATTCTCGATCTCATTAGAAACAACAAACTCTCCCAAAACTTGATATTACACAAATGAAATACCATAGGATCATCTTTATCATTATATCCTTTCTGCATTAGTGACAAAACACAACTGCTACAGTTGCCTATGGATCTCAAAGTCTGTATATTTAGTAGGTTTTTTTAAAGATCAGGGCATTCTAACTCTGCTAAATTCCTTGAATGTGAATATCCAGACTAGGTTTTATATTAAAACTTCTTTTTTTCTTTCTTTTTTTTTTTTTTTTTTTTCTACAATGATTTTGCAGGCTGGAAATGCAGGAGTTAACTAGTTTAAATTTTGCATGAAGTCTAATAAGCCATCCAGCTTAAAGTAAACAACAGTCCGAGTTACATAGTTTTCTTTTTATTAGCTGACCTTGCAAGCTAATAAATTCATCCTGTATTTTTCTGCTACTGCCAATTTGCAGCATACAGGAAACCAATCTTGTACAATAACTACCTTCCTGTACTCAGTTCTTAAATGGAGCCAAATGGATTGGTGGCGGAAGAGCTCCCCAGCAGTTCCTGTGAAACAGTGCTGAGCGCAGCAAGACCTGACAGAGGCTGCTTGCTATTATTGACTTTGACAATGTAATTATGTTCTCATTTACCTCCCTAGCACTTAAGGAAAAAAAAAAAACAACCCAACAAAAAAAATGCCAACAACCAATAAATATATCCCCCCCAGAACAACAACTTACAACAATTTTAATGTCAAATGAGATGTGAGATATGTATTTGTAACATGCTAAATATGTAGCAACAGCTCTGATTTTTGAGAGGGTAAAACACACTAGCAGTGGCCATTAGAGCACAAAGGTCTTTCATATGTATCTGGCTGCCGCAGCAACACTTTGTTCCAGGCACAAAGGCTCATGCTCAGTAGTGAGTTCATAAAGGATCTGTATTCAGATTAGAAACTCACATGTGCTTTTTAGCAGTAAAGAGCGGCTACCATTAACATAGTATACTGCAGTATGCTGCAAATGAGTTTTGAATCGCTTATTTAGCTCTTTCATTCAAGTTTAGAGTTGACCATGAGTATTTTGCATCCTTATGGGTGGTTTGCGTCTTGCATGCACTGAAATCAGTTGCAAGAGCTATCAAAGCCTTTGCTGCTGCAAGGTCAAAGGCATGAACGGATCACCAATGTGCTGTAGCACTGTGGGTGCATAGAAGAGGAGGGCATGGGCCTATACAAAACTGACATTCTCACTTTGCCCCATGTGGGGAAAAGACCTTCCAAAGGGAGGTCCCCGATTCAGTCGAGTGAGGTAAATGTCTGGTCAATATGGAAATTAATGTGGAAAAGCTTTATTATTTTTCCTACCTGACCAGATGAAATATTTTTACAACTAGCATTCCTTTCTCCAATCCCCTTGCCCCCCACGAAAACCAAGGACAAGGACCCATTGAAACAAACCAGAACAAACTATTTGAATGACATTTTTGAAAAACATGTTTGATTATGTATTTTCCCTCCTCTGGTTCTTGATTATGACTGACTCCTGCCTCATTTGCCCTTTCAGAAAAGGTTAAACACTAAGTATGGTTCCCATATTGCTCTCTAGGGAAAAAGACCATGATAGCTTCCGAGCTGTGACTGTCATTATTATAAAGCATTTATGAGAAATCACACAAGCTACTACACTAAAATGGAAATGTTGCTCTGCAGCAACATTTATTTGGGCTCTGTACCAGCTGTAATTGTGAATACAGGGGGGCAGATAGAAAGGGTCAGAAAACAGAAATGAGTTTCTGTGTTCTTTCTGGGTCTTTTAATTTGTGATTTCTTTTAATTTAAAAAAGATAACTGGAAGCCAATCACAGCTCCTAGAGTTCAGTATTCCATTTCAAAAGAAAAGAAAATGTGTTTTATACACACAGGTTTTGGCCAAAAGTTTCTGGATCTGCTTGGTAAAACAGTGCATTCAAGAGAAATAAGCAAATTGTATAGAGGTCTTCTCAGTTAGTGACTTAATGGACATTTGCTATTCTGTATAATGGGATATCCTCTTAAAATCTTTCCACAGGAACAATTGCTGGCGTGAGTCTGGAAATGTGACAGTTAATGATGGTATAAGAAGGTGGCCTGTAGATAAAACTGAAACATGCACCATTAAATTAATTCAAATATGGGAATATTTGCTGTTAAGTAAAGGTATCTACTATACATTGCTGGCTTAATCTTCAGCCTTTAACCTTCATCCCTGAGCATCTTTAAGCTGCCAGAGCAAGTGTCTTAAATGGGTGTACTTTGCTTTGCAATCAGGGTGGCCTGAATCTACACTCAGACACTAATGGCACCATAACTCAATCCCCACACATCCCAGTTCATCCACATATCATGTCCATCCTGACTGAGACAAGGGCTCTGCAGAAGATGATATGTGATTCTGTAATTAAAGATATTGTAAAAGTCAGACTGCACTAGCAGTGCTAGTTCTGGTTTTTCTCAATCTTTGAATTGACTTCGCAAGCTTAATATTCTTTAAAGGGCGTAAGGTTTTTTTACCTAAAAATAAGTGGATAAATCACTCACAGGAAAAAGCAGCGCCTTTCACATAGTATCTAATCAGACAGAATAGTGCTAGGTTCTGACCTGGGATTTACTAAGCAGGGTTCGGACTCCAAGCTCCCTAGGTTTCTGTTCTATCATCTAATGAAAAAGCTGGTGGCAACTGTGAGACCCTAATGGCTTTTTAGGCAACTGATAAGACTAGTGTGGAATAGGACGATGCATTTGGCCACACATTACACAGATGTATTCTCTGGGCTCAGTTTCTAGTTCTGAAAAAGAGCAGGCTATAGGCAATCCTCCCTATGCAAACATTTCCATCCCTGTTCTTCTCCTACTCAGTAGTCAGACAACACAGCTCCTGTTCTTCACCTCAGTTTCCTTCTCTCCAAATCAGGCTCCCTGTTGTCCCACTTTTTTGCCACCTTCTTCCACTCTTCCTCCCTGCTTCTCTCCCCAGCTCTGCTTCCCACCCACAGCTCACGTAGAATCATAGAATGGTTAGAGTTGGAAGGGACCTTAGCAATCATCATGTTTCAACCTCCTTGCCATAGGCAGGGTCACTTTTCGCTAGACCGGGTTGCTCAAAGCCCCTGGTCTTGAACACTTCCAGGGATAGGACATCCACAGCTTCTCTGGGCAACCCGTTCCAGTCTCTTACCACCTTTACAGTAAAGAATTTCATCCTAGTATCTAATCTAAGTCTCCCCTCTTTCAATTTAAAACCATCACCCCTTGTCCTATCACTACTTTCCCTGAAAAAGTATCCCTCCCCTGCTCTCCTGCAGGCTCCGTTCGGATGCTGGAAGGCCATTATAAGGTCTCCCTGGAGCCTTCTCTGCTCCAGGCTGAACAACCCCAACTCTCTCAGCCTGTCTTCATGGGAGAGGTGCCCCAGCACTCCACATCTTGAAGTGGAGATCTTCTCCTGGTCTGCAACTCCCACTTGCTGCTCATTTACCCTTCATCTGGCACCAGTTTCCCCCACACTTGGAGGCTACCAAGAGAAGAGGAATGGGAGCTCACTCCCTGTACCTTGAAGCTGAAAGTGGTCCCAGAGGTTACATTGCTCTGCGAAAAAGTGCAAACACTGTTTGAATGTGTGGAGAACCTGTGATGAAAAGTTCAGTGAAAATAGACTTTTTAGTCCATCCAAAAATGCTGAAATTATCACAATCCTCATCGACTCAATTCAGTCCTCATAAGTCCAAAATTTCCCAGATTCTTTTATGGCACTGAAAGTTTTCTTGGGGATAGCAAAAGACAGCAGAACAACCCAACTCAAAAGCATTTCAAGCCTTCATTCTGAAGTACATGAGAAAGACTAGAGATTGACAGTAAAATGACTTTAAAATTATTTTCTAAATAGGGAAAATTGTGTATTTCCATGATATCATTCTTGGAAACTGACAAACCCTTAGCAGAAAGGTGCCCCCATATTTTCACAAGGCAAGTGCATAATGTGTATCTGAAAAACAAAAACCATGTAACTGAATATCTGAATGGCTCATTTAGTATTTAATCAAAAACATTAATTTGTAGTGGGTATTTGGGCAACCTTAAACATAATTACTATTCAGTTTCTGTCTACAATATTTATAGAACACTGCTGTAGATGGATACATTCACACATGGCTACAGGAGCTGTATCATCCCACCTGTCAGGTTTATTGTACACATGTTCAAGATGTTATCTATTTAGCTTTCCCTAAACCTCTAAGACACACATGTTTACTTGTTTTTGTACAATTCCTTCTTTATAGTTCACTGCTCTTTCCCTCTATACTTTTCAAATCCTGCAATATCTTGTTTAATCTGAATTGACAAGAACAGAACACTGTGTTCCAAGTGGAACCCTACCAGGGAAATGTATTATTCTCATCATTATCACTGTCTTAGACATGGTGAAAACCTGCTGTGAATGCTATTCTAGGGGCTTATTTAACTTCTTAGAGTCAGAAACAGAGAGGCACTGCCTTCCCTGTCTATCAAACCAAATTCTCTCTGTTTCAGCTGAAACCATATCTGGGTGCATGATTTTCTAATCCTTTATTTTCAAAGGAATAATAGTTCAATTGTCTGCTGGTTTGAGTCAATCTTATTAGCTCCAATGAACAGTTTTACAGTGCTATAGGTAGATTTCTTCTAGCATTTCTGAATTTCTTAGACAAATCTTTGTCTGCTTTGAATAAAATATGTGATCTAACTCCTAATGAAACATCAGATAATTTCCATGGACACTGAAACTCACTACCATTTACCCACCAGTATGGATTACTATTACTCTAAATAGCCCCTAATTTATTCATAGCCATTGACGGCATAAAAAATCCTTTAATTTTCCTTATTTTTTACTGTGTTAACATCATACCAAATTAAAACTATTTTTACCGTTGAAAGACCCCCAAACACAGGGGACTTTACAGAAAACAGTCAAAAGGCTATTCATAACAGGGTTTTAAGAATAACTAAGAAGTTTTGAGATTGTACAATTTATTTCAGGTATTTAGCTAAATATCTTGGACTAAAACCTTTATTTTTATTGCACTTTGTTTTGTCATTAGTGCAAAAGAGCATGAAATGCTGCCATTCCAATTTACTTGCATTTTATCCTCCTTTTGCTGAGCTGCACATGATTCAGCGAAATGCAGATAATCTGGCCTCTGTACTTTTCCCATTGACCCTGATTTGCAGGTAATGTGAGAGAAGGACAGATACATGTTCTTCTATGTGCAGTTAAAAACAAGTCTTTCTTTGAATGCTGAAGGCTGCCTGTCTCACTTTCAGACTTTTGAGACCTACTGTGAACTTAGCAAGTCGTTTGTAGTGGGGAACTGATCTGTCACAACACATGAGGATAAGCCCCATCTGTGCTCCCTGAAGCCATCAGTATGGAGTTGCTCTAAGTTAATACATTTCTGCTTCCCTACTCTGGGAGTTGTCCAAGATATAGGAAAAATAAAAATTGCGAGGCTGCACATTTCTAGAGTTCTCTCTCTCTTTATTAAGTTTTCATTTCACACATGCCCTGTGATGGTGGTTTCTCTCCTGTCCTGCATTAATCTAAGGTCCCTTTGCCCCGGAACAGCATGGATCTTCTGTATCTCACAAAGGAGAGCTTAGAAACCTTGTGGGAGTATTTGAATATCTCTTCCCTATTAGCTGAGACCATCATTATCAGAGACAAAATTTTGGCCGTCTCAGGGCCTTCCATTTCAGGATCATTTTCTCTCCTGATTTATGCTACCTTCTTACTCAGTTTCTTGTTCTCTGTAGATGTCTGCAAGCAAAGGTGACAGCAATGTTTTTTGAAGTTCAGTTTAGTTTCAGATGGGATCTGCAACCTCTACTTTACAGTAGCTAGCTTTGGTGCCCTGAAAGCAAAATTCTGATAAGTCAAGAAAATGGATGAAATGCTATTGGAATGCACAACAGGTGATGAAATCCTGGGTGCAGGCCATGGAGTAACTTTGGACTGGGTGCCATGTTTAAAAAAGATGTTTACCTGTGGGTTGTACAGAAGATTAGAAGGAAGAAAATGCATGTAAGCACACAATTTTTTTTTAATGTTTAGCTGAACTACACTTACTCTCCAAGATATCACAACATTTTCTAGAAACAAAACAATACTCCCTTCAGTGTTGAGCACTGATATGAATGTATGATACGGTGTTATGACTTTCTGGAATCACTGCAGTGAATTGTGAATTATTAATGAAATTAAAAATCCCAGCTAATTCATGGCATCAAACAGTTCTGGCAAGTGGCATATAATGCTGGAAGAAAAAAACATACACTACATATTAATCCAGAAAAACCTTTCTTAGCTCTTAAGTCACTGGACTTGTACTGTTTTCCCCATCCACAGGCATGCTGGTTAAGGCTTCAAGCCTTTAGAAGTGATTTTTCTTCACATATCAGGATTTCGATACTGTGATTCTGTGCTGTGAACAGGTTATGCTATTAATGACTCAGAAACTAGCAATCAAAAAGTCTTGGGAAAAAAACAAAAAGTAGTCTGTAGAGATTCACACCTGCTTTTATATTATTTTTTTCTATAAATAAAGCACAGTTACAATATTTTATCTTATTTTTGGAGTGAAAAAAATTGTTAGTAGGTGCAAGGAAGGAGTAGGGAAATCATGTAAGCAGCTTGATCAGTAAATATGCATATTTTGCAGGAATGTCCTTTCTGAGATTCAGTTTCAAAACCCTCAAATATAAAGAATACTAGTATTTGTTGCAAAATGCAAATGAATTCCACTTTTGCATAGTTTTAATCTTAAAAGGGGATAATTTCCAATACAGGTGTGTCACATCTCAAGTTAAATCATTACAACTGATCTTTTTGCCTTTGCAGGGATTTGCAGGCAGTTTATTGATTTGTGATTGCTGAAATATGAAAATCCTGAAAGGTGAAAAACAAAACTAAGAAAATATTATGAAAACTATTCAAATCTTTACACAGCCCCACTCTCTTAAAGGAGGTATATGCTAGAATTTACAGTCTCCTATGGATAATAAATAATGCATATTCTGGATCTGTTACACAACTGTTTTACTCAAGGGTGTTCCCAATTGCTTGAAAAATCACTGGAGGTATATTATTGTAAAACTGGAGCTCTGCAGTGGGGAGTCAGGTTAATTTTCTACGTAATACATGAAAGTAAGATAACCAGATGTGTTCTTCCATTATATCAGAACTTTTATTCTTTATGGAAAAATGAACCACCATTATTCCAGTTAAAAGAGAAGTTACATTTGCTCAATTATTTCTTTCCCAATTTTCTGAGCTCCTCAGGAACATAAACATACACCCTGAAATTGCCCTTTTGCAGCTCATTGAACTCTCTCTCATGTTCATTTTCCTTCTTTCCATCTTTTACTCCAGAAAGAGGCACTTCTTTGGAGTAGTTCTTGTCTTTTCAACTTTAGGACACTGGACAAATGATGAGTGGTATCTGATTTGAGGACAACATCCTCATCAAAAGTCAGATCTGTGGGAAGAGCTTCAGAAGGCTAATATGAAATCTTGAACCTTCAAGGTTTGCTTTTTCAAGTGTCTTCTTACTTCAGGGTGCTGAGTTTAGAGTAGAGATGTGAAAAAAAATGCACAATGTTCCAGCTGGTGAAAAAGAAAAGAACTGAGAAGGACTCACAGGTAACAGTGTACAACTGCCAACTACTTCCCAGAAACTGTTTTTTTTATATAATGCGTTAATGAATTCCCATGTGCCTTGACCTAGGCTATTTTGGAAGTCCTGGGCTTCTGAGATTGTTCATTCAGTCTTATCTAGGCCAGAGTCAGTAGGATGTTGTATAATCAAAGCAAATCTGGATGCAGAAGCACCCCTGGAGCTAGGCACTGCTTGAAAGGGGAGTAAGGAAAAGCTAAAAGAATATTGGGAAAGAAGAGGGAAGAAAAGGAGCTCTGATAACATGACTGTTATGAGGAACAGGAGGCTTTCTTTAGCAAGCACTGCCATCTGCAAAGCAGAGTTCTGTGACAGGGAGGGACACAGAGACTGTAGTTAGTACCCCAGGCAAAATGCCTGCCTTCAGTAAGCTACCCAGAGCTTTCTCAACACTGTTATTTGATTTGGGAATCTAATTGGAGATAATATGTCAAGGCAATCAAAAACTACATCCCCAGCAACTCTGGATGGTACAGAAATATTGTATACAGGCAATCATGCTCAAGCCAGAGCAGAGTTCTTCTCCTTGCAGCACAGTTCCCATGGCTTCCTATTTGTCTCGCTGCTTTCATTCTCTTCTTCTAGAAGACATTTCTAACATGGCAATTCTCACTCTTCTCTTCAACAGTAGGCCACTGGACAAATGCTACCTGGTCCCTGGTTTTCATATAATGTGAATATGAAAATTAAAATTTCTGTAGAAACCGCTGCAAAGGAAACTTTGAACATTATTTATGTGCTATTTCACAGTACAACTGCAATGAGAATGACTTCTATTAAGCGTTCAGAGCATTTTGGGAAGAGTTGAAAGCCTTGTTTGAATCTTTTTATGTTTTCTGGGTAATAAATATCTCCCTGCAGAAAGACAACTTAACGTGTTTATATATGCAATTACTGCCTTGCTGCTTCCCATCTCATTTACATAAAATCAACAGAATTTCCCAAATATTTAATCTATCCTGGGAGAATTAATATGGAAATTATCACATCTGGAGTCGTAGGAAAAAGTATTCCAAATATATAGAAGTGAATACTGTTATCACAGCAAAAAGGCAAGGGAGATGCCTGCACTGAATCAGCTTGTGTAACTGAGCTAACACAGGCATGGGTAACAGTATGCTGTGCGACAGGACGGAGCTCAGCTGGAAATCTCGCCTGCACCCCAGCTAAAAGTCTGCTTCCTTCCTACAGTGACTGCTGGGATGAAGTGTTTCAATGAAACTGGTACCAGCATAAACTACATTCATGTCTATCTGCAAATGCATTTTTGAACTGTAATGTAAATATTCCTAGAATGGGTACTTGTTCCTCCAATTTCCTTGTCATTTTAGTTGCCATTCCTCAGCCAGTGTGAGAGGAGAGTTATCGTGTAGGAGAGCATCTAGAAAATCATGATATAGAGGGGAGAGAAGGAAGGATAGATGAAAAGCAGTTAAAGAGCTGTTTTAGGAACTTAGGTACCCATGTTTGCAGACAACCATGAAAGTAGAGTTATGAAGGGGTACTTTTCCAAAGATTTTTGGAAAAGGAGAAAAAGGCTTGTGTCACTCTGGAGGCAGACAATAGTGATATAAGCCGGTGACCTGGAGCACCTTTTCATGCATGTGATAAAACCTAATGTTAATTTTCTCATAATGTGCATGGTGCAGAGATCATATTTTTTAGATTTTTCCTATAGGTCGTTCATTTCAGTATGAACCTCAAGCATTAATGCTGTGGGTGGTGGGAAAGATATGATATACACATGCAATTGCTACTTCCCCCCTGCCCCCTGTCCTCCTATGCTTTGAACTTTGAATCCCGCTGTTGTTTAATTGTTGAGGCTAGAATTGAGAAAGCAACACTTTACCTCTGCTTTTTGTTACTGGAAAATATCTGCTCTCAGCAGACCTAAATGCTCTATCCAGTTCTTAACAATGCTTATGCTGATGATGACATTCAGCAGAGTGTTGTTTTCCACTAGGCTTTAGTAGCTCAGAAATGATATTGGCGAAAATAATGGCGAACAAGAAGTTCGTTAGCCTTTCTACCTTCTTTTTGTGTAATTTTAGGTAACCATGCTACGGCTAATAGCAAGTAAACTCAGAACAATGATTTTTTTCAGAACCAAGTAACAAGTAGTTTCACTTNTTTTTTTTTTTTTTTTAGTAAATTAAGAAGCATAATCACAAATCTTCATTGACACTGTGATTATCAAGGAAATTAGAAAGTTAGATAAGTTAGATAGCAAAGCGGAATGGACAGTTTATGTTATGAGAGCTGATCTGCCACACCTAGATTGAAATGAATACAGCATATTTCTGTGTAGGTGCAGCCTAAAATGTCAGAGATACAAAGCAAAATGAACCAGGCAAGATGCAGGGTTGGTAGCTGGTACAGGAGGTACAGTAGTGCCCCTTCCCCAGTGGCTGTAGGTCTCAACAGTAGTTAATGGTAGCTTCTTTTCATCCTGGTGCCTTCTCTCATGTGCAAATTTGATATGACTGTAAAATAAATTCCAAAAATAATTTAATTTTCAAGTCCTGGAAGAAGAATGTGCAAACTTTCTTAATACTTATCTCTCCAAACAACATTGGCCTTTACCTTCGCAATACAATCCTTAGAACCATATGACTTGTTTATTTCAATGTCTTTATTAAAAAGAAATATTAACCCAATTGAAATTTCTCAATATACTCCTTTTCTTTCAGGGCTTTACTTCTACTATAGATCACTGTAAGAAATGAACAGAAAGACGTAGAATATGTAATTTAGAATTTCTCTTTTTGCACTAGGAATTTTAATTTTGCCAGTGCAAAGAATGTTGTCAGTTATAGATGCACTAAATCTTCTTGGCACAACCACAATATTACTCACTAGTGTATCCCAGTTTGAACTGACATGGTGTGTGACATACCCTGAATAGGACTGGGCTGTATTTAACAGAAAGCAGACGTGGGCTACCGTGACGTGTAATCTGCAGGTCTAATTTCTGCCATCAATCAGACAACTCACCAGGAAATTAAGCCATGCCATGGAAGCCTATTTTTATGTCCTTGGAGGGATTTCAGATGCTTGGTGTGAAGAGAGCAGTTAAAGGTGGGAATTTCATTAAATACTTCTATTCTTTGTTTATTAAAGCCAAAATTTCACAGCTGGAGAAGGTTTTCTCTCTTCTTTTTTCCCTTTTTTTTTGTTAATAAATATAGTTTTGAAAGTTAATCTAGCTCTGACTGGAAATCGTCAGCATATCCCCTTAACCATAGGCTCAGATGTTCTGCATTGATTGCTGTTTTGACATTCTTGGATGGAAATCCATCGCTTAATACTCAAATGGGATGCACATACTGGTTCTCTGGCATGCCTTTGCCTATGACCATCTGTTGAGGTGGCACTATGCCTACTCAAAAAACTCTCTGCCAGTTTCAAGAGGGCAGAGGTATCAACCAAATATAGATTTAGAAAGATAGCGAGCTAGAGATGTTGTTTTAGCCGGAGACTATTCCTCTTGCTGTTAGGCAGTCCCAGACTGGGTCCATACCTGTCAGAATGAGCCTTACAGGCATACTCTAAACTTGTCCCAGTCATGTCTGTTTATATGCAGGTAAACAAATATTATTCAATAGAAAATGTCTACATATTCATTTTTCTCTGACAGACTGATGCAGACTCGGAGAAAATTCCTTTTCAAAAACCAGCCTTCGTATACAAACAAATTACTGTATTTTTAAATAGATATAGATGTTTCTTATACCTATCTCCTTTTAAAGTTGACATTAGACAGTTACTGTACAAAAGGATTTGGGAATTTTTACTTGAAAAACAATTAGGGATCAATTGAAAGATATCTGTTGCTCAGTTGGTCAGAGAAGCCACGTTCTTTGAATGAATTTTGAACACAAAAATATTCATGACAAGTAAAACTTGAGTCACACTACATGTGAATGCAATTGTAGTTTGAACTTTGCAAAGCTGGTATCAAAAGTTAAGGTGCCATTTTAGGCAGGAATCAGGAGTTGAAACTTTCAAGGCTTGTAGAATAAAAAATTTAATCATAAGCTAGTTTTATTTGAAGCTTGTAAGAGGAACAGGCCCTACTGGTATTGCTAAGAAGACTTCGGTCATGTAGGCGATGCATAAGTAACAACTAGTATTAATAAATATTTACACTGCTTATATCTCCATCTGTAAAAAGCAGTTTACAATGATAGGAAGATAAAAAACCTATACAGCTGAATTTAAAATAAGTTGTAACACATGAGAAAATAACAAACAAGTTGAAAAACAAATGAGAAGGACTCTAAGAAAGTGAAATAGTTGGAAAGGGAGAGAAAAAGTAAAACCAGGCTTACCACAGGACTGAATGACGTGATGTCAAAAACAGAAGTAAAGAACCTTAAAGTGATGTGAAAAGAAGGAAGGTTATAAAAAGACTGGGAAAGCAACATGCATATTACTATAGAAAATAGGTGAATAAGCTCATCTGGGACGCTACTAACAGGACATAAATGGGAATGTGAAGTGCAAGAGTCTGGGAAAAGATGACTGCAGAAACACAAAGTTGCATGAGGGAACTGAATTTCCTTTCTTTTCCACTGGAGAAAAGGTATGCTTTATAAAGCTTATAAAAACTTGAAGGCAGAAGAATGGGAGACAGATTATCATGAGGAGAAAAACTAGCAAAATAATCACAGAATCATTTAGCTTGGAAGAGACCTTAAACACCATCAAGTCCAATTGCTAACCTATTACTACCAATAATGATAGACATATTCCAACATGATGGATCCGAAAGTTTCTGCCCAAGCAGAAAGTTCCTGAGAAAGCAGAAAAGTTTGCTGTTGTAAATCCAACCATTCACTAAAGAGACGGATGTGAGAACATTTCCAGTCAGCTACTGTGAAAGTGAAATTTAAGTATTAGCTGAGAATTCCTTTAGTAGCAGATTATGCAAGGTCTGTGAGCTCTTCTCTGGAACTATTTAATACCACACGTTTATAACACTCTGCTAACTCTGTGGTCATCATACCTGCTATTACACGTAGTCGTAAAAAACAAGGCCAAGATACGATATCTACTTGCTTTTTTAATTGGCTTGTGCATCTCCTTTTACACACTTCTTTTTCCTCTTGGACTAGTTTTAGACTTCCTTTCTCAAGAGCTAGCTACCCTTGACAGCATCCCTTCTGAAAGTCTGGAGCAGCATGTTATCTGTGTGTTTGCTCTGAGGAAGGTCAATAGGACAATTCAAGCACTTGTTATTAGGACAATAATTACCTCTCTATCTCAACAGACTACATCTACAGGCTGCTATTATGGGCTGGGACTTGACAGTGCCGAGACTCATACAAACACAAACAAAGAGATTGTCCTTGAAGCACAGCAGTTATAATATAAATGCCTGTTAAAAGCACATGTGCATTCCAATATTTCTCCAATTGCTGAACTGGACTCTGAGTTACAATGTTTTCCTTTTTTTTTGGCAAGAGACTGAAAGCTGTATTTGTTCATTGTGATGTTGTTTTCCCTCTAACTGAGGCTTGGAAAAGAGGGTCAGGATTTGCTGCAACCTGTAAAAGCCCCATGTCTTTGAGTCAAGAGCACATGCCCAACACCAACACTTCTGACTGATCTCTTGAGTGTGGTGGGGTATAGGGAAGGTTATACTACCTTATGAGGAGAAGATCATCTGGCTATGGAGAGGGATAACAGAGAGAAGCCCCACAAGGGTACAGTGTCTGTTGTCTGTGGGTCCAAGAATAAAGGTAATATAGAATTTTAGTAAAGCAGCAGGTGCAAGTGGTTATTGCTGTGTTAAACTGTCCTACCGTATAGTCTTCATAGAGGGAAATATCCAGGAACAATGAAACAATTAAATATCAACAAATGTTGAATCTTATCTTCCCTTGAAAAGAATAAGTAGAAATGTCTAGAATGTATAAGAGGTGATTAATTTATCTTGATCACTGTGAGGCAAACGTGGAATTCCTCTATGAGAACAAGTGCCATTAATCCAGTATTATTTCTTGTTATAATCTATTTGCCTTGACCTATCACATCCTCACAAATCTGTACTGAAGTAAGTGTCTGTTTTAAATTCCCATTGGATATCTTTGACAAAAAGGTTTATCAACAGAGGGAATTAAAAGCTGCAGATGAGCTGAGGAAAAAAAAAGTGTATCAAAGTTAGAATGTGTAACTTTTTCTTTTGATGCTGTTTGAAAACATTTATGAATAGATTTGCAGCTTTCGTGAAAAAATATTTGTAAAGAGTATAGAGTCAATATGAATCCAATGACATCTGCCTTATGATGCTTATAAAGAGAAAATGATTTCTTAAACAATATATATGTGTTTCGATACCCTTATCTATATCTTTGGCATAGCTCTGCATAAAGGTATTTCTGTTTTGCATAAATATATTTGATTGACTTATGTGATTCTAATTTATAATTTAAAGAATTTTATAGTATCTTAAATCTTGCAAAGGAAAACATCCTTAAGGTGAAATTCTTTCTCTGTTTTTGAAAGATGAAACCAATTTTCAGATAAAAAGAAAATAAAAGTGAGAGTCAGTTTTGTCTCTAAATTACAGCTCTGTGCCTTCTAACAGCTGCATAAATTCAATTCCCATTTGTAACTTACAATTGTTTCTTCTACGTCAAAAATAAAGTATTAGCTACAGCTCTAGAAACGTGCACTGACAAAGTTAGCAAGCTGTAATTAATTCAATGCATTATGGTATTCCCATCTATAACAGCGTATGTAGTTCAATGTTTCATAGTGTTACAATAGTCAGTAGAGTTTTTCATGCCAGGTAAGAGGGCCATAACCTTTTGCAATCTCGATCCATCAAAGGTTGGGAAAACCATAATATAAAGTTCTCTCTAAATGAGCACTCTTATGTGTTACACAATCGTTCCTTAATGTTTGAAAACAACTCAGAAAGGCAGATCAAGAAAAAGTGGTTGCACTGCAAAGCAAGTGCAATTATAAAGCCCAGAAGTATTTCATATAGGTATTTATGCCGGGCTCAGCACAGTGGTCAGCTATACCTTAGACCAAGAAGGATATATATTCCTAAAATCAGGAATGTTGTCAGGGAATGATATGTTTCCCTACTAGAAGATCGCTCTCAGCAGGATCACCGAGTGCTTAATCACCCTTATATTAAAGCTGAGACACATGAACTGAAACAGTTATTATAGGGAATAATTAGAGATCAAATTAAAAGCATTAGAACTGGCAATAAGATCAAAGCAAAGCATTCCCTGGGAGAAATGGACACGATGTTGCTCAGAACAGGTAGAAGTGAAGATTTGTAGTGAAGATTGTATTCTTTAACATGAAAGTGCTTAAGAACAGTTAAGGTGCAGCTAATGAAAGCTACACACAGATTGAATCAGGTAACGAGGGCAAATACCTGCTTGCAGCAAATGTGAGGGCAGGTGCATAACACAGTCAAGGGGAAGGGACTCCATTTTGAATAAATCCTGAAATATTGCAAAGCAAAAACCAGCAAATCCCAAGCAAACCTTGCAAACTCTTAATTTTAAAAAGGAAAATACAGAGCAAGATATCACAAAGATCATTGGTTCAGAGACTTGTCTAAAAAGAGAAAGCATATGATGATTCCCCACCCTGTGCGGAAGGTGGCTGCAAAAGCTGGTGATGTGAGGAAATCAGAAGTCAAGGAATATTTGGACAAGCTTGTTGCCCTTCATGCTAGAACTTATAGTCCTAGATAATTTAGAAACAATACTAGTTTTTAAAGACAGGATAATCAGAAATCTACTAAGATAGTAACTCACTTGTACCAAAAATATGTGTATAACTGCTGTGTATTCTCCTTTCATAGATAAAATAATGAGAAGACAACGAAAAGATACCAAAGTTGAGACTTTGTTTCTCGGTACCACCCAGAATGCTATGCAGGCACCTGTGAAAATCACAACTCCCACCCCTGTCCCTGAGAATGCAAAGGGACCTGAATAAACAACACGAACATGCACAGGTCCAAGTGACAGATCCACAGGCAGTAGTCAGGCTGGGAGACATTTTCAGAAGAACATCAGAGGAGATCTGGCATTTTGAAGTGTTGGTTACCCAATGTGTCCTATAAGAGGGACAGAACACCTTCCTTTTGTCACACTGTCAAGTTGTTTTCCCTGCTTTATCAGGTTGTATTAACTAGCTATATCAGGTGGTGATGTCTTCCATTTGATTTTCAAAAATAATAAGAAGTTGGTATAGTGGTGTGTGCTGACTGCTGACTGTCATACAGAACAGTAAAAAGCACAGCATCTGGTAGCCCTGACCCACGTCATATCATTAGCTCCAGAAACAAAGAGCAGTATGTTGTGCTTGCACGTCTCATACTTACAATAATGATGGGTACTATTAAAATAGTAAAAAATTGATCAATGTATATATATCAAAACAAATTATTTCAGGGAAACAATAACTGCAGTGGCACATATCATGCTCAATACCTAAATCAATGCTATTGAGCTGAGCTAACAATAAATCAAATCTGCAGAATCAATTCCACTACTGGAAATGAAATCATTAACATTCAAATACAAAAGCACATGCCATTTATACAATTTCTTTTGGCAGTTTCTTTATATTTGACCCCAAAGCATTCACTGTCTGGTATCTAAGGACACTGCCCACTTATTTATCCTTAATGTGGTATGTGAAGCAAAGTATTGTGAACAAGGTGCATCCTATAGCACTTTGGAACAGATTAGGTTGCTATTGTCTCATCTGGATTTAAGAAAGATTAATACTGCTTCAGTACCTTTAGAGCTTCTGAGGTCAGAAAGCATGATGGGGGAGTAGGCAAGAATAGTCCAAGAATTAACCCTGAACTGAGTATAAATAAATAGGCAGGTTTTTAGGTGCTGAGTTTTTCCTGAAGCGTCACTTGTCAGTTCTACTTCATGGTTCTTTGCACAACAGATGACACAGTGCAAGACAGCACACAGACGGGAAGGGCTAGAAGGTGGCATGGAGGGATCTTCTTACCACAATGCTCAGGAACTAGACACAATAGCTTTCCCACACAATATCTATGGCAAGACTGGAGAGGAAAGGGTATGAAGGAAGGTAGGGTCAAAACCAGGTGGGCAGCAAGAAAATAGCAACAGTAAATAAAGTCTTGCACTTGCTGCACAGACTTTTACTCTGTGAAAGTCTCAGTGTGATCATAGTGCTCGTGGGGGTAAAAAACTGCTCTAGCAATTCTGCAGTGTTTCTGGTAGGGATCATCTGGCATGACCTCTAAATCCCAGGATAACTGGTGGATGAAACATTCCATGTCAATCTTGCTACTGTCCAAACTGCCGTGATCCCATTGTACTGTGAGAGGACTTGTGAGAGGAAATAGAACACGAAGGTCATATTTCAGGAGAAAGCATTCTGTGTAGTCAAATATCTCAGGGATACAAGAGAGCTTCACAGGATTTNGTCGCAGCTTCATACCATTTCCTCTGGTCCTGTCGTTATTCCCTTGGGAGAAGAGGCCAATCCCTGCCTCTCTACAGTTTCCTTTCAGGTAGTTGTAGAGGGCAATAAGGTCTCCCCTCAGCCTCCTCTTCTCCAAACTAAACATGCCCAGTTCCCTCAGCCTCTCCTCGTATGACTTGTTCTCCTCTTCTCTGAAACTCTTTCTTCCTACAGAATCACTTATTTATAAGGAAATGTGTATACATGAGTAGTAATATTGCAGTCAGATCCTCTGCAACTGTTTTAAATCAAAGCCTTTCTTCAGAAAACAACCTCCTTTTCCTAATCTTGGTTCTCAAAATGACTGCACTACCTCATTTTTATGAAGTAAGGGATCTCTTTGAGACAATCAAAAACATTTTTTAGTCTGGTAGAGACTCTTCTATTTCTGCAATCAGTACAGAGATAAGAATTGTCTCTTGGACGCTTATTTTTTAATTGACTACAAAGATTCAACTAGCTTAGACCTAACTTTTAGACAGCTAAAATTAAGCTTTTTAAGTCACTTGACTACAAAGGTAGCAGGATTCACTGAAGATATATGTGCTGTAGAGATCCTAAAATAAACTGCTGGTAAATACATCCATACTTCTAATACTGAACTAGTAAATCTCTTTGAGTAAAAATAAATGGCTTAATAAAAAAAAATAAAAAAAAAAAAAACCCAAAAAACCCGAAACATACAACAAACACAAAACTATTAAAAAAATTAAAGAGACACTTAAGCTTAAAGTAACAGGGGAAAAAAAAAAGGAAAACCAATCGTCTCTTAGTTTTCTTTGCAAAAAAGCAAGATAAGAGATGTTTTCCATTTCTTCACTGTCAGATGAAATAAAGCAATAAAATGAAAAGATAAACAGAAAGGGAGTGTAAGTGTGTTTTATCTTGTGTACAAGTGAAGACAAATTCAACACCAGTAAAAATTCAGAGGGCTGTATGAAACCTAGTTGTGCTAAGCCTGGTCTAGAACTATATACAAAAGCAACCTACAGTAAGCAGCTCTGGATAGCAGGCTGTAGGAACTGCACACTGCTGTCTTGAATTTATATGCTGCAGCAGTCTTGACGCATAAGGTAGGTAGGTGGTCTGCGTATGATTCCTGCAGCTTTTCCGGATGCCACCCATATCTGCACTGCTGTTTCCTCCCAACTGTGTTTGACTTTAGTACACTTATTGCTTTCAATCTTCTCTTTAGTAAAGAGCAAAGGAAAATAACTACGTATATTACGATGGAGTTGCAATACAATGCAAGCCAAGAAGCACATATCAGGAAAAGAGCATTACTATTTCTCTTGTCTTTAGCTAAGGGACAAGAGAAATGTAGGGCCGATGTGGTTCTGCATCAGGGGAGGGGGAATGAGTCTTGAAAAGACTGCTATTGGGATACAAAATTAACTCTGAGCAGAGCAAGATACATACAGATAGACAACCAGATTTTCTCTCTCTCCTCTTTTCTCCTTTCTCCCATGTCTTGCACCTGACTACATATTGCTTTGGCCTCTCTCCAGCTGCAGCAGAAAGGAGCAGATGGAAGAGACTCCCAAACCTGTCTGCAACCGCCTGGTAACTCCATACCTGCTGGAATTGATTGGACTAATGCTCCTGAATTTCAAGTGCCCTTTGAGCTCTAAGGCTCTAGACACACACAGGAAAAGCCAGGCTTATATGGGGATTGATGTTGCTGTTGCCTAGTGTACAGCTTCTCCTCTGTAAACATCCCTGTCACAACTGAGCCATCCTGTTCTTTGTCGGACAGTTGTTTGTGAGGAATGCTCTTGTCTCAGAAGCAATTCAGCTTGGATAGCTGAAGAGTTTGAGTTTAAGCAAAAAATCTGACGTAAAATAAGCACAAAAACTTAAATAGAAACCCTCAAAATATTTCTGTTTCCATGCAAGTAACCTTTGGTAACAAAATAAAATAGGGGGGGAAATATAGAAAATATATACAAAAATGAATTACAGAAGAATGCTTTTACATAAGTGTTTCCAGAGACAGAATAAGTCCCTGGTGAGTAACAAGCAGGAAAAAAAGCTACATCATTTAGCCATAACTTTCTGCCTGCATTCTTGGGATGTGGATTCCAAATGCTTCCACCTGCTTGCCACCAAAGAGCTCTTGTGCCTCCTCATTCAGCATTATAATTATTAACTAATATTTGATATATAGTTCCTGCTACATATAGCTCTTTACTGAATAAAGTATATTTACTGAATAAAAGCATGCTAGGCAGCATGCTGGATTACGGGACTTTTGAGCATCCAGATGACTTAATTGTCAGCTTACCTTCTGGCTCTGGTTTGGACCACTCCAGCTCTCCCAAGACAACAGTCACTGTGCTGCAAGGGCTGCTGAAGAAAAACATTGTTGATCAATCTGTCCCTCAACACCATCCCAGAAGCCTCTACTCTATATGCCCTCCTGTCATGCCCTGGATCAAGCAGCATCTACCCTGAGTTCCCCTCACCCTGGCAGGCTGCAACATAGTCCTCGTACCGTTTCAGAAATCTTGGAATTAATAGGTGCACTTAGATTAATATTCTTGCCTTAGGGTCCCAGGGACACCACTCAGGAGCCAGAGGAGACATGGAAGAAATCAGCCTGATATACATGGAAAGAAGCCAGGGCAGGAGTCAGTCCATACCATTTGACTTTAGTGCTGTAGATTGCCCCCTCTTTCATTTGGCAACACGGACATAGTCAAGGACAACTACCATTTCCTTTTTTCCAGCCTGAAGTCTGTTATTGACTCTTCCATGTCCACTTGGATTGAAAGGATGATTAATCTGAGTCTTGTCAGTAGAGGGGAGAAGCAGTCAGCAGGTTATATTAAATGAAACCAGCACTGCAGCCACGTAGTCCTAATTCATGAAAGTGGTTTAATTGACCAGGTGTTTAAATCTGTTCCCTCCAGGCAAAGCCCTTAGGTTCTGCTGGAATGCTGAAGTATTCCCTCAGTTCAGGTCCAAGGACACAAAAAGGTTTAGCTCTTTGTAGGATATTCAGGTATTTCGCCTCTGTCTCTACTGAAATCACCGGAAGTGATCACCTTGATTGAAAAATCAAGCCTACTTGATGGTGAGCTTATCTGTACTTCTTTCAAACACACCACCATCCTACGTAATATCCTCCTCCGTCTCAAATTGCAAAAAATACTGGAAAATTGGCATTTGCCATTTTTTTCTAGTTCAGAAATAAGAACACATGAAGAATATGCTGTTTCCAGGAAAGATTTCACCATTTTTCTGGCTTTTTAATTTTTTTTTTTTAATTTAAATGGTAGTGGAATGGTTTATAGCTTGACATAGACTATTATTTCGTTCTTTAGTGTCTCTGGCTGTACTGTTAATTCCTGCATAATGCACCATGGAATGAGGAATTCATGTCTTGCATTCATGTTACTCTGCTACACTAGCAGATGTCCAGTTACAGCTGTGTATTCCTTCTGCATTCCTTCTTCAAAAACATCCCAAGCCTTTCTGTTTCTGTTACACTTCTTTCCAAACAGTGCAGCATCAAGAAACATGCGTCAGTAGAAGCTTTGACAAAGATTTCACTATAGTCAGCTGTGAAGGCTGTTACTGTGAGACAAGTTAGTGACAGCTCCCTAGCAAGTGTGCCTTCAGGTGCCAAAAGTGCTGGGAAGTGAGAAAACTGGTTAAATGCACTGTTATATTCTGGCTATGCCAGGCTTTTTATTCTCCTGCACCTAAGTAATCAACAATTTCCTGTAATATTTGAAATAGTACTCATTTTGAGTACTTGAAAATGACTTTGCAGCTTTGTGGGAAAATTGATAGGTTTCTGCAAGAGCACAAACAGCTACTGAAAATATCAAAATGGGAATGTTAATTTATTTAGGTAGGTATTTCAAACATCTTTCGGTACCCAAGTTCCCTCAAGGTGGTACCTTTGTATCTTCTTGAAATATGTTTTAAAAAAATCAGTGAAACACAAATTATTTTCTATCCCTTGGCATTTTTCCATTTAAATCAAAAAAATTTTTGTACTCTTTAGAAGCAGGGCTTAAATACATTTGTTTTGTTGGCATTAATACAAAAATCACTCATATCTAAGTGTCAACAGTGTATTCCTTGTACAAAAAGAGGATGATAAAAAAGGAGTGGAATTCTTCAATGTAAGTATCTGTGCATGCACATATTCTGATACCTGTTCTGTTCACATAAATCCAGAGTAATTCAATCCATTGATGAGAGGCCAGAATTTACTCTGAGATGTGTTGATTCTTCATCTGTATGTGTTTGAAGCCTCACATAAAAGGCTCAATGTTACTTTTAGCACCTGCAGACCCCAATGAACTGAACAAATTGGTGTCTGTCCACATCAAGTATGAATCTGGATATCTCAATCAACTTTTATTAGGCTCTTGACATTGCATTTAAGTGATCCTGTTGGTTAGTATAAGGACTAATGCATATAGTAGACACATTCCAAACCACATGTGCCCTATTTACTCTACAGCATGAAATATGCAGGCTAGGATTGTACAATATAGATAATTTAAGCCACATGTAGCTCAGTGAATGTAAAACTTGGTGTATTTGATCTCAAAACCCAATTAGAGCAGTTTGTTTGCTTTGATCTGTGTGGAACACTGTAGTACACACATTATAAAACTGACTTCCAAAAGTTATTGGGGTAATAAACACTAATAATCTGGATACTTTGTATTCTTGAGTTCCAAAAAGAAATTGCACGTAAGAGTTGCAATAGATTCTTGAGGGTGTGACTTTTAAAATTAATGTAATTCTTGCAGAGTCCACTGAAGAGAGAAGAACAATGGAGGGAGGAAGGTGGTCAGACACTGGAATAGGCTGCCCAGGGAGGCGGTTAAGTCCCCATCCCTGAATGTGTTTAAGAGTCGTTTAGGTGTGGTGTTGGGGGATATGATGTAGGGGAGGACTTTGTAGAGTAGGGCAGATGATTGGACTTGATGATTCCAAGGGTCTCTTCCAACCTGAATGATTCTATGATATGTGAACACTCATGCCATCGATGCCTTTGGAGATCTGCCTGCTTCCCCTGGAATTTCTCTGTGAATGTCAGGATGTCCAGCCTGCAGTTTTATTTACTTATTAACACTCTTCATAAGAAGCTGCATTCTGAGCCTATATTGGTGTAGAGCAATAAGGAGCTTGACTTTGAAGATATTTAAAAGAGGGGGAAACAGAGGCCGGCAGGTGGCTTGATCGGGCTAACCTAGGAATCTATATCTACATCACTCAGATGGCTAGTTTTGGGGCTTGGACTGTAAAACTACCTTTCTCCGAAAATGGGAAAATCTTGTTTTTGTTCTCAAAGAACAAGTCTGAGTTGTCAAAGTATCTCACAGAAACCATTGAAAAAGGTAACGCAGCTCCTTCTGAATGAAGGCATCTTTCAGGGTTGCTGCTGGCAAAGCACAGAGAAAAGAAGACAACCTCTCATCTCCTCGCTTGACCCTGAGACAGAGCGTGATGGCCAGGTGGATGGGAGAATATTCAGTGGAGTCGTTGTTAATGGCCTAATCAGTACCATCAATCTCACCATCTATGCAGATTCTTTCTGCAATCCCACTTTTATAAAAAAAAGGGGGAAAAAAAAAAAAGACATCAACATGCCAGCAGTCTTAGGCAATCCCTTTTCTCTTTTGTTTTTTGGTGTTTTTTTGTTTGTTTGTTTGTTTTCACTAAGAATGGCTTCCACCTGGAAAAAACTAAAAACCTAATGTACATAATTCTATATGAAACAACTTGGGGAGCACAGATATAACTGAGATGCAGACCCGCTTAAAGCACTATCATAAAATAATGACTGTTAAATGCAACAGCCTTCACAATTTTTGGAGGGGTGTTTTATGCAGAGAAAGGTTTACAAATCCAAGCACTCGGGTTTTTTTTCTTTCTTTCGTTTTTTTTTTTTTCAGGTGATTAATACAGTACTTACATACCTGTGATATCTATATTATAAAAATGGTTCTGTGTATATTCTTGGCACTTACAAATTGTAATGGAGAAAAGATGATTAATTGGACAGCAGAACTCTTTGACAATTTGCTGAACCTGTGTATCACTGACATAAATCTTTCTCCCAAGTGCCTTGACTATCATTGACTTGAAAAATCAGCCAAGCAAAAACCTTTATGAGTGGGTTCATGGAAACAGAGACACATATTTTGTAGCTGTGGTATGCAGCAGACATCTGGGAACAAGAGAAGACCTGCAGCAGGATAATACATCTCACATATTTTTCTGTAATGCTCCATTTCTTAGGGTTGTTATTTATCTGGACCCCTCTACTATACTTAGCATGTCTTGTTTAGCTGGGCTGTGGTGGAATATTTTTCTCTCATTTGCAAGTACCCTCAAATAAAGCAGATGAATTCATTTCCTTCTGTGGCCTCAGAGGTCTGTGCTCTCTCTGCTGCTCCTCAGGAATTCAACATCCACAAGCTGCATTCACTTAACTACACTTCCATCTGAATAGCAAATGCTAATTGCATTTGTTTTCAGCCTTTTCCTCACTTGAGATCCTCTATTACACAAGAGGTTGGGAACCTTCAGCCTGAGAGCTGAAATATACATTGGAGAGTCCTGAACAAGTGGTTCTTGTTTTACATTTTAACCTGTGTACGCGCTGGAATACAGCTCGTTCTCCAAAAAACGGCCAATTCAACAATGGATGGCTTAGTATTATAAACCTTGTTGTCTGCGCCAGACCTGACTGAAATCAAAAGGACCTTTGACATTGATAATCTTTGCATGAAAACTGACTAATTCAAATTATTTATATTAATAATTCAGGTTAAAAATGTCCAACTATAATTGCAGCATGTGCGCCATTCAGAGACTCATAATATGGTTTATTCATTGCATTTCTTAATTTGTTATGTCCATGTTCAAGGACACTAGTATTCACTAGAATCACCTAGATCTTGATTAATTTCTGTTTTCCCTTCTGCTCCTGAACCACTTAACTTCAGAATAGAAAATAATTTATTTAAAGAATGAAGTGGCTTGCCAGGATGTAGAACAGAAAATATGTTTGAGATATTTCAACTATTTCAAGAAAATATTGACCTTTTTTTTTGGAAATACATAAAATGAACTTTCATCCAATCTGCTTGAGCTCAAAACTCAAAAGAGCCAAATCTTCTTCTGGAATTGATCCATTGCTTGCTTACTTCTGACACAGCTCCATTAACCCTCTTAGAATCATAGAATGGTTAGAATTGGAAGGGAACTTAAGGATCATTGAGTTCCAACCACCCTGCCATGGGTAGGGACACCTCCCACTAGACCAGGTTGTTTAAAGCCCCATCCAGACTGTCATTGAACACTTTCAGGGATGGACTTCTCTGGACAACCTGTTCCAGTCTCTCACCACACTCACAGTAAAGACTTTCTTCCTAATATTTAATCTAAGTCTCCCCTCTTTCAATTTAAATCTATTGCTCCTCGTCCTGTTGCTACACTCCTTGACAAAGAGTTCCTCTCCAGGTCTCCTGTAGCTCCCCTTCAGGTACTGGAAGGCCATTTTAAGGTCTTCCTGGAGCCTTCTCTTCTCCAGGCTGAACAACCCCAATTCTCTCAGCCTGTCCTCATAGGAGAGGTGCTCCAGCCCTCTGACCATCTTTGTAGCCCTCTGCTGGACTCATTCCAACAGGTCCACGTTCTTCCTGTGTGGAGGACTCCCAAGCTGTACACAGTACTCCAAGTGGGCTCTCACGAGTGCATAGTAGAGGGGTAGAATCACCTCCCTTGACCTGCTGGCCACGCTTCTTTTGATGCAGACCAGGATGCAGTTGGCTTTCTGGGCTGCCAGTGGGCACTGCCGGCTCATGTTGAGCTTCTCATTCACCATCACTCCCAAGTCCTTCTCCTCAGGGCTGCTCTTGATCAGAGTCTCTCGATCTATGTGTTCCTGCTCCAGCAGGGGGATTGGACTAGATGATCTTTCAAGGTCTCTTCCAATCCCTGATATTCTGTGATTCTTCTGTAACACCATATTTCCCTTTATTACACTCAGATCAGTTTCTTGAGCAAAGATTGCTAAAGTCTACATCTCAGTCTACAGCTGCTTGCGGAAGGCAAATATCTGCGCAGAGATCAATACAAGTCCATTTAAATATCTACATAAGTAGCTGGAAAAACTAAAAGACAATATGATTCCCCTTTTCCATAGAAATATCCTGGATTCAAAACCACTTTCTTCTGGGGTGAAAGAAGACTGTTGTTTTCAACAAATCACATCTGTAGCTAGTACAGAACATCAATATGATGTTGCCAAGACATAAGAATATATGTCATGTATATAGCTCATTAAAAAGTGAGTGGCTTCTAAGTCTGGCTGTTATAGAATTTACTTACTTCTCATATACACTAAACAGTTGAGGTTTACTTATTTTTATATTTACTGGCATATCATGGACAGAAACTTGGTAAAGGGGTTTGGTGTAATTTTTGTTATACAAAGCATTAAGCTTATAGAGGTATCTGATGGAAAAAACGAGTTATTTTGGTGAATTTCATAATAAGCGAAAGATAAATTACATGCTTTTGTTTTTTATTAGGCATATTTCCTGCCACCATGAATTAGATTTAGATTTAAAAAATCAAATACAGTGGAAAATCATATGAACATGAATACACTTCTATTATTTCCACTGAAATCACCTGTAAAACCAAAAAGTTCAGGCAACTGTCCCAGTTTATCATCAGAGGTAGTCAGCTGCCACGACTGTCTTAGTGTAGATGTTATTCTACTTTTCAAATCAAGATTCAGGTAGCAATTTTGTACTCTTTTTTTCATCTGATCATGAACTGGAAACAAACATTTACTTCAGCCAGTTCCACTTATGAGTCCCTGATTTGTAATCTGTCTGATTTTACAGTGAGAGGGGCCCTTTGTGTGGATGTTCAGGCATGCAAGGATTGAAAATCTCCCATGGGATCCAGCCTTCTAACCTTCTTTTTACCAACCAGTGCTATAATTTCCCAGCGCACAATATGAGCTTTACTTCTACCTGAGGTTGGTCTGCTCTAAGCTCCAGCATCTCCCTCCAGGTTACAATGTGCCTGTGGGTTGTAGTCACAAACTTACTCTGTGGGAGAGCACATTGAGACCTGTCAGACAAGTACTGCTGCAGGTAGGCCATTAATAAAGCTTAGTTATCACCTCATGTGCATCTTCAAGCTCATAGTTGAGATGTTTTAGAACCTGGGAGACACCGGCTTTTCTTCCCATCCATTTTCTTACACCACAGTTTAGGATCTCTTTTCCCATACTTAGTAGAGGATCCCTAGGTGACTTCATGATCCATACACATAGAGCCTAGTGACTAACAGGAGGGATAGAACATCAGCATCACCTTTTGATTTGGTTCCCTCTCCAGTGATGCACCCTTTTCACCCCACTCACTACGTGTCTTGAGCCTCCGTGCATATAAATTGCCTCTCAGCTTTGAGGTACCTTCTCTAAGTACTAGGTGGTAAAGGAGCATTTGGGTGCAACTCATCTGACCAAACATAGACATCAGTATCTGTTGAGAGAAACTGTGGCCTAGGGATGCCCACACAATTCACTGCATTTCACTGCATAGAAAGGTAACCTACATTGTCTGTCTCAGGTACAGATGTTGACAATGCAGATGTCTAAATTTCCTCACCTGATACAACCTTTAACAGAGATGTCAAATCACAAGCACAGATTTATTGAGGAAATCCAATATGCTGAGATGCTTGCTTTCCCCTAAAACTCTTAATACCAGTACTGATGTGCCACAAACTCCTCTATCTGTGTCTTATCTGTTCATGTCTGGGCTGCCCCTGTACAGAATAGCAGGTAATAAAAAAATTCCTCATTCACCATCTGTGCTTCTGCCAGAGGCATACGTTTGCTCAGGAAGCAAATTCCAAGTGTATTCAAATCTGCCTACTCTGATGGAGACAAGAAACATTTGTTTTACCCTTAACTACTCATCCCCCTCCTCTGCCTGTCTGAGAGTCTCCTGCTTTTGTTGAGGCTGCTGAGACCGAGAATGGGTTGTGCAGCACAGTAGTTGCTACTGTATGGGGTGGCTGTCAGCAGCATCACTAGCACTCACTGCTTCCTTCCCTCTTCTCAGCATGATCAGTAAAAAAAAGCTTGCTTTTCAAGGGTTTCCTCTGGCTCTTCATCCCTGTGACAGTAAGAATACCCAAGCTTTCCTTCCAGTATACAGACACATTGGAGCTAGCTGTCTATATGTGAAAAATAGGCATAGGAGGGAAAATGAATTTATTTCCCTGAGGATAGCCAGAGTGCAGTGCAGCTGCTCATTACCAGGTACAGTTTACCACATACAGATATGTGTAGAGAGGTAAACGTAAAAAATACTAAAGCATACATTTAACTTCAGGCATAGCAGTAGTTCCACCAAAGTATATGTAGCCCAAAACAGGCCATAGTCTTAAGTTAGCTCTCTAAATCACATGACTGGCTTATGCACTGGCTAAGAAAGGAAAGAACTCAGAAATGCTATTTAATTTATTTTGTATTGGTTTAGGGAATCTAATAGTAATAGGAAATATTTTGGTCATGGCATCTGCCTTTTCAACTTTCTGTCAGAAATGAAAGCTGAAATGCCTGTGTAGTCCTTCGATTCCAGGATCTGAGACTTTGAAAAGAACATATGATGTCAAGAAGCTTTTTTATATATACGTGTGTGTGTGTATGTTCAGAAAACTCAAGATGTTGGTCAAGATGCCATGGTTCACGCGTGTCTGCTCCTTCTTTACATGTTAAAGATGGGATTGTTTTCAGGAATGTCATTACCGAAGTTATATAGCTAAGGTCTATGATGTTAAGAAAGGTCCTTGGAATAGCATTTTGTCATGCAGAAGTAATGATGTGAATGATTTTTATTGATAAAAGATCACTATCATACTATCGGACTCGTCACAAAATAGATCCAGCAACCTGTCAGTGCTGGTTTACTAACAGCTAGAAAGCAGGAGATCAGTGTTCATCCCTATGTTTCTAACTCTTAGAAAAAAAAAAAAAAAAACACAGAGAGAGAGGAGAAAAAATACAAAGTGGATAGAGTGAGTCTGATGAAAATGTCTACATACAATATAATAGATGCCTGTAACATCTGTTCTTTGGTTTTTAGAAGTCAAGGAATATAGCCTAGCAAATGCAAGAAGGTCTATTAAAAGCTATTGATTTTGGAAAGCACCTAGGACTTAAGAGTGACTTCAAACAGACAGATTTGGAGCAGCTGAGTTCAAGTGAGGAGGCAAATTCCAGGTAGTAGGAAGAAACAGTTAAACATCTAGAGAAAAGTGGTTTTTAATATGCCGAGAAAAGTAGATGATGAAAATGTCTGATTTTTTCCTTTCCATTATAAAAGTGTTCTCTTTGGAATGTTAGACAGTCATCAAAATAATATTATTTGGAGAGTATAAACACAAACACACAGACATATAAATATACACGCACATATAAAATCCTTGTTTGACTAGAATATATTGGCATATTGAAGAGACAATAATATACAAACCATTTACCCCATTGAAGTCCTTTAAGACTTCAGGAAAGCAAATGTCTGAACAAGGTAGATGAATTAGAAAACAGAAAGCAATCCTGTTCTTTTGATCTAAGCTACAATTTATTGATGGAAAAGCCTGAGATAATGAAATAAAGCAGTTTGCTTCAATACAGTTAATACATGGCACAAGTACAATTTTGACATAGATAACTAGAAATAGATACTGTTATTGGTATCTGCATGTATTTCAGTAAAGAGACAGAAGAAGAAAGCAGAAGGATGCTGCATGTTTAATCTTATAATCCTCTTTACCCATGAGACAGGCACAGCTGAGCCTTACACAGTACTGGTCACTGAGTGACTGATTATGCAATCTTTGTTACTACACGGGACAGCAAACTCGCTTGAACTGAAGTTTTCTCTCTTTCTGTAACATCCCCCTGCAAGTACCCTCAACACCTATGTGCATTTACCAGTTGGAAGTCATGCATGACTCCAGTGTGGCCTGAGGCATCGTGTGCCAATTTAAACTTTGTCAGTTCTCTGTAAAAAGTTCAAACACTTCGAACTCAAGCTACTGTACACCAGGTACAAAGGGCCTAATGTCCCAGGTAAATTATTAATCCTCATCTTTCATAAACAAAAATGTTCCTTATTTTTAGTAAACGGATCTGTAAAATGCAGAGGTAGTAGGGTCAAAAGGCATATGAACCCTTCAAACTTTGTCATCTCGGGTGTGGTATTTCCTCTCTCTGCGCAATGTCCTTGTGCAAAATGGAGGCAATAATACTTAATACAATTAGTTAATGCTTCCACAGTGTTTTGAGCATAGTAATCTCTACGCGGGCACTTATCTGTTACTGATATGTTGCAATTAAATAGCTCTTACTATGTGAAAGTTTTTTCTGTTTACTACAAATTTGATATCTGGAGAATAAAAACTAGCCCTGTGAACAGATCAGCCTGCAGTTGCAAGGAGAAGTCTGGGAAGCAGAGCAAGAAACTTTGAATTATTTGAATTGCTTAAATCTGAGAGTGGACTTCAAATAATTCCTTGAAACTTCATCAGTCACTTCTTTTTAGTTCTTCTTTTTTCTCCTTTTTTTTTTTTTTTTAACATTTCCAAGTTTTAATTACATAAACAAAGCAGTATGTTTTACTCTCAGCTCCCTTCCATGCTTTCATGGCCTGCTCCTCTCCACAGTCCCCTGATCTCTCTGCTTTTCTCTGTTGCATATTTTGTCTCTTCCTTCCTTTTTTCCTCTCTCTATCTCTCCAGACTGGTCCCTTCAAGGCGACCCTGCTGTTCCTCAGATTACTGGATTACTAGAGAACCAGTGGGTTGTAGCCACTTAATATGGCAACAGTCGTGTTGCCTGTCTGTCTAACCATCTTCTATCTGTCAGTGTTGTCTGGTCCTGCTACCACAGGTACCCCAGGCCCACACATCCCCCTGATGTATAATGGGGTATTTATAATCATTTCAGTGAAAGGGATTCTGCAGCTCCGCTGGTGTTTGCTTTTTTTTTGATTGATATGTTAAAGAGATTTCCAGCGAGCAATTCATAGCCATACATAGGTCTCTTCCTAGAGCAGTTCTTATTAATGTAGGTTTAGGCACAAATATCTGAAACTTGGGATTTCTCACATTCAGAATGTACATTTGTTTCTTTCCTGAGAAGCAGTTCACAGATGGATTTGTGAAGTGAGTTTCTGCTGAATTATAACTGCTCAGAAGTATTTTCTTTAACCTGTTTGGTTTTCCATTTGGAAGGGCTTTGCAAAGCTAGGCCAAATAAACCATTAATTAAGAGATTACTGGAAGAGAGAGAAAACATGTAAAAGAATAAAAGCTGAGATCATTGAACTTTTTCCTTGAAACAATATAAAATACAGGAGAGTGCAGAATATTTTTTTTTCTTAACAATATTTCAAAAAAATTAAATTTAGTGCCAATGAAAACTGGTGTTTTGGCAATACGCTATGTCATTCAGTGACTAACAAACCCAGCCAGGTATAAACCAGTAACTCAGTGGGCAAAGGAAACATCCACCTTTCTGTAGCGAACATCCCTTCCAAACCTGTTTGTTGATTCAGGCCTGGGAACTAGTGAATAGATACTCCTTGCCAGGATAATATCTGGAAAGAGAGAGCTTTCAGCTTCATAATTAAATGAGAAAGCTGAAAAGAATCTACTGAAAGATAAATTACTTCACTTTTGGGGAAGGAGAGGTTTCTAGAATGAATTATTCAATACTAACAACGTAGACTTTGAAACCAGGATAATTTCCACAAATGTCATGCCTATCTCAATCTATCTCCCCCCCCCATGCATGTGGAAATATACACATATAGATGCAGATGCATACATGCACACACAGGTGTATGTGTTTTTTAAAATGTTACATATTTCAGCCATCTAAAAAATGAAGTGGTCACTCTTAAATGTGTAATGAGGGAAAACCTCCAAAACATTCAGTGAAATTCTGTGTAACCTTAACATGGCTTTTAACCTTTGCTTGCTGTTTTCTCATGCCTCCTATGTGTTAAAATTTGTTAGTATCAGTGTGTAGGTAAACAGTGAATTTAAAGGAATCTGCTTTGGCATTAAATATATAAACAAACTTGCACAAAGTAGTTCTAAGGACAAACTGATCTCTGGTTCCTCTGGTTCTAAAATGGAATGACATACATATGCAGAGTCATGCTGCAGAGAAAAGATATTATCAGTTTTAATTAAAAATAGGTCAAGATGGCCAAGTTTTTTTATATATATATTTTTTTTTGGCTGACCTCACTTGCCTTTTCCCAGGCAAAATCAAAGCCACTCCAGTTTTTCCTAGCATGCAGTAAGGTCTTCTTTGCATTCCTAGCTCCCTTGTATGCATTTGTAATAATTTCAGACTAAATTAACAGTCTCTTTCCTCTTCTTTCCCTGGATAATCTCACTCTATTTGTAGGAATACAAGCAAAAGGACATGCCGACCAGCAGGCAGATAAATGAGCAGAAGGACCACCTGGACCCTGGTGTCAGCAGAGTGTGTCTATGTACTGTCAAGTGGTTGCAGAGTGAGCAGCAGGAGTGGGAGTTGTCTGTGATGCTTCAAACAAGGAAGAAACTGGATGTTTCCTGAGTGAGGAGAGGGTGGGAGAAGGAAATAGGCACCTGTGAGGTAAGGTCAGTGGCTTGAAGGAGGTAGTTGATGTTGAGAAAAAAATTCTTGGGGAAGGGAATAAGTAAGTAGCTGGAGCAAGTAACAGGGAAGGAGGATATAGGAGACCTGAGGAAAGAAGTGGATGGGAAGCAGGGTGACAACTGCTGCAGGGGCAGAATGAAAAAATTGTAAGTTGTTTGATTCAGTTTCCTTACGTTAGGTCCTCACTGAATTTTAACAGCGTCTTACCATATAATCAAAGCAAGGCATAAAGCTGAACTGTACTGTGCTCTTTGCTTGCACCCAAATGTCTTATAATGTGAGGGCAGGCCTTGCTTCCTTGAATTTGGAGCTTCAACCGGACCCAGAGCCTGTACTACTATTTTAACTGTTCTACTTGGTTTTAATCAGGTAATTGAGAAAGGGCTTAAGAAGCAGTTTGTCTAGTCCATTACCAATTTGTCTGGCATAAGATACTTTTTCTGAATTCAGATCCTGACTTACCTTTAGGACCTGGGCAAATGACTTGTCCTTTTATGTCCTGGCTTCCACATCTTTTGGAATGGGGTTAATTATACCTGCCTACCTCATGGGAATGTTTCAAGGATTAGCTTGTGCAGAGCTTTGAGAATGCTAAGTATGGTAGTTATAGTCTTTCATGGAATAAAAGCAAAGCAGAAACAAAGCAGTTTCCCTGCTAGAATCCCACACTTGAAACCACCACCCATCAACAAAGAGTGACTCACAGGACCATGAGCCAAGGATATGGTGTTTACTCCTGCAGGTTTGTTTGCACAGAAAGAACAATCTATGCTTCCGAGTACGCCTGGCTAACCACCCTCCCAGCACAGCTAAACGAGAAATGGCAGAGTCCAGAGGTGTGGCCCATGGCTGGTAGGCAACACGTATTGCATCAAGTCCTTGCACTAGGGAGCAGAGCTGAGCAGGAAACTGAACCATGGGAAATGGTAGAAGGCAATTGCAAGTATTGCCGTTTGGAAACATCCTTCAGTGAGTTGTGCTGAGGCTCAGGAGTCATGAAAAAATGATTATTTCAGTCTTGAAAGTGAAATAATTATCACTGAAAGACGATATGCCTCAACTATTGTACATAAATGTATTTGTCGACTAGAGTAAGCATCAGAGATCCCAGATTACTCTTAATAAACTAGAAGAGAAATTACCAAACATGTATGATGCAGTACTGGCAACTGTGGTCTGGGAAAGCCTCTCAACTAGCATGCTGGCAGGGTCAGCTATCATTATGAGCAGTGACAGTAGGGCAGGTGCTGTTGTTGGGAATGGCTGCTGGAGAATGTGCTTCTATCATGGGCAGTTGCTGGGGAAGGTACCTAATCACTGTAGTAGCCTCATCTCTTTGCACAGGCTATGTGCACACCTAGGCTTCCACTAAGTCTCTGATCATGATCCCTCTTTTATAAACTCTCATCCACAACCAGATCTTTGGCCTTGGGTTATTTCCGTCCTCTGTACCTTCCTACCTCTACAACTAAGACCTCAGCCTCCACAATGAACTCCATGTTTCTCATAAAAACTAGAATCTCAGCACTGTTTATTCCACTACCTAACAAGTACCCTTACCCCTCAGTACTCCATTCCTTTACCTCTTTTACTCCCTTTCTGAATACTGAGATAGTATAAGAGCCTTACGTGGCTCAAGCACACACAGAGCAAACACAGGAGCTAAGACCTCTGTTGTATTCAGCAAGAAGATATTGCTATTGCATCTTTTTCAAACCCCTACCAGATGGATACAGAGGTGCTTACATTCAGACAGATAAGATCCTGTATGCATATCTTCATAAAAGCCTTTGTCATGGTTTTCCACAGCATTCTCCTGGAGAAACTGGCTGCTCATGACTTGGGCGGCCGTACTCTTCACTGGAGAAAAAAACTGGCCAAATGGCTGGGCCCAAAAAGTAGTGGAGAATGGAGTTAAATCTAGTCATTGGCTGGTCACAAGTGGTGTTCCCCAGGGGTCAGTACCATCAGTTACATTTAATACTTTTATCAATGGTCTGGATGAGGGGAATGAGTGAACCCTCAGTAAGTTTGCAAGCAACACCAAGCTGGGTAGGAATGTTGATCTGCTTAAGGGTTGCAAGGTTCTACAGAGGGATCTGGACAGGCTGGATCAATGAGCTGAGGCCAGTGATATGAAGTACAACAAGGCTAAGTGCTGGATCCTGCATTTGGGTCACAACAACCCCATGCAACGCTAAGGGCTTGGGGAAGAGTGGCTGGAGAGCTGCCCAGTGGAAAAGCACCTGGGGGTGTTGGTCCACAGCCACCTGAATATGAGCCAGCAGTGTGCCCAGGTGGCCAAGAAGGCCAACAGCATCCTGGCCTGTATTAGGAATAGTGTGGCCAGCAGGATCAGGGAAGTGATCATGTCCCTGTAATCAGCACCAGTGAGGCAGCACTTCAAGTACTGTGCTGTTTTGGGCCCTCTCTACAAGAAAGGCACTGAGGTGCTGGAGCAGGTCCAGAGAAGGACAACAAAACCAGTGAGGTGTCTAGAGCACAAGTCTTCCAAGGAGTGGCTGAGGTAACTGCTTTTGTAGCCTTGAAAAAAGGAGCCTGAGGGGAGATCTTATCGCTGTCTACAACTACCTGAAAGGAGGTTGTAGACAGGTGAGGGTCTGTCTCTTCTTCCAAGGAACAAGAGACAGGACAAGAGGAAACGGCCTCAAGTTGCACCAGTGGAGGTTTAGATTGGATATTAGGAAAAATTTCTACTCCAACAGAGTTGTCAAACAATGGAACAAGCTACACAGGGAAGTAGTTGAGTCACCATTCCTGGAGATATTTAAAAGACATGTAGATGTGGTGCTGAGGAGCATGGTTTAGTGGTAGACTTAACAGTGCTAGGTTAATGGTTGGGCTTGATGATCTTAAAGGTCTTTTTTGACCTAAATGATTCTATGATTCTATATCTGGCACCAAAGTTTTCCAGATAAACTTGGATTTCCAAGCAGCTCCCTGGACATTCAGAAATAGCAGCTGACAGTGCCTACTTCAGTGGTATGCACACAGCCAAGTACGCTTGAACTAAAGGTTTGCTCTAATGTCCTTGGTCAAACTATTCCTACTGCATTCACATCCACATTAGTTATGGCTTAAAGGAGTCAGCAAAATTATATGTTCTTGCCTCATGTTTAACACAGGTCTCAGACACAGAGTGTTTTTTGTTTGCTGATCCCTTGAAGAAATAGTCTCTACATGAGAGTTGCTTGTTTTAGTAGCTAAATTCAACTGCTCAGGGCTCCTCATGTGTCTTTAAGGAGCACAGTAAGCTCTGATTTTGGAAGTCTGTTAAAGGTATAACTTTTCACAAGAACGACACCTCTCCTGTCTATGTGATAACCCGGACATACCAATAACTTACCAAAAATTTGCTAGCACCATAAAAGGGCTAATCAAATGATATTTTTTTTTCAGCATAGAACTGATATAGTAAAAATGATATTCTGCCTTTGTTATCTTATATACATATTTATGAATGTATATTTTAGTAAACTTGTATATTAACTAAACAAATATAAAAAAATCAATAGTATTTTTTAATGAGTGCTCTCTGTTCTTTCATATCCTTCAGTTAGGACACCAGAGCCAACAGACAGTGCCCTTACCCTACTCTGCTACAAAAATCCCCTTTTTTTTCTGGTACTCTTACACCTTAGTTTCTTCAAGCCCACAGACAGAGATAATTTACAGAGATTCCTACTATTTTCTTTGAACTCATTAATGTATGATGACAACTTGATCCTCCCTGTCACAGTAAAGGTGGTCATTGTAGTTAACTTCAGCAACATATGGCAACAATGTTTTGCTTTATTTGTTCTTCATTTATAATGAACAAAGTTTTTATCTTCAGATGGAGAAGTATCCCACTATCTATAGGTATGCCTGCTTTTCCCATTTCAAACCACTTTTTTCCATGCTATTTTTATGGTTTTCATGTGAAATGTAGGGTAGTTATAAAGATAAGTCACTCTTGGACTGGTCTTTATGAAGTCCAAACCAATCTGCTTGCCTTGGCAAGCAAGGCTGTATTTGCTAACTGGAGCCTTTAAATAGAGGTGGTATATCAAAATGTTTCCTTCAGTCTTACCATGTTCACATTTGCACTACATACATGTGTGAATAGGAAACTCAGCATGCAGAAGTTTGACCTTAATACCTGTGTTTTGGTGCAAGCCTCCTTTTCTTTTAAAGTAAAAACTACTAAGAATGCCATATTTAGTCTTAATTGTCAAAAGGTGATTTGTTTCTTAACAAAACCCAAACATTCTCAAGTAATCTACTTTTTATACTGTTCTATTTAATTTCTATTTATATTGTGAGTTTGTCGTTGGTGGTGTTTGGTTGGGTTTTTTGTACTGCAGTGGTGTATCAATCTATAATGATTTTACATTAGTGAGAAATAGAACACGCAAATATAAACCCCACAGTTTACAGTACAGTTCTCTTAGAATTATCCAGGTTGGAAAAGACCCTGGGGATCACTGAGTCCAACCATCAACCCTACTCTACAAATTCCTCCCCTACACCATATCCTCCCAACACTGCATCTAAACAACTCTTAAACACATTCAGGGATGGGCACTCAATCACCTCCCTGGGCAGCCTATTCCAGTGTCTGACCACTCTTTCTGGGAAAAATTAATTCCTAATGTTCAGCCTAAACCTACCCTGTTGCAGCTTGAAGCCATTCTTTCTCGTTCTATTGCTAATTACCTGTGAGAAGAGACCAGCACCAACCTCTCTACAGTGTCCTTTCAAGCAGTTGTAGAGAGCGATGAGGTCTCCCCTCAGACCTCTCTTCCTCAAAGTAGACAGTCCCAGCTCCTTCAATCACTCTTTGTAAGATTTATTCTCCAGGCCCTTCGTTGCCCTCCTCTGCACTTGCTCCAGCACCTCGACACAAGAGTGTTGAGGTGCCCAGAATAGGACAATGCAGCTCAGAAAATGCAGTGCATCGTAAGCAAAGGCCACATTATTTTCCCATCAAAACAAAGTTGTATAAGTGCTGGAATGGGTGATTTTTTGCAATGGTAAATTTCACAGTTTTATTTGGAGCTTGTGTTCACATGAAAACATAGAAATATGCTCTCAAGGCCTGTGGTGACCTCATTGTAATGCTAGTTAATAGTATGACTCTTGTGTGACCTCAGCAACAACCTCATCCTATACAAGCTGGATACTTATAAATATGATTTTACTTTCAAATTAATGAAAAGAATTGCTAATTATAGTTATTAAGGATCTGGGCCCTATAACATATAATACATTTACTCCTGAGGGAAAAAAAAAGCAGCCCTAAGGAAACTGGCAAATCTTGGCGTTCTAGGAAAAAATATTATTCTTTTGAGTACTCTTTCCTTGCTCCCTTCTGAGAATGAGAAATAAAATGGGAGAACATTTTCGTGCTGCTTAATGGACTACACAATGTCACTAGATAAACACTCGCTGTTCTAAAAGGGGGTGAGCTAGTGCACTGAAAATGGATTATCTTTCACCCTTGCTATTTAAAAAGAGAGCAGTGCTTTCTAATTAAAGTTTGCACTATGAAACACACACAGTTATAAATGAATAGTGAAAAGAAAGTCAAAGCAGTGCACTGCTTTGTAGCCCATGAAGGAGAGGAAGAAGAAAGACACTCCAGGCAGTCAATACAATAGAAACTCTAAAGACAATGGCAAAAGGGGAAATAATAATAGTGCTCCCCTAGCCTAGGGAAATATGAATGTAAGAGGAAAGGGGGAAATAATAATAGGATCTTTATTATGCATAAGAAAAGAGGAATTTATGTAGGCTGCAAAACCTAAGGACATTTGGCCATGATTAGCTGCTGCTCACAGCCAGCACAACTGCAAGTTTCATAAGTGGGGATTTCAGTTTAACCTCTTTTCCTGTCGAGGTTGTTCATTGCAGTCTGCAAAAGCAGCTTGTCCTGAATGAAAACCTGTGGACAACCTGTCATGAGGACAGGATATTTCCTGGAAATCATTAGGTTTTTCAGGTCAACCTCACATACCTTTTCAGCAATATTTTGATTATTTTCTCCCTTGACTCTGTAACTGATGAGAACTACCCCATTGGGAAAGCGTAATTTGCATTAATCCATTTAGAAGAAGGAAACTTTAGCTCATCAGGTGAGGTAGAAAGAAGCCCACTAAGGAAAAAAACCCAAGCAGTCCCCCTAAACTATACTGATTATGCAGAGAACTGTAATTGAAGCACATCCTCTGACTTTTAATTCTACCTATGCAGTACATGAGGATAAGAGCATTCCTTAGTCAAATAAGATGCTTTCCAATTTTAAAGTACATTCTCATTCAATAGGTGGCCATCAGTCTTCAACAAAGCAGAAAAAGTGACATCTCTGGTCTTCCAAAGACTAGTTGTTATCCCTAAAGAATATATCATTTGCCAGGTGGTATTTCTTAGTGTTCTCTGTCTGGACACAGCTGTTCTATGTCAAGTCAGTGACGTGTAAGACATTTTTTAAAAAGCCTATTAACACAGTTGTCAGTTGGGTGTAGATGGCTGTGTACTATCGTCTGTCAAGTCTCCCCCCTCCTGCCCAATTAACTTCCTTATTGAGAAGACGGAAATAAAAATACAGGATCACCATGCAAAGCATGTTTTAGTATTTACCTGGAAGAATAGGGGCAGGGTGTTCTCAAAGATGGATGCAGCCCTAGAAATTAATCTAAATCATTAAATTAATTACCATCTCATGCAAACGTGACACAGAGAAAGACTAGTATTATAGAGGAATTGTGTGCTTTGAAAAAAATGAAGTTTTTTTGAAAACAGGTGGGAAGTAGGGTGTAATTCAGGGGTAATCTTCACCAGTTCTCAGGAGCCCTGTGTAAATAGTATTAGCAAGTTTCATTTGGAATAGTGTCAAACACAACAGGAAGCAGAAAGGCAAAATGCGTTTACATATTTAATGTTTATTGACTTTTTTGGTTGGGTTAGTTTTTAAGATGAATTGCTTCAAGATGAGCCTACAGATTTGAAAGAATTAGTTGAGAACACCACTTATGTCATTTTAGCCCCCTGCTTTTATCCATTAGGCCGTGTACCCCCTAATTTTAAGTAAACAGATGTCTGAAGAGCAACTTCTGAAACCCAAATGCCATAGATGCAGCTGGTGCAGTAATGAGCAGATTTTTCATAAACAAACCTGTTTATCCACAAGTCTGTCTGGAAGAGATCTGAGGATCCAAGTGAATATAAAAACAAACAGCTTAGCTGTTGCTTTCTTTGGGCAAGTCTTTGTTTTCATTTAACATGAAAATACAAGGAGTTACATTTTATTGATTTGAAATGGCAATTGCCTCTTTTAGTTCAACATTATTTCTTCACAGAATGTGCTGTCTTTGATTATTTATTTGTTACTGGAAAACAAGTGCAGATTTAGAAAATGTAATCACTGCCTGGCTTCTTGGAAAAGCGTAATTTTTCCGTGTACATTTAACACCTTCTTACATAACTGGTTTAGCTTTTGTCTGAACAGGAAGTTTCTGACAGACATAGATTTTTAAATCTCACAAAGCCTTCTTGTAACGAAGGCTCTGTTCAGAATGAGCAGAGAATGTTCTGAACACTGGGGTCTGTGCTTGCCCATGTTGGTGCCCTGAGCCTGTCCCCTTGACCCTCCCAGCTAACCTGAAATGCACCTTGGGGCTAACATGGTCCAAAATGCAAAGTGATTTCCCTATTGGATCACAAGAACCTGTGAGACAGTCACGCCTGGCAGGTTTCAAAGAGGGCAGCAAGACTCTTGCTGAATATGGGTGAGAGGAGACAGGACGTGTAAGCTCTTCCCTCAGGAGGGGATCCAGGCCTGTTGTGCAAATGATTGTTGTCTGAAAGGGAAGATCATTCTTGATAGGCTTTGGATAAACATCCAGATATTTGAATACATATCTAAACTGAATACAAAGGGCAGCTCTGTGGTTAAATTTCAGACTATGACTTAACAGATTTGCATCCCATCTCTGGCTTGTTTTCACAGACTTTCTACATGGCCATGTGCAGGTTATGTTCCATTTATATAGCTTGATTTCCTGTCTATAAAATGTGAATAATAAAGCTTTTGATCCATAGACTTATTTTGTCCTAGTGTATTTACTGAATCAAAGGAGTACAGAAGTCATAATTATCTTAACAAGCCTTTTAGCATCCCTCTTTGGAACAGCAAATACCCAAACACTCCCTGGAAGATGTTTGCCTAACTAGTCATTAAAATCTCAATAAGGGCTCTCTTATCTGCAAGAGCCATAAATTCAACTTTTGAATCAATGTTTTTTCTTTTTGCAGCATAGCAATTAAACACATTTCTTATTTTGTATTTGTAGAATGGAGTTATGCTTCCTCAAAGTAATCTGTACACTTGCATTTATTGAATTTCATCTGGTGATTTGAAGTAATTTCTGTAATTAATTTAGATATTCAACTTCTATTCCTTCAACTGCTTTGTAACTCACTTTTGAAAATATCTAAGAAATCTGGAAGTGCACTCAATTGCATTGTCGAAGGACTGAATCCAGCTTTCCCGATTTAAACATCTCTAATCTAGATGTTTACTAAAGTTGTCCTCCTAAAATAAGTACCTATATTTCCACTAGCCAATGATGAAAAATATCTGCCTTTGAAAGTATCTGGAAGATCCTCTGTGCCTAACTGGGTGATGTCTTCTTCTTAAGGCCTTTCAAACACCTTGTCTGGGGGGTGTGTGTGTGGTTTGTTTTTTTTTTTTTTTTTCCTGGTGAGACAACATATACATTAGAACTACTTTACTAGACTTTAAAAATGATGACACAAGAAACTCGGGCACCTGACCAAAGCAGTACATTAAAATACTGAATGTAACTTAGCTCAGACCATGTAAAGGAGGGCACTTTTTCAATGTCCTCCAGAAAATTGTTTGACCAGGAAGTAATTTATAACTACCTGAAAGTCTGTTTTCTTCCCAAGCAGTGTGCACCTGTCTTATGACATGGGTTTAATCATGAAAATCCCATTTTTTTTCGTGTGGGGTAGTTTGAAATTAAAGACAAGATAAATCACATACAGTGCCTTCTCTAATTAATTCTGAGTTAATTCCTTATCCAATAGGCCAGCTGCCCTGGTAAAGAGGAAAATTAGACTGGTGTATTACAGGTTGTACTGACAAATTCATATTTGCTTATCACTTGATTATTTTTTCACTTCTTACAAATAAATTGACCAATAATGTGTTTTGATATTTCAGAAGTGTTAAGGCAATTTCTGACACATTTTCCTTTAAATTACTTTCATTTTTCCCCAGCAGCTCATTCTCTGCTTGCCTTTCTTTGCTTCTTTGGAGTGTCTTCTGGCCCTATGAATTCTTAAGGACTTTGCTAACAGTTCAGAGATCACTCTGTCTTGTTTGTGCAGCATTTTTGGGTAAATTTCAGCAGGCTCTGTCAATGTGAATACATCCAGTGTATTTGGTAACTTGTTATTTCTCTGTTCTAGCCCCTGCTCCTATCACTGAATTAAAATGAAATATTCTAATTACTTGTTTACTACCTCCCCTTTCTTGTGACAAAGGATGAAATCAGCTGCTATTTGCTCCATTAATGGAGTGATGTGTTCCTTTATTTGCTCAAGATTGTAACTGAACTCTTTCCCTTGCCTTTTATATTTCCTGCTGATTGTTGTGCTTAACTTTAGTAAGGGCTTCTGTAAAAACCATATATTTATACCTTTACTATTCCTTTATACCAATCCTCAGCCATATCTTCTTTTTCGCTAATACTTTATTTCTGTAAAAAAAGAGCTCTTAATGTATCCCTAGCAGTATGTTATGTGACTTGACTTGATCTCAGATTATCAGTCTTTTAGGATGGGAAACAATTCCCTTTGTGATTTGGAATTTCTGGATGTTACCATAATATAAATAACCTTCTGAAGTTTACCCTTCTCTAACTGAATCTTTGCCAAGAGAAAGCAAATTTTTTTTCCAATCAAGATTCCTTTGATTTCACTGGAAGTATCATAAAGAATCTGCAATCTGGCAGTGTTCAACCTCTCTGATTTCCTAGTCCAAATTGCAGTCTGCTGTACATCCTCGTTTATCTTTTCCTGTACCCAGTCTCTTTGAGTGGGTGAATGTTGATCATTAAAATGTGATGCAGCAATGAAGAGAAATGTAGACCCAAAGATGTAGAGGGAGAATGACTGCAACAAAGGACTAATCTGAATTAAAGAAGGGTATACAGATTTACAGGACACCTTGTGGCAAAACAGAGTGTTTCTTTACATAGTAGGTTGGATATAGGAGATAAACAAATGTTTAAACTTCTTTTGAAACTTTGGTAAACTGTACAGCCTCTTTAAACCACAAAACTCCGAGGAACGAATAACGTCTTGAGTTCCTGGCCCTTGTTATTCTTTTCCCTGAACCAACTCAAAGTTGTAGTCATGCTTTCAGTTCAGATCACGTTTCAGGCTTTAAAAATAAACAAAAACACTTCAAAAATCCCACAACGCTTTCCCTCTGTTGTGCAGTTTAATATTAAATTCAGATACTGAACCTTCATTTATAGCAGGCTGTGCTTCTTCAGCGTAGAAGACGGTTAACTTGAAAAGCCTCACTGAAAGATTGCCTGGCCCTTCCCTTACATATTTATGTGTGCATCTATTACACAGTTAAAAGGCATAAACAAGGACATGCTGTGTGTGCGAGTTTCTGGAATCTCTTGTTTCCCTTCCATAGTGCACAAACAAGTAATTCAGGTGAACAAAGTCTGAAAGTGAATCATAAACTTGTGTTGTTGTTTTTCTAAGAAATCTTTCTCTGGTGGCTGCAAGAAGAGACATACCCTGTATCGGGTGAAAGCATTGGTTTAGCCCCTAGAATTCAATGGTACTGCAGAGCTAATTTTTGTGGACAGGCTGACAAAATTTTCTAGTAGCTCAGTGCCAAGGATAATGACTTTATGGTTTGGAGTATAGTAGAAAGCAACTTTGGTTTGAGGAGAGTAAGTAAGCAGCTTTGTTTATCACTACATTAAGAAATTTGATATAAGCAAACACCTATGCTCTACCTAAAAGCCATACCAATGAAATCTTGAGTAAACTGTTGGTTTGTCTTAAAACAAAGGAGTTTAATGTTTCAAAAAATAGTTCATTTGTTAAAAAAAAAGAAAACATTGTTGCTCATATTTCAATTATTAGATTGACACCGAACAAGTCCTTGAGATCTTTTAACTCTTCAGAGACAATTCTTGAACAACTTGAGCTTTGACTCTTACCTTTACATGATTACATCTGTATTACAGCCCTCAACTCATGGGCCTGGTTGTTGCAAATGAGACTGAATGAAAGAAAAGCCGAGCATGTGAGTCAGACAGGCATTGCGGCATGCCTCACCTGGTAAGTCTAGACATGGGCCCATGTGCCTAATAATGCTAAGATGAAACTAGCAGATAAAAGCAGCTCTGTAACTGGAGCTGTTTTCATTTGGACCTGAACTTTGATTTGATGTTTAAAATATATTCTTCAAATAAGACTCCTTTTATGAGTCTGTTGAGTCATAGAGATCTTTCTGCCATAGAATTTCTGTGTGGCCTTGGGCAGATCACTTAATCTCTCCATCCTTATCTACAATTACTGAATGTTAAGCCTCCTTCTTGCTTGACAATTTTTTTCGTTAGAAGAAATAGGCAGTGGAAAAAAGATGGTGGTTTAGAACAGATATGAAAAATGGGAAGATAAAGAAGGGAAGCAAATGGAAGAAACAGAAGCATATGTGGGATATAGGAAGAGGACAAGGATAAGAACATAGCATAGGAAGAAGTGGACAGGCAGAGAGCCTCAGAGGCGGCTAGCTCCTACTGAGCAGATGTGGTTCTGCAAGTCATTTGAGAAAGAAAGCGGCAGATGCACTAGCTAACATCTGCTTGGAATAAGCGACGTGTATGTGAGGGGGGGAGGATGGCCAGCGCTTCCTGAGAAAACCAACTCCCAAGTGATCAAAGGGTGTCAGCTTTCTGAGAGTACAATGACCCTTTGATCTGTGACTCTTCCCACAGGTAACTACTTGGATGGAGGACTGAGGGGTTAAAAGAGAATGAAGTGACAGAACAGCACAGGAGTGTCCTAAAGCTTCAGTGTTTTCAGACTACTCTGGGTACAAATCTAGGTACAAATCTCCCACGTAAATTAATAGCAAAAGGAGGAATTCTGCCAAGGGAAAATTGAGACAAAAAACCACAGTTGAGACTGAATGTGTGTAAATGCACTGCCAAAGTAACTTCTGATATTCAAAACTCTGGTTTTGAAAGTAAGTGTTACTAATTGTGTAAGTTAAAAAACATGAGTCACTCTCGCAAAAGTAATAGGGAGGATTAAATTTCTTAAGATTTAAACAAATGAATGCCTTATTCTTTGAATTTCCTTCTGTTTTTGTTAAGTACTAAGAAGAAACATGGTTCCAGTTTCACAATTCTTCTGTAATCAAGATTTCTAGGAAGTCCCTTCTTTAAAATGAAAGGTGAGATTCTTACACATTCCTATAATTCTCCATCCCAGCAGCTGGGACTTTGGAAAAAAAAATGTAATTTACTGTGAACCTTGCAATAAAATATCCTGCGAGTTAGCCTCCTTGAAAGATTCCATCCAAAATCCATCACTCTTCTCTCAGTGGCCCCAGGCTAGATTCCTTACATATTGTAAAAACTGGGTGAAACCGCATTCCTAAAACAAGTAAGAAAAAGTTCTTTCCATGTGGATTCTTAAGCTGAATTGTTTATCCCATTGTAGTCAATAGGAGAGTTAAAAAGTACACTAAACTACTGGGTCTTACTCAAATTATTAAAAAATGGATCTTCACCCATACTTAACTCAAGAATCACTTCAGCCTTGCAAATGATCTGAAAGTCAAAATACCAGACATTTTAATGAGACATTTTAAAGATTTCCAGAACTTCACTGTATCTCCAGAGCACCACTGGTTGGACTATAACTCCGTTGTACAAATTAAATGACAGCAGCAGTAAAACCTGGAACTGCTGAGAAGAAACCAGTCTCTGTTCACTTGTAAAGGCTTGAATTAAGGTAATAGAAATAAACATAAATTTAAACAAAAGTCAGTGTCATAAGACACATTTTCTAGGTTTGGGAAGCACTAATAAACACCCTTTCCTCGATTGTCTTATTCACTCTTCTGAGGATGGTGATGACAATCCAGAAGCCAGCTTCCACTTTCAAACAAGCAGTTCATTGCCTCAGACCTTGTTGCTTTCCACTGTGGTGGAGTGTGTGAACATTAGAGTTCTTGACACAACAAATTACACTAGTGCCTGGTCCCTGAGATGACATTGTCTTTTGCCTTTGAGAACATAACCTTTTAAAAGTCTCCTGCTGCTTGGCAGTTCTCTAAATTCCTCATGTTGCATTTGAGTTAGAACCTGGGAAAACAGCATTGACTAACGTGCAAAATCCTGCAGACATGATTTGTCTAGACTTCCGTAAATCAGGTGCTATTCTTCCTTCTCTGGGTCATGAAGCCTCTGGAGAATTCACAAATGGCACCCCTTTTAAGGGAATATACAGAAAAGGATAATAAAACTCCAAGAGCAGCATTTTCTTTTTTTCTTAGCTGAATGTCCTCCCACAAAACTAAGGAAATGGCAAAGAGAAGGGGTCAGAAAAAGAGCTAATCAATCATATTCAAACTTAAGTGGATTCAGGAAGCGTTCAGTTACTTTATTGGTAGAATTTACCAACTTGACAGCTCTATGGAATTTAATTTTCTATTTATCTGAAGACAAACTAATACTCTAGAGAAGTAAGTCAAATTTTCAGCGCTTCTGTCTTATCATGCATCAAGCTTGACTTGCAAATGTCATCAACAGAAGATGGGAGAGAAGACGTGAGTTACCATATTCAAGAAGTCCTTAATCTAAAAGTCCAGACATTACCAACAACAGACAGAAGCAATTTTTATTGATTAAAGTGCTGGCTTTTTTCCGTGCTTATTTCTGGTTGTGTACACCAGGGATGCCTACAACAATAGAAAAACAATTGATGCTATTCGTTCTGAAAGTCAATGAGAGGCTAAGGGTAGACTCAGCTTGGTCGCAAGGCAATCTGAAGCTGTTCTGAAGGAGAGAAACCTGATTAGCAAACAAATCAAGTGATTTTAGAGCATGTGTGTAACATGAGACAGTATTCACAGGGGACTGCAGGCTCCTGACTTTCCTTCTCCTCAGAAATGCACGTTTGGGGTAGTACAGATAAAATAGTTTGAGGCAGTGGAGAACTTAGTTGGACCATCTGGTGGTAAGTTACATCTGGTATTATGTACCAAACTACCATATGCAGAATTTAATGAATATCTGTAATATGGTCAATATTTTTAAAGACAAGCATTCCTCTTTCAAAACCAAAACATTGATCGAGCGCTAAAAGAAAATGATAGAATGGTAATGCCATTAACTGCATTAATGTTGTTTTATTGTCATCAGCTTTTCCAGAGTTTAGTGAGTGGTATGTGTCTGAAGGATTCAGGTAGCATCAGAGAGGTATGTGATGCTTGCAAGTGCTTCTGGAGAATGGGACATTTTTTCCATTTCATAACTGAAACAAGTGAATATTTTTAATTGTTCAGTGTGTGTGTCCTGACTTCAAATGTTATCTTCTCTTCATATGCAAGCCGAGAGCAGGAAATAGGGCATCAACTGATTGATGCTTATGTCATGTTGTTATGTTTGAACTCAGTTTTTTTTGAGGAAAATTTAGACAATTTTTATTCTTGAAATTTTCTGTCTGAATTAAAAGGGAATGCTGTGGGAAGACATGCTAAGTGTTTTCTGTGTGTATGAAGGGAGCTCTAGATGACTTTATAAACCTGTCTGACACTTGAGCCATAGATGGATCATCAAATTAAACATCCTTCTTCCTGTCTTGCCTCTAGGACATGAGGCAGATGGTGTTTTTATGACATGCTTACCAAATTAAACTTCATTCAGAGAATCAGTACCTTCATTGGATTCCCCAGCTTGCATATTCCTTAGACTGCTAGTTTCATTCTCCAAACTGGGATATGACTTCAAAATCTGTGGTGAAACTACCAGAAGCTAAGGGTTGCCCCCAGGTAATCACCTGTGACAGCCAAGCATACATTTCAAATAGCGCCACTCTTAAAGTGTTTTAAGCACACAAGTTCTCACTACTCGGCTCCTGATGTGAGTCTCTGGTGTGAAGATATTTGCTGTAATACTATGGCCACAGTTTCTTATCACCCTTTGAATTTGTTTGTTTCCCTGTGAATTCCTTGTGGACTAGTTTGCCACCTCCGACCTTAAATGGTACTTCAAATAAATCTGGTTGGTTTTGTTACAAAAATCTACCCATTACTTTTTCTTTCCTGTGCAGTCCTGAATTTTGCTTTAGTTTTCATTTAGCTCAGTATATGCCTTAGATACCCTCATTTCAACACCCTTCCCCAAATTATTTTTCTCTCAGCAGACTACCATTAAAAATTTAACATCCATCTTTCATTTCCAGTCTGCAGCGTATGTGCTAAATGTTCATCATCAAAGTGGAAAGCACCTTAAAGGAGGTAGAATTTCAAAACTACAACTCTACAACTCTTGTTATCAGATCCAATTCTGAAGTCACACTCACAACTCTCTCAACTGTCATATCTGATTCTTTTGCAAATGCAACACCCCTGCCATAATATCTCAAAATACTGAAACTGAGTCCTTTTTGAGGGTTCAATGACTGTTGACTTTGTAAACTATGTATTTGCTACCAGAAATAACATATTTATTTGACTTAAAAGAAAAAATTGCACTTCTTACTGGCAAAATATAGCATACATAATAAAAACAGATCTGGAAATAGGGGGGTTGATCTAAACAGCCTTGTCTACAAACTGAAAATGAATTTGTCCTATGAAAGAGTACATTGATATAAAATACTAAATTTATTTCCTTAACATTCATGTACATTCATATAATAAATTAAAAAAAATCTTTGAAGGGGACTTTAAGAAATTATGTTACTCTACAAAAACATTTAACTGAAGTGCCATGCATAAAATGATTTGTAATATTTGTTAATCAGGTATAAAATGCAATATCTCTGTTTTTCACAGTCAAAGACAAGTTAATGAGAATTCCTGACTACCAGTGAGTGATTTCTTAAAGTTTAAAATTCCAGGAAAGGTAATGATATAGGGCCAGAGTAATGTCTGACTAACAGCAGTGCATGACAGTGCGAGTAATTCTACTGAAGTAAATGGGGTTTGGCTTACTGTCAGTCCTTCTCATTCGATTTATTCCAGCATCATTAGTAATAGTGGGATTGAGATCTCTACCAAAATCAGGATGAAGACCTTTTCAAGTTGTTACTCAGCAGACAATAAAAGTTAAGGTGTGGAGGGAGACACACTGGAAAATTAAGAGAGCATCTACAGTCTAGGTGGCTGGCAGTATTATTACAGAAAAAAAATACTTTGACACCTACGGCAGGTGGTGATTAGGTCGATGGCCTGCTACCTTGGGCCAGGGTGAAGAAACAAATTTCAGACTACCTTCTTCCTTTCTTATAGGTAATTTATTGCACACATGATGATTTTTTTTTTCATTAGTGTAGTGCGTTGTGTTTGTCTGGGATGGACTTAATTTTCCTCACGGCAACCTATATGGTTTGTATTTTTGACTAAAAAGTATGGATAACACACCAGCATTTCAGCTGTCACTGAACAGTACTTGCACAGCATGAAGACACTGTCTTTTTTCCACTCTGTCCTTGCGGTGAGTTATCCGGGGATGTGCAAGAATTGGGAAGGCACACAGCCAGGGCAGCTAACCTGAACTGACCAAAGGGATACTCAATACTATATAACCTCAAGTGCAGCAATAAAAATGGGAAAGAAGGGCAGTGTGGGAGGTAGCCATTGCTCAGAGACTGGCTGAGCATTGATCTACTTGAGGAAGGCAGTGAGTGATTGCCTTTGTATAACTGTTTTTTCACCCTCTTGAGTTCACTAATTCTTCATCTCAACCCACAAACTTTCATTCGTTTGTTTTTTCTGTTCTCTCCCTCATCGTACAGGTGAAGAGAAGGAGTGAACAAGGAGCTTTGTGGGGCTTAATTGCTGTCTGTGGTCAACTTACCACAGAGTCTAAAAATATTCTTGGTCCTGCACGCAGAGAAATCTCCTACTTATTTCTATGACAGTCTTGCATTTGCAGACACATAGGGTGTTGGGTTTGTTAGAAGCTCCATGCATATATGAGGAGTGATTTTCCATCACAAGAGATGACCACATGGAGTCTGATCGTACCATACTTGTGTTGCACCATCAGTCACAGTGGGTGGGTTTGGGTGTTAGATGATGCCTTAAGACGGCTTTGAGCTGAGGGCCAGGCTAATACTTGTGCTATAGAGATGGTACAAGCTGAACTGACTTGTCATCCCTTCTTTTCTTGAAGAAGTAGCTTTTAATGACATGGTGAATCTATTAATTTACAAAGGAAAGAGCTGTGAAGGAAATAGAATCACATCTTCAAAAGCTGCTGGCTTTGATGTGTGCACCAGGCCAATTGAAATCATCACGCTTAAAGGGAAATTAGGTATTGTGCTTACAACTGGCAGATGATGTTTCTACAACTAGCGTTAGTGCAAGCTTTGGTCCCGCACTTCTGTCACTGCCCATTTAACATAGACATGTTACTGAGCTTAATGCCTGAGTGGCAAACCAGTACATAATCCATAGGTGAGCGTGGTTAGAAGATTACTCTGTCTTTATGTCTTATGTGAATGATGCTCTTGGTAGCCAGAGAGAGGTCACAGTCTTGTGCTGTTGCTAATGTGATTTTAGGTGCTGTGGACACTGTGTGAGAGGTAACAGAAAAATAAGGGAAAAATGCAGATGTTCACCGATAAGGATGGTGGAAGTTAGGCCTAAAAGAAAGACGTTAAAAACAACTTCTTGACTGTATTTCTTTGTTGCTGTTTCTCACCTATTCATGTGTTGTGTTCTCATGTGCACAGGAAGAGAGCATGCCACTAATATTTGTTATTGAAATATAGAAAAGAAAATAATGAAAATACAGAATGCTTTTTTACTGCTCCTTAAACCATAGCTATTGGCAACAGAGACATCCATTCCACTTCTGAGCTCAAGAAAGAAATCAATAAACCCAAATCCGCTGTAACTTTGCATAGATGACAAATAACAGTAGCAGTAATCCTTACTCTATAGACTTGTTGTGAAGTATCATCCATTAGTCTTCATAAAGTGCACTGAGATACTCAAATTTAAATGTACTACATGCTGTGTGTGCAAAACATAAGTTTGAGTGCAGCAGAAAAATGACCAATACAGCTGAATACCCACATAACTGCAAGCACCCATCATGGGCTGGTCTGATTTTCATTTAATTTGGATTGGTGTTAATCAAAAATTACTTACATGGAGTCACAGAAGTTACAGTGCTGTAATATATGTAAGATTACAATTAAATATGATACATTTTTTAATGTTTTAAATTTATAATACCTATCTCAAGATGCTATAAATCTATCGCTAGTTCTTCTATAGGACATTTACAAATCTAATATAGACACAGGTCTGATCCTTCAACAGAATTATACCAACCAGCATAAGCTGAGGATCTGTCACGAAAGGAAATTGGGTACAGAGTATAATGAGATTATTCATTGTGATATGGACAGAGACTGTGATGAGATATCATGGCTATATTTCATTCCGCTGAGAAAAGACTTGATCTACAAGAAAATTAATCTAGTGGAGTAATTACAATCTGCTTACCTAAACTCCCTCTCCCATCCAAGCATTTTCATCCTGATTAGGGAAAAAAAGAGGAAATCCAACTAGGGCTTGTCAGAAACAATTTCAAAAGCATTTTAAATATTTTAGAAGGAAATATATATATTCTGCTAATTGCATTAGTTGGCAGCAATAAGTCAATGCACAATTAGCCTAATGAAAAACACACATATTACTTTAAATTTATACTATTTTCTTCTTTGTTTCTCCATCCCTCTTTTGTTAACTTTTTGTCTTCCCTCACTCTCCTCTGATACCCCTTCTCTTTCATGCAGAGCTGTCTCTCTAGCCTATTTGTTCCCCTTTCACGCCATCTGTGGGAGGAGCACGAGCAGGTTAGGGATTTTCTAAATAGAATTACCCAGAACTTGAATCTGTCCTGTATAAGCCTGCAAAATGTTCCCATTGATCTAGAAAGCAGAAGCATCAGTCATTGGAAAGGCAGACGGGGCCTCTGTTTCCATAACACTATGTATTACTCTCTTTTCTGTTTTGAAAAAATTATTTAATGGACACTAGCAGCTGGCAAATCTAATGCATTGACGAGGACAGGACAGTTAACCTGAAGATGTGACTACCAAAGCATGCCCTGGTTTGGGAGTGGGTCCAGTAGATGATGCTCTCTTACAAAGTTGAGCATTGTTTACTGACGTTAAACTAAGCACTCTCCTTTCAAAGTTGACTAGCAAATATTTGGCAGAATACACTGATTTCATTGACTAGATGCTTGTCTCTAAACCAAGTTGTACAGACCTGGGAAATCATTAAGTCTGCTTTCTGGAAGGACGAATAATGAACACATTGTAAGAACACCTAGTAATGAATGTGTGACAGCAGTTTAAAGAACAGACATCTACATCCTGGAATTTTGAAATATGAAATAGGTTTTGTTCTTTCTATCTTTTTCTTTGGATATGAGCTTCAGCCTTATATGATTTCTTGTCCCCAGTGTATAACTGAAAAGAGTCCTATCTGAACTTTTGGATTTAAATGACTTCATAAGTAACTGAACAATACTATTGTTTGCATCATGCTTCATGCTTGACCTTCACTATGAAGGTGTTGGCATTTAAAGTAGAAAGCTTTTTCTGTGTAAGAAAGAAAAAATACATTCTATTTAATTTGTTTTCTGTTTCACAGGCCGAAACATTTGATTTCTTTCCTATCTTATTGTACTAATCATAAGAAGACAGTGATTCCAAGAGCAAATTCCTAATAAACCTGTGAAAATATGACTAAGTCGATATTTAGTGATGTTTTTGGGGTAATCTTGCCTAAAACATTAGGGAAATGTATTGGAGATCTAACTTCAAAACACATCAAAACTTTGATCTCTAAAAGAGAATGAAAATGCATGTAACTTCTGCCTTATGAGTTCATCTTTGAATACTGTTTTGTTTTCCAATAGAATTAGAAGACAGAGTTTACATATCATACTAAATATCTAATTATATGCACATATGTATAATAACTAATTACTTCCCCCTTAATTTCTTTTCCCTAGGGCAACAGAGATAATAATAGCATTTTTTTGGTATATTTTTTCAAGCTTTGTTGAGAGTTGAAAGACCCTTGGGCTACATGAAAATTAGAGAATTACATTAATTTATTTCTGTCAAATTAAAAGCATTTGAAAAGGACCCAAGCATGACATTTAAGATCACCCTTAATGCATCTTTATTTTAATAAATGAAGGCTTAGTTTTTCCTCCCTCACAAAATGCATTAAAAAGTTTATACTAGTGTCATATATCTCCTGGGATACAGCTGTGAAAGCTCAACTGAATTTTTGTTGTAAAGGACAAGACCTTCCTTACTGGTAGGTGAAAAAAGGACAGCAATCACTTTCAGCTTCTTTATAGAGGGAAATGGTTGTTCCATTGCTGTCTATTTCCAGAAAGAAAGGAAAATTTATTAGTGTGGAAGAACCTTTGGAAGAAAAGCCAACATGGCAAATCAGGTGGTCTGTGTAAGTGCTTTTGCTGTCTTACTGTGATCTGTGTTTTTTTCTGTACAAATATATGTGCAGAAACGAAAATACCAAAACTGTTTCTTCCTCGCTGCCATCTGATTCATCTTATTACGTGCAAGGTGCAAGATGAGTCTAAAACCAAACAGGTATTTCACTTTCAGAAAGCCTCAGCATTTTTTCTGAATTACATTTTTAGGGTGTTGATCCAGGTGTCTAGTTCAAACCACACATCTATGTGTTCTTCCTCATGGGAAAGCAAGGTCCTTTCTGGTGTCCTAGGTATATTTGTATTCCTTAGAAGTTGATTAATTGTACCTCAAAATTTTAATAGAGTTTTCCAGATGCAAATCAATACCACAAATTAATTTTGCCCAGAACTTTAGTCTTGTTTCCTGCACAGTTGTTGTTGGTGATGCCATTGTCTAGGACCTGAGGGCAAAGAGCGTGCTTGGGGCAGTATGATCCCAACTGTGTGTGCTGTTTCTTCAGCCAGGTAACTGTGGTCTCAACTTGTTCCTGCCTTTTTAAGTCACAGATCTACTAGCTGGGCACAGGCAACACCACCACATGCAGCTCTGAAAAACACGAGTTTATAGCTTTCACCTTCACAACATGACGTTTTATGGAGGGAGATGAATGAACCATACAGGAAAAAAAGTTTCTTGTGCTAAGCACTTACCATTTGCAAGTGTTGAGGAGCACTGTTCCACTTGTGAGAATGCTGATACTGAGAAATACATGCAATATTGCATGGACAAGTTCATATTTGCACATAAGACTTAAATGTCAGGTTCAATTCTGCCTTCCAGGAAAGCAGGTAGCAAAACTTCCAGTGACTTCCATGAGCATAGGCTCATGCCCCATGTGCTTTTTTTCAACAGTTCAGCATGTTCAAACACATATAACAATAATCTAATTGCAGTGTAATTCCTTCCAACCACCAAGTGTTACTTTAATTGTATAGCTCATATTTACCGTACGCTACAAGGTCTTAATTTCTTTTAGATCTGTGACTTTCAGAGTGACAAGGCTATTGTTTTGGAGTACCGGTACATCTACCATGAGAGAAATTGCCCTTTGCATTTCTGGCAAAAAGGCAATTCTTTGCCAGACCAACCATTTAAAAGAAAATTTATAAGATGGCAGAAGAGCTGCTGACATATATTCTTACTGAAGGAAAATTGATCTCCCTATTCTGAAATGGGAGACTTTGGCTTAACAAACCACTTGAAATAGCAAACGTCCATTCACTGCTGATCCTAGCATATGAAAACAATAAAAATACTGAAAATAAACCAAGCACTCAATCTCTAGAAATAACCTTTTGTATTCAAAGATAAAAGCTTAAGGAAATGGCTAGTTGCCAAACAAGAAAAAAATCCCAAAACAACCAGAACTGCAGCTGAAAGTGTATATACTCCTTTCAAGCTCTGTACTCAGGGTCATACTATTAATTATAGATGACAGCATGAGGTTTAAAAACAAATGGTTTCAACTTCACCTTTAGGCTGAAATGAAGCAAATGTTTTATTCCCAGGGAGCACTACTGTGGCATGTTCTAGAAGGATTAAAACAGTCAAAAACTGAAAGCAGGTGGCCTTTCAGGCCAAAGGTAGTTCTTGACACTCAGTTCAGCAACAGCAGAAATAGTCTCCAGGCTTAATGATACCTTATTGGCATCATAATTTCTGCTGTTAATGGCTCTTTATTTAAGGGTAAGAGGATGTATAGTAGTGCTTTTCTTAAAAATTAAATACAACACAGATTCTGAATGTGTTTCTCCTCTACCCTATGTCCTTATGGAGCTATCTACATTTAAATTACAAATAGCAGACTAAATAAAAAGGTCTGACCTTTTTGTGTTAGAACCTTCCTTTTCTAAATGTAGGAGTCAGACTTAATTGCCTAAACATAGGACATATTGCACTTTGATCTGAGGTATCTGCATGGGACTGGAGGACACAGGACCTATGGAAGTCCCATCTCAATCTGATCTGGCAGACCATGCAGAAGGCCAGGCAGGACTACTTTGGATATCTTAAGTGCAAGTGCCACTAGATGCTTGTGTTTAGACCACTAAATCAAGCCCTAGCAGCCTACATGAGGTACAAAGATGTGCAAAATCAGGTTGGCTGTGGGTACTCGCTGAAAACTATGTAGATTTACTTGAAAATGTAATTCAGATTCTATTCTCAAAATTGACAGCACAAAGAAATGTATGTCTTAAAGAGATCCTTCGAAGTAACAAGGTTGAACAAATTGTCATGAAACAGTTGTTTTAGGGAAGTACCTGGCTATCATTCACTATAGGCCATCACTTCCTTGTAGTGTTAATTTTTCCAAAGCATGAATTCAGCAGCAGGAGTAGGTATATTCTGTACTTCTTGCCCTCAGTCCTGTGAAATTGGTCCCAAGGCACATAGTGTAATACCTAAGTGAAATTAGCCAAAAGAATGGTAAAACCCTTTAGAAAGTTCTGTAATTCTTCTCTCATAGTCTCATAATCCACTTATTTCTGGAACCCTTGATTTTTATAATACCACTAAACAATCAACATTCATGAGTAAACTGTCTGCATTCTCAGCTTTGTCATCAGGTTGAAACATGAGTTCTCCATGTGGAAACTTGCAGCCTTAGATACTAATCAAGGGCCTGTTCAGATAAGCATGCGCAGCATTATGAAAAAGCCTCTAAAGTTTACAAGTCCTCAGGGAATTCTTGACAACTCTGGATGACTAGGGCTCCTCACTGTGTGAAAGGAGATGCAAGAACTTAAGTTTTGCTTTGGACGGAGTGCAGAAAAACAGGATTTCTTCCCTGTTGTTCTCTAAGACCAGATACCTTAGCAGATTTATCAACATGAAGACAGGATACACAGGAAAACTTCCTAATAGGGACAATAGACTTTCTAGAAATCTGGTGAGAAAGGGTGGTTAAAGATGTGAACATAATTGACACAATCATTCTTTTCTTTCTTTATCTGGGAAACCCTCTTTACTCTCTACCACTCCAGGTGAAGAACTTCTTACTGAGGATGTTTTTCTTAGGAAAGAATTGCTTCCATCTATAATCTAGGGAGAAGTGGCATAAGAGTGAAGTGTACCATTGAGAAATTCAGAAGTAGATGGCAGACATTAGCCTTCAGATAGCTGAATAACACCAGTTTCAAATGATTACTGTTTGTTTTCTACACAACAGCTGTGAGAATAAGGGAAGGAAAAGCTGCCAAAGATTTGAAAACAGGGAAATAGAAGCCAACAAGACATCCTGAGCACAGTTTTGGTTGCCAGGACACAGCATGAAGAACATCTTTTTCACCTGCTTTGAGGAAGAGTGGGAATTTTTGGGATTTTTTTGCTGTGTTCTGAGGATATTTTTATCTGTAGAAGAGGCTGTTAGTCTATGGGAGGCATTGCACATGGTCTGTGTGCTCTCACAAATTCTGTATATTGTGGATATTTAGACTGAAAGGCACAGACCTTCAGCACCTGGGACTGCAGGAGTGAATGGTTTGTCTGCCATAGGGTAGGTATCTGCTGTGCGTGGTTTGTGGATATTCCAGCAGGGCTTTAGTTGATAGGGAAAAATTAAAGTGCTCTCTAATTTCACAAAACATGACTTTATTGTCCTTAAAGTGCAATCAGTACAAACAGTGCCAAAACTGCAAACACTGAGAACATTTAGAACACTGAGAACTGCAAACAATAGGAGTTTAAATTAAAGGATGAGGGAGATTTAATTCAATAGCTTGTAGCCAAGAAATGGTTCAGAGCTGTAGTGAACAAACACTGTTACCTTCCTGGTAGGCCACTTGAAAACCAGGATGGGAACACATGATATTGGCACTGAGGTCTGGAGGGTCCTAAGTGTTGTCCTGAGGGTCTTATTGGAAAATATTTTGCTCTAGCCAGGTTATTTCTCCAACATGTATGTGATAGAACTGATTAATCTTCTGTTTGCTGAAGCAGATGTCTTTTTTTTTTTTTTGCTGTCTCCTTTGCTGGCAGTTAATTTTCTTTTTCTTTTCCTTCTTTTTTTTTTTTTTAATTTTTCCTCTCTGTCATTGAAAATCTCTTTCTCTTAGTTCTTGACTAGGGAAGTTTTTACCCCTGAGCCACCCAGTCATGTTTTGTGGAAGTCTTTTTTTTTTTTTTTAAACTCTCAGCATACAGGTATTATAGAAAATCTCACTGATATTTTGAATGGATTGAAGATTTTAAGTGCAAATCCCATAAGACAGGAAAATCAACATAAATTTATTTTTATTTGGACCTTTTTCATGTCAGCAAATGTAGTATCTGATTTGAGAATTCAGGTATGTCTTCAGAGTCTCAGAGTCTTGGAACACCCTGAATATAGGGTCTTACCAGCCATTCATCTTATATTCCTTATACCTTCACATTGCAATCTGAGTTTGCTATCAGCATATCAGAGTTACCAGTGGTTTGCTGCTGCATCTCATTTCTTTCAGTGGGGTCTGAAGTCTTGTGATGACATCTATAACTAGTGTCTTCCTTAAAGAGGTAAAGCTGTAGAGGGAGTTCTGACGAAACTGGGCAATAGACCTCCTCAGGGAGTCCTGAAGTTTGAGAATAACCTCTGTGACAATATAGCAAGATAATGCCTAGGAGCAATCCAGCAAGGCATCTGTTGTTGTCATTCATTACAATACTCTGGAAGAATGGAGCCCCCTTTTTGGGAATCAAAGAGGAGGCAGCGCTATCTCTGCAGTACTGGAGTCCTACCAGAGAACCTTGTATGCCTCATACTCTTCTCAGTCGAGTTCTTGGAGTCAATAATGCTGCTTTGTAATTAGTTTTAGGCAGTGTGCCTCTGTATGTGTGTGTACGTCTATACAGGGTGTACGTAATTATGATGTTTGTACCTTGCAAATTGTGCTGGGCAATATGTTGCCTAAGCATAGAATCATAGAATCAGTCATTGAATGGTCCACTGAATATCTGGAAGGGATCTCTAGATTCATCTAGTCCAACCTCCCCCCAGTCAGCAGGGACATCCCCAACTAGACCAGGTTGCCCAGGGCTTTGTAAAGCCTCACCTTGAATATCTCCAAAGAAGGGCCCTCAACCACCTCCCTGGGCAACCTGTTCCAGTGTTCCACCACCCTCATAGTAAAGAACTATTCCTAAATTCTACTTTGCATATTCCTGCAATATAATTTTTGGAGAATGGGAAAATCATGTTGACATAGGTTTGACCAGTAAAAAAACAAGAGAGCCTAATTAGGAATTATGGTTAAGATTGGTTAAGATTTTACTGAAATATGCATTGACATTGATGAGATTTCTACTGAAATCAAAATAGTATTCTAAGATCCATCCTGGTAGCAAAACCACACTGACTTTCTGAGTTAATTCCCTTGGTAAACAAAGCACAGTGTGTACTTTGTACATAGTATAGAGTAAGACATTCTCGGCTCAAAAATGTCCTCTTCTGATAAGGGTTTAGAAACTTCTGCAATGTGAAGGTGAAAAAATGGGACAGCTCCAAGAAGGGAGGGACACTTGGAGTTAGAGAAGTTAGAGAAGAGTAAGGAACTGAATGGCAGGACTGAGAACTCAGCATCATACATCATGCAGATTTTGCAATTGTGCTGAAATACTCAAAAAAGACAGCTATGATCATTATGCAGAGAATGTGATCTACTCTTGAAAAAGCAGAGTGAATCTCAGAGGAATTCACATGAAAGAATAGATATTAGGCTCATACATACAGGAGAAAGAACCCATCTATTTCCCCTCTTGTATCAAATGGCAACATGCAGTCAAGTCTGAACTTTTGAACAAATAAAGCGTTAGAGCAGATTACCACAAGGGACAATGAACATGCTGAAAACAATTTGGGGAAATGTCTTAATGAACCACGAAAGCATGTGGAAGGATGAGGAAAATAAGATGAAATCAAAGAATCTAAGATAGAGCTAACAGGGACTGTGCTTGTACTGAGGGACTTCAGAACGAGTCCCAGCTCCGAGGTCACTTTGGCTGCATCCCAAATTCCCGTCAGGGTAAGATTTGAGTGCATTTTGGTCCCCTCAAGCACTCTGGCTTCCATGTGAGGGAAGCCCTGTTCTGCAGCCAGCACAGGAGACCCTAAGCATAGTCAAAAAGAAAAGGAGAAACGATGTGCGGGGTCCACCTGCTCTGCAGCTTCGATCCAATTTAATGGAATTTGAGATAAATGTTGCTAACTTCTGCAAATGGACTCACTTTATGAAAACCTCAGTCTCTCTGTCAGCTGGAGTTGTTAACAGAGCTAATAATAGCAAGCTATCAATGAAGGAGTGATCTACTGCTGTAAACAATTTCCATTGTTTACTAATTATTACAGATATGTGATTTTTATGTATTGATTGGGCTTGTGAGTTTAACACATTGACAATGATCTTGACAAATACAAAGAAGTAAGCATGAACACCTTATAGTATTGAGATAATCTTTGAATTGTGACTGACCAGGACAATATACAATTATGTCAGCATAGAACTTGTTATATTTTACCACAGAAATGCATAAGTTTAATGAATGGAATCAGGTGTTCTAAGATCTTTTGCATTCAGTCCTATCAACTTTTGGTTTCAAACACGCTCTTTTCTTTCTGAAGTTCTCAAAATATTTATGCAAAATTGGTCTGTCCAGAAATATTTGGTCTGATTCTCCATTATGTCACAGTCTTGGTGCTGAATAGTAGCTGTCAAATTACTTGTTCCTATTCTAAGTAACATTTCACATACCAAACTCGAGTATAGTACATCTGAGCCCTGTACAAAGAAAAGCATCCAACTTCCTTCCTGATTCCAGCTGGGACTGTAGCATTACACCAGTTCTGTTAAAGATTAGAGTGCCAGGCGTTAAATAAGTGATTTAAGAGTAACGGTTGCGTACTTCAGTAAAATTACCTGCTAAGGAGGCATGGTTCTCTCTGTTTGCTGGTAAAAACAAGTATTATATTGATATTCTGTTCAACACATTGCAAAAATACAATTCCTATAGAGATGCTTACTATTTAAGTTATGATTTTCAACAGAGAATCGAGAGTCAGTGAAAACTGTAGATTTCAGACGGATCTTTTGTGCTGCAGCATTTTTTTTTACAGCAAAATCCACTGCAGTCACTGGCAACTAAGATTAACAGCTCAGGTGTCAATTGCACTGCTGACACATTTTCGCTTGGAGCTTGGCTGAATGCCCCAGCTCATTTCACAAAACCCTCTTGAACAGTAACATTCAGATTGTAACAGATTTCACCTTCTATCCATCTGGACAAGATGATGAATAAGCAACCAGGACAGTAAAAGGCCACAAAACTTTAAAACCCACTTTTGATCCTCTAAGATATTTGACCCGCTAAGGGCCTCTTGCTGGGTAAGTGAGGACATACCTGGTAGGCACAGCCCACTCACCATTTTACAACAAGGGATGCATTTCCTCACATGATCCCTTTGCCATCCAACCGCTGCATGTCTGTTGTAAGCAAGCCTGCTTCTAGACACACCAGATGGGAATAACGCTGCAGAATGCTCAAAAGGAGCTGTGCATTGAATAAAATGGGGAAGTGCTTCCACGGGAATGCTCTAGACAGCCCTATGTGCTTACCGTGCAGCTGTGCAAGTTGCAGGCAGATTAAGGTATTGGGTGTTGAAACTCATGACAAAAAAATAAAATCCTCAGGCTGAGACACAGCACACTCTATTTGGCAAATCTTAAACACTTGTAGTTTAGTCATTCAGCTTCTTTCTCCCACCTCCTCCCTGTGAATATTCATGTGTAGTCTTAGGCTTGCTTACTGCCTTTTCACGTTCTTTGTGGTGGGTGCTGTGACTCACGTTGCCTGCCTTAGACTCCTTTCTCCTTGTTCCCCCACAACTCCTCACATAACCTCCCACATGCCGAACACACCTCCCTCCATTCATTTCCTATAGACTTCAGTGAGGAGTTGCTAGGCTTTTTCTTTCGCAGAAGATGCAGCACCCCACAGAACCATCTAAACTTGCAGTCCTCATTCGCTGCTGAGCCATCTGCATCAGGGAGCTCCTCCCCTACTCACCTTAGTCATCCTCTGCTACGACACAGCTGACACAGCCGTCAACTGACCTCACTTCTCTCTCTGTAAGGACACCTACGACACCTACCTACAGAAGCTGACGCAGCTCTCCTGACTCTCCTTCCTGTGACACAATCATCCGGTTCTTCATTACTTCTGACTTAATTTTGTCATTCTCCATTGCTGGTGCTGTTTATCAGGAGAAGAAAGCTCTCTTTCTCAAGCAGGGCTCTTGCTTCTTGTTAGATCTCCATATTTACGGAGGGTTTTTTATCAGCTGGGGTGTGGCTGGTGCTCAGGGTGATGATGAGCTCCTGGTCGTGAGCAGAAGTCAGAAATGGTGTCGGAGCATCTGCTGCCAGATGCTTTTCAGACAGTATTGGCTTATGCCAGTAGGAGTCTGGTCACTGATCCAAGGAATATAAAATAAAATATAAAATAAAATGGCCCTAATCTGTGCTGGAGTTTAGTATAGAAAAGCACAGTTTTCAAAAAACAACCAACAAACCCTTAATTTAAAAATACGAATGTGGTTATAAAAAAACCTTCATTCAATCAGTGGCATTTTGTGAGTGCTTCCTAGAATATATAAAAAGTTGAGCTCAAAGCTCTGTGAATCAAAAGTAACTTGCTGAAGAAAATGGACCTATTCTCAATGTCAGTGAGGTCAGAAATAACCACCGGTCACTGCCTTAAAAGAGAAGTGATCCAAAATCATACAAAAAGAGAGGAGTAGTTAAAAGATGAGACTGGGAGAAAGCAGTGAAAAGATGGGGCTGATTGACTGGATTTAGCACAAGCTATTGTGGCTATTGTGGCTATTAGTTCTTTGAAAATATTTAAATCATAGGGTGGATTTTTTAGTTAATAGTTTATGCATTGAACAGTCTCAATGGCTCAGCACTGCTCAATAGCTCAGTGCTGGAATGGTCTTCATGTATATTAAATACTTGCTTTACATTTTATTACAGTAGGTAAAATCACTCTTGGTTTTAAGTAAAAAAAAACAAAACAAAAAAAACCCAAACCAAAAACATCTAATTTTTTTCAGAAATATTACCTGTAAATAGTGACATTTCTGTGAGGTCTAGTTTATTACTTTAATGCAAAAGAGACCAGTTGGTAAAGCGGTAAACTGGCACCCTTGATTTTTATGCTACACTTACATGTGTCTGTAGCTAATTGCATTTATACTGTGAGTTCATGTATGAGCATATTGGAGAGAGTAATGACATAAATATTTTTTAAAGCATGACTTCTTGAAGCAATTTTATTCTGGTTAATTCCAAGCTCTGTTGTGGAGTGCTTCTTCCTAGGAACAGACTACTAAAAGCATACGTATTCCACAACTCTTACACTTTACGCTATAAAAAGCTACAGAACAGCATCCTTGTGATGCTATCTGTAGGGATACTACAAGTGCTTGCTGAAGTCTTATATCCTATTTTTATTTTGAAATCTCCAGTAGGAAAGATTTGTACATTTTATTTTCTGCATTTTGGTACAACTTCTGTTGACTTTGCACTAACAAAAAATGTACTTCTTGTCCACGAAAAAGAAGTCAGAAAGAGCCAGTTGCATAATAAGGACATATTTCTTCTGATTAAGTCAGTAGACTTTTATAATCTGTCTCATCTGAGACAGGTGCCTCTTTCTGTTGCTTCATGAGAGTGCTGTGCTATGAATCAAGGGTTTCTGCTAGGTGCCTACAGTTACATGTGGAGGATTGTGAATTTCAGAGCAGAAATAAAAAAAAAGTGCTTTGAACAGGTAGCTGCTTTAAGTGAACACTACACTTCCATCACAAGTTAAAAAGCATGTTAATGTGAAAAGGCATGACAAATATATATATATAAATCCTTTAGCCATCAGAAGAATCAGTGGTAGAGTTTAGGATAAGATAAAATAGGAGCAGAAAAATTTATCACATGAACAAGATATAAATTGCTGAAGCAGTCTAATCACTTGAGAAAGGTTTGCAAAGCTACTAACTACTCTAAGAGTTGCAAAAGAAGCTATTCCAGTCCTCTGAGTCCATTTACTGTCAAAACCAATTACTTAACTATGTATTCCCTTAAAAGGTTGGCTATCTTCCATGCTTCAGGTAAATTTGTGCTTTATTACAGCTGTGTGGCAAAGTCTACGAACACCAGCTTATATGGATGTTCTCAAGTAGTAGTATTGTTTCTCCTCCCCAACTTCATTTTTAAACACTTTGCAAAATATTTATATGTGGAAAAGAAAAGTTTAAACTGTGACTCTCCCATGGATTGTATAAATCCAGTCAAGTCAAAATGTTCTTACATGATTGCATTATGTGGTTTTTCTTTACAAGCTGACACAGTCAAGGGTGTACATGATGACTGAGCTGTTTGTTAAGTTCACCCAGCGTTCATCTGTTTAGGGATGGTTGATGTTATTGGCTTGCCAATAAGCTATTATATGCATATATCTGAATGCCATTTATGGGAAGATGAACAGGATAAAAATATGAATTGTGGTTTTATGCAGAAAATATTTAGTTTATTCCTATTCAAATATAGACATTCACCAGAACAAAAACCCTCTATCTAGCTCCTGCCACTACCATCCTACAGACTCATCTAATGCAATCAGAAGGTTAAAGGAGACCTTCTGCACCAATTAGCTTGTGCTTTAAAAGCGAAATGATTCACTCCAATTTGTCACACAAATGGATGCATCAAGGGTCCAAAAAGATTCTTATAAAGTCAATAGCTTTTCAGGCTAGAAAAAGAATTTTAGGGAAAGATCCAATAAAGGTTTTAACACCTTCAGGTTTTTTTTGGCATAAAAGAAGTGCTGTATAACTCCTGGACAAAGTTTCAGGTAGAACTGTGGAGGACTGAGGAGCTAACAGCAGCCTGCACTTAGAAAACTCTGTAAGCACCTCCCGGTCAATCAGAAATGTTTTTTTAAGTCTTGTGGCTCCACCGCTCTCTCCCTGTGTACCTGAAAACAGAGAATACTATTGTCCTGGTTTAAGGTAAAACAGAACCAATTTTCCGTTCGGTGATTTTTTATTTTTTTTTGAGTTAAGCTTCTTCTAGCTAACTGAACTCTCTAAAATTAACAGCATATTTTTTTGACAGTATTCACTGTGTGGTAAGAGTAAGTGATAAGACCTGATTATTTATAAGTTATGCCAAGGAATGGTATGAAGAGAGGTTAGTGCTTATACTTATTGCTATAACAACCAAGGTCAGCTAACTTTGTTGTATGCCCTGTTGGAAGTGGAGAAGAGTAGGGGGGTCCAACCTGTGGGGATGAATGGACAGGACAGGTGACCCAAAGCTGACAAATAGGGTATTCCATCCCATCTGCATCATGCTCAGTACAAAAGCTGAGATCTCTACATGGCATCACAGGTACACCCAGGAACATGCTACAGTGCAGTCTTTCCATGGGTGAGGTACACAGAGTTTCTTTTAAAACTTAAGCTCAAGTCATTATCTTAGAACACACCTAATGAGGCAGCAGAGTGACAGTGACAGGAAAAATGGATGTGGTGATTTAACTCTATCTGGATGTCAGGTGCTCACCAAAGCCACTCTGTCACCCCTCCTCCTTGACTGGACATGGGAGAGAAAATATAACAAAAAGCCCATGGGTTGGGTTGAGATAAGGACACAGAGACTACTCATCAATTACCAACACAGGCAAACCAGACTTGACATGGGGAAATCAGTTTAATTGATTATCAATCAAATCAGAGTAGGATAATGAGAAATAAATTCAAATCTCCAAATACTTTCCTCCCACCCCTCCTTTCTTCCAAGGCTCAACTTCACTCCCTATTTCTCTACCTCACCCCCCCCCAGTGGGGAATGGGGTTGTGGTCAGTTCACTATACATTGTCTCTGCTGCTCCTTCCTCCCTAGGGGGAAAACTCCTCACACTCTTTGCCTTAGTATGGGGTCCCTCCCACAGGAGACAGTTCTCCGTGTACTTCTTCAACATGGATCCTTGCCATGTGCTGCAGTTTTTCACAGACTGTTCCAGCATGGGACCCCCATGGGACCTGCCAGCAAACCTGCTTCAGTGTGGGTTCCTCTCTCTATGAGTCCACAGGCCCTGCCAGGATCCTGCTCCAGTGCAGGTTTCCCACGGGGTCACAGACTCCTTCAGGCATCCACTGGCTCTGTCATGGGGTTCTCGGATTGTGGGTGGATATCTGCTCCATTGTGGACCTCCTTTGACTACAGAGGTACAGCCTGCCTCACCATGATCTTTGCCACAGGCTGCAGAGGAATCTCTGCTCCAGCTCTCAGCTCCAATCTCTGCTCCTCCAGAGCACCGTCTCTCACTCCTTCACTGACCTTGGTATCTGTAGAGTTGTTGCTTTCACATATTCTCACTCCTCTCTATGGCTTCAATTGCTGTTGCAGAGTACCTTTTCCCTTTTCTTAAATATGTTATCCCAGAGGTACTACCACTGTTGCTGATTGGCTTGGCTTTGGCCAGCGATGAGTCCATCTTGGAGACAGCTGGCATTGACTCCATCAGACATAGGGGAAGCTTCTAGCAGCTTCTCACAGAAGCCACCCCTGTAACCCTCCTGCTACCAAAACCTTGCCACGCAAACCCAGTACAATGAGTACCCTGATAACTGTGAGATTGGGCAGAAAGTGCAAGAGAAAGAAAGTGCCTGCCAGAGCCATGTAGAGAGAAGGTCTGGTGCTTGCACGGTTGCAGAAGGCTTGCTCCAAGACATCTGCTGAGTCTGTGCCCTCAAAAGAGGTGAATGAAGTTGCAGCACTGTGGACCCCGGCTCAAGTCAGGATTCCCAAGGTCTTGATAGTTGTTTTAAATTCCAGTCAGTCTGACTTCTGGAGCCTAAACTTCTGTCCTTGATAAAGAGCAGAGTAAATAAACTTGTTCAAAGCACAGTGGTACTGTAGGAAGATGGATATAGGTACACAACCTAATTTATTTGAGCTAGCTGAGACAGTGTTTCAGTCACTGCTGTGGCTGCAGTGTAGTTGTGTTTTGGGGTGCAACTTTAAATGAGAACTAATAAGTTACTAGAGTGAACGAGGTGTTTGCCTGCATCTGTGTAAGGGATTGTTGAAATAAGATATCTTATGCCGTGTGATACACTCATACCAGAGGAAAGGTGAAATTTTCACAGACTAGCTATTTTTTATTGTTTCTTCATTTTTGAGTCTTTGCTATGTAATCAAAACATTTCTTTAATTCAGCTTTTGATGGATTAGCAAGTGGTTTGTTATCCTTCTGGCATATGCTTAGGTCAGCAGCAGAAAGCAACATTTAAGAATATTGATCTAGCATTATCTATTCTTTAGATTCTGTTTATTACTTGAAAAGTAGAGGCTCTGTGCTTCTATCTGGACATCATGTGGCCACATGAAAGAAACGATAACATTCTCCACTCACAGAATTAACTAGAAATGTCTCTGAGTCACACATTTGGCAAAAGAACAAATGTTCCCCAAATTAGGAAATATTCAAACTCTGAGTTTTCGTTCAGCTTATTATAAAGCTGTGAGCTGGCTGTGAATCTCAGATGCAGATCCAATTTTTACCAAGTTCCAGGAATGTTCATCCTCAAGATCTGGGGGTTCTGTTCAGGTTCACATCTGGAATTATTAAATATCGAATCTGGTTTCCTGAGGAAATAGAGCTTATGTGATCACACTACCTGTTAATCCCTACCTAATTAATTCTGAATGAATTGGTCAATTGCAATCAATCTGGAAAGAGTGATGGACATCTCGGAAATAAGCCTATAACTCCAAGCATTGTGAACACTGGATGCTTCATAGAAATTTTCCTACACTCTTTGTGTGAAATAGGTTTTCTCCCTTGTTTAAAGTGCCAAGAGACCTAGATGCCTAGCTACATACATTAAGCAATTTAGGGCATCCAGGTGCCTAGAGAATTTTTCTACTAAAAACCTACATGATTAGAACCGTGAGAACAACTAGAGTGGTGTGGCAGCACAGGAGGAGCTAAAAGTAAGTTTTTAACTTAAGTTCCTCTCAGGTGGAAATTTAATGTACATTCAGTGGATACAGTCCAAAGTTTTGTGGCTAAGGATTAAGAATACTCCAACTAACTCTTCCAAGTAACTGCTTCTTACAGAAGAGGAAACAGTTCCTACCTTAACACTGTTTGACTTCTGCAAATTATATATGTGAAGATTCAAATATAGGTCTTTGAAGATACATGTATGAGTTTATATCATACTGGATTGCCAGAAAGCTGTGAGGCTGTACAAGAACTCAGGAGTTCAATGAGGTCATTATTTCTGCTTCTGAACAGCCTGTACCCTCAGCACGTAAGTATCACAACTCATATGTTCCATGTCAGACTTTCTTCAGTTACACAATTATCATTATCATTATTACACTTGAGAGCACAGTAACTTGTTCCAGTGAAATAAAACCCACAATAATATTACTCCTGGAGAAATGTAAAATAATTGGGAAAGGTTCTATCAGTAGTAATATTTGCAGAAGAGGCTCCAAAGAAGGTAAGAGTGAGCAAGGATTGTTAGAGGACAGAGATCTACTTATCAAAACAACAAATTACCACATTTTGAAACAATGGGCTACATAGGAGCATTTTTGCATACCAGTGAATTTTCCAAAGCTCCATCTCAATTTTCATGGTTTATAGCACAGGTTTGCCTGCAGACTGGCTCCTGCCCGCCCACACAACTTATCCAGCCTCTAAGTACCTTTGCAGGTATTAGAAGGGATAGGTTAAGAATAAGCCTAGTAGACGGTTTCTAGCCATTCTTTCTCAGAAATCCTTTATCCATATTCTTATTCATATCTTAACGTGTTTAGATACGTTCCCAAGAAAGAGCAAATTAAGTGGGAATGTGACAGCAGTCATCTGTATTTTAATCTTAGGTAATACAGTCCCTGGGAACATATTTTGTGAAAAATTTTCTGTCTGGCAAGAAGAACTTCCTTATATGCTCAAAATGTTCCCATCAAGCTCATGATTCTTTAAAGGATTTCTCTATTCACAGAATCACAGAATCATGGAATGATATGGGGTTGTAAAGGACCTCTGGAGATCATCTAGTCCAACCCATCTGCTAGAGCAGGTCCTCCTAGAGCAGGTTGCACAGGAACTTGACCAGGCAGGTTTTGAACGTCTCCAGAGAAACAGACTCTACCACCTCTCTAGGCAGCCTATTCCAGTGCTCTGCCACCCTGAAAGTGAAGAAGTTCCTCCTCATGTTTAGATGGAACTTCTTATGTTCAGGTTTGTGGCTGTTACCTCTTGTCCTCTTACTCAGCACCAGTAAAAAAGAATGGTCCCTTCCTCTTGACACCCACCCTTTAAGAATTTATATGTGTTGATCAGACCTCCCCTCAGTCCTCTCTTCTCCACACTAAAAAGACCCAAGTCCCTCAGACTTTCCTTGTAAGAGAGATGCTCCAGGCCCCTAATCATCTTGGTGGTCCTCTGCTGTACCGTCTCCAATAGTTCTCTGTCCTTCCTGAACTGGGGAACCCAGAACTGGACACAGTACTCCAGATGTGGCCACACCAGGGCAGAACAGAGAGGCAGGATAACCGCCTTCAACCTGCTGGTCACACTCCTCTTGATGCACCCCAGGATGCCATTAGCCTTCTTGGCCACAAGGGCACATTGTTGGCTCGTGGTCATTGTGTTGTCCACCGGTACTCCCGGGTCTTTTTCCTCAGAGCTGCTCTCCAGCAGGTCAGCCCCCAACCTGCACTGGTGCAGGCTGTTGTTCCTCCCCAGGTGCAGGACCCTACACTTGCCCTTGTTGAATTTCATCATGTTCCTCTCTGCCCAACTCTCCAGAATGTCCAGGTCTCACTGTATGGCAGCACAGCCTTCTGGTGTGTCAGCCACCCTTTCTAGTTTTGTATCATCGGCAAACTTGCTGAGGGTACTTTCCATCCCTTCATCCAGGTCATTGATGAAAATATTGAATTAATCATTTCAGATTGATCTGATTTTAGAAGCAACACTAGCAGCAGTATTGGGTTTCTAGAACTGTCTTTTCTGGAGCTCTCAGTAATATCAGTGTTACAGTAGATTGGTGAATTAGATAAATAATCATCTCTGAGGAGCCTCCGCTACAGGAAACAAACCAGTCAGAACGGTTCCCACTCATTATTTACCCAAACCTTTGGCCCAACTTTTCCAAAGCCTAGCAAAACATCAACATTACTTTCTTTTTCACTTTCTAAGGAGGCATAGGAGTGGCACAAAAAGCTATTACCTCGTGCAGATGTGTTTCTAATAGGGTATGCTTGCTGACTGACTGAAAAGACTTCAGGCAGGCAAATATTATGGGCTGACCAATATATCTAAGGTACAGAAGGTAGGATTCAGTTGCCAAAACACAGGTACATAGTGACATTTGTGACATCTGAGGATATTCAAGACAGTTGCATGGAGCTGGGTGATACAGGATAAGACATAACCATATACACCTGACTTTGGACAATTATGCCTCACTCTGGACATTCATTTAATGCTATAGGAAGGTTCTGGATTACAGATAAACATATATAAGTAGTTGTGTATAGGCAAACACAGAAGTCTGTATATAGTGTTAAATCTAAATTGTATAAGTCTGTTGTAGATTTCCTCACTGTAGCTATGTAGGGATCCTCCATTTTAGCCTAAATATCTGCTTTCTGGAATCCTGTCTGGACACCAGTGGCTTCTTCAAAAAGGCACAGGACCTGTCTAGGTCTTTTGTCATAGCTGCAGCCTCATATGGGTGTTTTGCGTACTGTAGTACAATTCCGGTGATGAAAACTCAGTGTTTAGCTGACTCAATTGACAGATGACAACTACATATGAGTATGCTGCTAGTTGTCTTTGTACTGAATGCCCTTCTCCTTTTGTAGTAACTATCTCTTTTTTCAATGGTAGCATATGAAAGAAAAATCCAGAAACATTTAAATAGTAAGGTAGAAGCAATGCCATTAACACTTCCATATTTTCTTTTTGTGCATGCCCCAGACTGCAATGAAAACTGTCCTATGTACATGTCTTCTATTTCCATTTTTCCTCCTAAAAGGAATTTGAGAAGCTTTCTGCACTGGATCAATTGAAAAATCCAAGTGGTAAAACAAGGAAATATAGAAATGGTAATTCAATGTCTCTGATAAAACCTTTCACAATCAAATATTCAGATCTCCAGCTAATGAAATTTGGCTGAGAATAGGTTGAACCAGGTCAATTTACCACCAAAAGATCCAGCCATGTGGTTTTAAATCAAGAGCAACTTTGGTTTATAATACATGCTGAACTTGAAAGCTACTGAGCTGTTACTGCAGAATCAGACCACAGCAATGAGCACCCAATTCTGCCAAGCTGACATCCTAGCCACCAGAATATCTGCATCTCCATCTAATTATACAGTGCTCTGAGCATTGCCAAGAGAAGTCTTCTGCTTATGGTGGCATGAGAAGCCATCATCAGGTTCTCTAGAGCCATTCGGTCGAAGTCCACATAGCTTATTTAGTGGACGATACTGCCAGTGATTATGTGATAAATGACTGGTGACTTTTAGTACAGCAGTGGTGCTTAACTAGTAGATACCATAGAGGCCTGTACAATAGAGTCCTATTGGATGTACTTTCAAAACTGAAAGTATCTAATTATACTTTCCAATTGGTTAGTGTTTTATGGGGATTTATCAAGATTAATTATCATGACTGTAAACAATTAGTCTTTGAATAACGTGAATGTAAAGTGACTTCTTGAAAATCACACACTAATAAATAGAGGGGGTCAGTGCCAGTTTTTGTTTGTATATTTGGAGCATTCATCAGTCACGTTACTGACATGTAGTCAGTCCTCTGAAACACAACACAGCAAGTTCAGTTAAATTCAGATTGACAGCGTGAAAGGAAAGTTGGCAGAACACAGGGTCCTGTTGCTAAGCAATGCTTGGCAATACAACACACGCACATTATGGTGCTTGTGATGACAGCATGAGGAGAGGAGATGTTTTCAATTTAATGAAAATCCATCATTTCAGAGGAGATAGGGCGGAGCAGTAGCAAACAGGGTGAATGGATGGGAGACAAGTCCACAGGGAACCAAATTTTGCTGTTAGTTGCATCAGCTTGAATACATTAACTTCATTAAAAATACTCTGGATTAACTGTGGAGTCACTGTAAAATATTCCACGCATTATGCTGAAACTATTTATAAGGTTTTATTAAAATACAGTCCGCATCTTTCACAGTGCTTACATCATGCTTCTCTGTCAGTTCAAGTCAGTGTGAAAATTACAGATTTACCTGGCTACGGACTTCATAGTTGGATTCATGTTCCTTCAGGTGACTGCAGCCCTCAGTGTGTCCCATCTTTGAGTTGGACCCAGAATGTAAAGTGACCCTGTGCTTCCTGTTCTCCCTCCCATTTGCAAGCGCACATCACCCCTGGGGCCTGAGGGTGAAGTGTCCACAGAGGTGAGGAAGTCCTGGGGCTGACAAGGTGAGGCGGGAGGAGATGGATAAGACCTTTCTAACCACGGGAGAGCCTCCCCCACAGCCTGAGCCTGAGAGATGTCTTCTGCTTGTCCTGTCCTCCACCTTCCTTCTACACTCAGTCCTTGGCTAGGCATCTTCCTTCTACTTCCAAGTCCAGCCCTGCCACCATACTTCCTGCTATAGTCCTAAATATTTTTTTAGCATTTTGAGACTCTGCCTGCTTCCCCCCTCTTGTCTGTCCTACTAGTCTAGTGGGATGCTTTCATAAAGTTTTTTTTTAAGGTATCATTACCACTCTGAGCCTAATAACTAATTCAGGTTTGACAACAGGGCAAAACAAATTTACTTCAGCTCTGTGATTTTCAAAGTTAACTGCAACCATTCCCTGATTAGTCACATATAAATGGAACAGAATGAAATCTCGACTTTTGTTAAGTCAGTGACAAAAATTACGGTTACTTTATGTCTATTGCTAAAAAAATAGAAGCCAAGAGTCCTTTATAGTTCTGGACTCTTGTACATCTTCAGGGTATTGCCTGACAAAAATTCTTAGTGCATTTTTCTCATCAGTTCTTTGTCCTTGTTTTCACTGGGAGCAAAACCAGACATAAAACCAGGAAGGGGTCAGTGATCTGGGTGACAAGGGATTGCTCTACTCTTAAGAGGTGACAATGAAGTCCAAGTTTTCGTCTACATCTCCCACATTATAGGATCACAAAATGGACAGGGAGGATAGCCAGGAGGGAAAGATCTGCCAACCATCAAATCTGCGTTTCCAAATGGTAGATGGCATGTCTATTGTAAAACCATTACTTGAAATATGGTCAAATCAGTATGAAGATTTCAAAACCAGCTATTGTTTTGTGTTCTAATGTCTGTAGGAGGAGTCATTTCAAGTTCACTCAAGGTTTACTCTTGTAGGTGCTGAAAGCTCTGGGATGAATCAAACAAGTGTTGAAGAGTGTAACTGAAGTACAAAAGAAAACCCAGAGAAGCCCAGGAATGCATGTGAGTGCTTTGCTGGATCAGACCAGCATGTCTAGCATGTCACAAGACAGAGCCAGATGTCTATATTTTAAAATACTCCAAAATCTATGTTTTCATAAAAAGGTGTCACCAATTACAGAAGTTCATTAGTATGAGAAAGACAAGACTTCAGTCAGTATTATTTGTTGTCTTCCTTTTACATAAGTTTGTTTTAAAGATATTTTTCAAGCAACCTATTACCTCTCTCTCTTCCCAACATCCCTATCAGGATAGAATGTCTTTTGTTATACAGTATTCAAAAATGATTTTAATATGCACTTATTTCTATGAGAAAACATAGACTTTCAGGCTGGGGGCTGGTTGTGCACATTGTTAAATTGCTTGTGGGGTAAGTGTGCTCTCACANTCTTCCTTACTTGCAGCAAGTTAATCAAGTGAGTTTTGGGGCTTATAGCCCTTCCTGTTGCATTTTTAGAGGGTTAATAAAAATCAGATTGGATCAAGGAGCTTTTCTACTAGGGAACATTTTTAAAAAGTGAGGATAGCATGTGCCTTTTAAATAATTTGAGGAGCAACTAAGTCTGAAATCATACTTTTAATATCAGATTCATTATGATATAATATATAATATTAAAAGTCATGGTAATGATTTTCAAATCAAGCTAAGAAAGTACTCTACTTTCTACATGGTGCTGTTTGAACTAGTCATTTAACAACATTATTTTTTCCTGCATTTTTGTGGAAGAAGAACATAGATCAAAAGACAACTTCTCTTCAAAGTCATCTTTAAATAATTCAGTAGTGAATTTTTCCTGTTATTTTGACATTTAAACAAAGAAACAGTAAAATTAATCTGATATTCTTGTAATTTTTATGCCACTTTAGCTTACTATAAAATAGGGGAAAGATATTTGATTAATTTACTTTGTAATTACTTGTGATTACTTGATTAATTAATTGTGATTGCTATCTTTAAAGAGCATCTCATAGGAATAATAGAAAGCTTCTGTGTTCATACACTTTATAGTAAGATCTCACTTACTGAATGGAAAGTCATAGTTCAAGGGTAGCAAGTTCCCATCTAAATAGTCAAATACTATTGTAGGGTTCTGTTTTTCTTTCAGAGGCAAATGTGGTGTTTCTTCACTTCCAACCACTCTTCCCTTATCTCTTTCAGACTACTAACACCTTTTTGTTTCTTTTCTTTCATTAGTCTCCTTTTGGTGTCTTCTACCATAGTGCCCTCCTGCGCCCCTGGACACTTAGCATACCGTACTGGTACCTTCCATTCATTACTTTAAAACTTGATACAGACTGTAGTCAATAACTAGCATATCATTGTTAAAGTGAAACAGCAAAAAGGAGAGAAGAACAAGAGATTCATCCCCTAATAAAAGCTTGAAAAACTTTGGAAGTTATTGCCTGCCTGTGTTAACTGTAAGCAAAATGAGTGTGTGTGTGGGATTGTATCCTGAACAGTGCTTTCTACATCGTTAGTGATGGCCAAATAAATAACTGTTATGTTTTTACTGAGATAAATGCTTTGGGGTTTTTTTGAGAAGTCTATTCACAAAATCTAAATTAACTATAAAGAAAGCCTAGTTTCCCAGGAGTCCTTTCAGGGGATGACCAGATCTGGATGTGTTTAGCTTAGCTGTCTGGTGAAACTGTGCCTAAAGGAAGTGCCAAAGTTCACAGTGCTGTTAGTAGAATTAGGAGGGTGCCCTTATTTAACTGATTAATTAAAACCAAAAGTCAAAGGTGGGAGCTAGAGAAAGTTATCTACTTAAGGTTACTTGAATTAGGTGGACAGGATGGGCTTCTGGATACAGTCAAAGGTACCTCCATTGAAACAAACTGACACTTCCTTGTTGAGGAACATTTCATGAGGCACTTAAAAAGGAGATGAGAGTGAAGCATCTGAGTTGGGGGAGCTGGATACCTTCCTCTTCGCAGGACACAATTTTGTTCCATTTCATGAAGAAGTGATACTAGCATTATGATAATTTTTCATGTACATATTCTTTACCCCATACTTATGGGAGATGGGCAGAAATGGTAAAAAAAACACCACCAACAACAAAAAAACCCAAACCAAACCAAACAAACAAACAAAAAAAAAAACAAAACTCAAAAAGTGCCATGATCTGCTCTACTGCTCACAGTCTGATCTATCTCGTCCTTGGAAAAAAAAACTGTTTTCACTAGAGACGCCTTGTGTTCTTCTCTATAGCTGCAAAATGTATCTGCATTGTGAGTAGAGTACAAGAACAGTACAACCAGAGCAATGGGTAGTTATTGAACATGTTGCTGGGTTGGCTGAAAAAACAATGGCACTATATAGCTATATTAAATGAAACTATTGCTCAAAAAAAAACATTGATATTTGACAACATTAGCAAGCAGGCTTACAGATGCAACAAATTTAGGGGTAATTCCTTTTAAAAAGAGCATATCCCTTAATCAAGCAACAAACTAACTAGAAAAAAATATCACAGACAAGAAGTGATTTAGTTCAGGGTCATGGTTACCAATTCCACAGCTCTAAACCAAAATGATTATTTTGAGGCAAAAGAGAACAGTAGTAAGCCATGGGGAACAAAAGTAAATATACTCTGAAAATTGAAGAGCAGTCAATCTCAGAACCGAATTGCATCTTTTCATCTTTACACATAATTTATGAAATTCCATATCAGTTTTAGGTAGAATCTGATTTCTAGGACAACCTGCAAAATAAGGCTTCAAGCCTAAGACTGCCATCACATGGAATCTTGCTTGTTATCCATTAAGTAATAAGGATACAGGTTCTCCAAGCAGTTGATTTTGGTAGCTAATGAGTTTGACCTGAGGCACACAAACGGTGAACCAGGCCATTGAATGAATAAAAAACCCTGCCCCCCATATCCTGACTTTTTAGGCAGGATCACTAAGAGGTTATGTAAATGCCATAGCCTCTGTAAGGGTTCTTCAAGGCAGATTACATTCTTTCAACACTAAGGTAAAAGTGAAAAGAACAAGAAAGTGATCTGATAAACAGTTTGTGTAAAGAACTATTTGTCCTCTATCATATTGCATACCAAGTCAAGACACATCTTAATTCAGTTTCTATATTTTGTTCCACTTAGTGGGTAAAAATGCTAATATTATTATCTAGGCCTATTCTCTAGCAGACTAAGAATATTGTGTGTAATCCAGATCCTTAAAAAGGGTGATTTTCCTTAACACATTGAAGTTTCCAGGAGTACAAGCTGTGTTGTTGATAGAAAAATAAAATCCGTTGTCATAAAAAGCAAGCATTTCTAGCCAATGCTTCCTCTGTGAGTGAAGGTGTCAGGAACCATGTTTGCTGAACATTTCTAATGGTGAAGAATGCATGCTTCCTGGAATACATTAGGAGAAGGGCCAGAATTTAATATTGCTAGTGAGAAAGTGCCTATACATCTCTTTAGATCAATAACACACAAAGAAGCAGGGACATTTAGAGACACAAAGTAAGACTGATAATGATAAAGACATCCAATAAATCTCTGTAAATAGAAAGATCATCACCAAGTATCACCATCACCTTAGCTAAATCAGCAAATCAAAAACCTACACAGGGCAAACTGTAGCACCTAGACCCATTCTGTACCTTTCTGGATACTGGTAGGGACCTTCCTTCTACCACTTAGACTAGCAGATAGGCAGTACTGCCAAAGAATTATATGGAAATCCAATACATTTATTTGTGTGATACATCATGAAGAGCTTAACCTTAGCAGTAAGAACCATATTTTTCATCTTATGAACTTAGTGTCCTGACTTAACCATTATTTGGGATGAAGAGGGGGATATGTCTACCTACTGTAATAATAAGGATGTGAAGTATCTGAGTTACAAATATTTCATCATCAAAAAGGGTAGATGCAAGAGAGGTGCCAGGTAAGGCCAAGTGAAGAATCAAACCCCAATGTAATTGACTTTGATGGGAGATGAAGTGGAAAGCCACATGAAAGCAGTAACTGGTTCAGCCTGCAGCAACTTGCCTCCTAAAGTGTTAGATTGTAGACAGAACATCACACCAGAGCTCTGCTCCTTTCCCTGGCTCCTGCTGGTAGCTCAAAATCGCTTCAAGATGTTGGTTCTAAAACTTTAACGAATCTTTTCTTGTGCCCCTCAAGGCAGCTGGGGTTAATGGGGATGCTGCAGCTGAGTGTACCCCCAGTGGAAGCTCTCTGACACAAACAGCACAGCACCCTCATTTGTGGCTCCACTTCATCTCAGAGTTTGCCACCATTCAGACAAAATATCAGGTTTGCTTCTCTGTGCAAGCACCTTGTAATAGCTGTGTTTGTTTACAGAAGGGCTTGGCACTATTTCGCCCAGAGGTAATCCAAGGCATAAACTGGCATAAACAAGTGAGGCAGTGGAAGGCACATACTGCCTTCTTACATGTGGTGCTGAAAACCTATCTTGAAGAAACTGTTATGAGTCCCAGCCTGAATCAGATTAGATAAACAACCAAGCTTTGATTGCAAAGTGTTAGAAAAATCCCAGCCATGTGTGCTTGTTAGCAAAAAGGTGGGAGCTGCACAGCTTGAGTTCTCCTCCTTCTGCTTTGGTGCTGGCCTGTGTCATGGGAGAAGGGACATCAACACTACTACTCTCTCTGGACTTGGGCTTCAAGGGAGGCAGAATGATGTCTGTCTTGGTCAGCCTGGAATGAGTCATGAAGGCAGTGTCCCTTCAAACTACTGGCACAGACCAAGAATTTGGAGGATGGGATGAAAAAAACAAAAACGCTTCTTTAACATGTTTCTCCAGTAATGTAACAAACCCCCTCACTGCCAGCAGGGAAGGATTAAAATTCTCTGTTAGTGCGGGTGGAATGGAATTTGGAAGGAGTAAACAAAAATAATCCTGGGCACATTTCCAAGGGAGTTCATAAGAAGAATGCCATAGGAATAAGTGTCTGTCAAAAGAGAAGAGTCTAAAAACGAATTGATTCGGCTTCTGGTGCCAAGAAGAATTGTCTATAGAGAAAAGTCTTCATCTTCTTCAGTGAAGTATCAGCCATAGTCCCTAAATAGTGAACAAGACATTTAAGGAGACTCTCTCTGGTCATGACAGAAGTGAGAATACCTCTGCAACTAGCAGAACATGGTTTATTTTAGGCTAGTTAAAAAGAAAAAAAGTATTGAACTCCCTTCCCCGTGAAATTTTGAGGCACTCAAAAGCAAAGCCCTCAGGCTGATCCCACTAGGTAAATGTAATAAAAAATTTAAATCTAAAAAAAGGGAAAGAGTCTAACACAAAGCCAAGGGGAGCAGACACTCTCAAGCTGTCCAAAAGCTGGAGGAGGTCATTTGGATTTAGATTTTAATGATTAAGATGTATAAGCGACAATGAAGATTCAAACAACTCAATGCTGGGGTGTTTTTTTATGTGCCTTTCCAGAAAGATAGGTTTCCCGTAGATAAAAATCCAACACCCAAACCAACAAAATTCCCAAAAGAAAAAAAATAATTGTCAATATGTAAGTCATTAGCACTGAATAAAAAAAGAAACAAATACAATATGTCCTTTATTTTATTAGGGATTCAACAACTATTACAATAAATTTTAAAGAGAGACAGATGTGGCAGCAATTAACAGATAAAAGCGTTCTATGAGAATACACAAAAGTGTGGATTGGGGTGTGATCCAATGGACTTGGATGAGGCCCCAGATATCTGCTGGAAAAAAAATATGAGAATTTTCCTCCAGCCCTCAAGGACATCGAACACCTTCAGCAAAATGGAGGATACTAATACCATTAGTGAAATAATATTGAATACAGTGAGGATCAGCTCTCCAGAAAATATCTTCTTTAGTGGTCATAAGATACCAAGATACCAAGGGCATCTAGTGTGGCCTACAGCCCTAGTTGTAACAATATGAAGAAATCATAATCAAGATACGAAAAAGCAGCTCAGATCACTGCTAAATTTTGCATATGATGCTTTTTGTTGAAGTGTTCTTGCATGGATAAGTAAACCAGTTGTGCACCTCAAAATTAAATAATTGCTTGTTTCACTACGTGTGTCTCCTGAGAAGGAGAATTCTAGAGAACTGAATAATTGAAGGGGTCTCCCAGAGTGTTAGGCAAAGAGCTGGATTTAATTGTCATCTTTCTATGTGATGTTCTATTTAATCTTCTTGTATCTGCTTTCCCTATTGTAAATCACAGGTTTTTTATACTGTCATGATAGAGATTATATGAGGATGAAAATCAGGAATGATTATAGACAACTCCAATTCTGCAGTAGCGGAGAATATGTAAGGTTCAAAAGATCTCGTCAAAAATAGGTTAGATAATTTGCTGATAGCTAAAATTCAAAAGATAAAAAAATCAAGACCTTAGATTCAGTAGTGGACCGGTTCTAAGCAGCAGAAATAATGACAATGGTGCATAAAACAACACTTTCACAAGTTGCCATCTCAAAAATAATGTTGCAGGAAAAAAATAAATCCAATCCTTTATGATGCTGATTCTTAGAAGACAGCAAAGTGTTAAGATACAGAATACAAGCGATTGTACAACTGTAGAGAAACAGAAAGCTCAGAGCATGTTTTAAATGAAACCTTGGGACGTGTCAGGATCTTGGCCATCAGTCCAAAACTTAATGCAAGGCTTTCAAGGGCCACTGATTGCAGCATTGTTTCCTTCAACTTGTTCTTTTATCTTATGCCACTTGAAAATAAACATTCATAGATTAAAATCCAGAGATCCTATTATGGTTCCTGAGTTCCTGTACCTCATGCTGAGATGCTGATGTTTTTTTAAGTACAAATTTCATGGCAAAGGATGGTAGAATTACAGAGTGCTTCTGCATCATCCACAGTATGTAAAGGAAACACGAAGGATTTCTCATTATTAGATATCCAGTTTACTACCACTCACCATGTGTTTGGTTAAATCCATAGAAATCCTTTTTAGCACTGGTGTATTAAGCCACAGAACCTCCTTTCACGGGATGCCTTAAGGATTAAAGAATATATTAAGTTCAGTCTTTCTTTTCACCTGTCCAAAAACCCGTCTCAGCTTCAACCATGTCTTGCCAGTGTGTAGAGCCTGGGGAAGATCTCTCATCCTTCAGTATTCGCAGCCACCCCCACTGGCAGCGCCCACGTTTCTGCTTTGCCACCGGTGCCGTGTGGGCAGGCAATTAGTATGTGGCTTGCGATCTCCATCTATGAGTGGGTTTCTAAAGCTTCATGTGTCTCATCTACTTCATTCTGCAATCCACCCCAAACCTCCCACCAGCCAAAAATCAAACAGCTTTGCTTAATTCTTTCCACACACCTCCTTCAGGCAGACTAATGATCTGGTGTTGCTTGTTTCTTGGTAGGAGGGTGAAGCTCCTGCAACACAGTAACCATTTGATTATTTTCAATAGTGCCTTTCAGACCAGACCCCAAACCTTTCAGTGTGTTTTCTGCAACTCCCTGTGAATTGCTCTTTATCACTGGTGAGCAAACCCGTCAATGTGAAAGCTGAAAAAAACCCTGAGCGGTCATTTTCTCTGTGCTTGTTTATGTCAGGTCTCTCTTCAGTGCAAAGCGTATTTGCTTTACAAAGGGTCTTGAGGTCAGGAAAGTTTTGGGTGTAAGCAGATCAGATCTATTAAAAGGGCCTCACTGAGTTTATAGGTGCCTTGTATATCAAGTCTGACCAAACTATGTTTTGAAATGTCCAGGACATTGTATTCTGTAAAAAGTGGTTGTGAGTGGAAACTTTGAGCAACTTGTAATAATAATACTGCTGCTGAGCACCATTATGTACAAGTATATTTCCAAAAGCAATCTTTATGTATCTATTATTTTTATCACAGTTTCTTTGTTTACCATTTCTTCAAGAACTTAAGAATTTCTGAAATGATAGTAGGAAACCAATGCAAGCCGTATTTTATAACAAATTGTTTCCAAGGACAACCATAAACATTTTCATCCACGCTGGGATTACTCCCTGGGTAAAATTGGAGTGTTACCAAACCCAGCACATCCATGTGGAAAAAGGCCACTCCTCTGCAGAGGTCTAGTACAGATCCCGACCACCAGCTAAGTTACCCTCTTAATGTCCATGTGTACAGCCCCTAGTCTCTGTTTCACATGCGCACACACACACACACACTGTCGTGACAATGCTTGCTCATCTGGGATCATGCAAGACTGTGGGAAGGGACACAGTATCAATATAAGCTGGAAAGAGTGGAGGAGTAGCTGAGAGGAGCCCAGCCGAGGGGACACCCATACTGAGAGCAGAGGAAGAAAGCATCTGAGCTGGCCCTATGACGAACAGGGCAGTGGGCACAGCCCTGACACATAAACATCTACTTACAGCTCTGTGTGTAAACACACACATATGCATGTGTAAAACAGAACTGTGTAGGCAGAGAGTTTCATAAATAAAAGAACAGTTGTAATATGTATAGATGGAAAGTGTTTTCAGGTGCAGAGGATCCACACAAAACTATACCAGACTCACTCCTCACTCCGTTCTTGGTTGTTACTCTGTGCAAAGAAATATCTTTCCAGCAACACACATACTAGCAATGTATGCAGGTCTAAACAGCATCAGTCAATTTGTTTGCTGGCTATTTAAATATATACTCTGGTATATTCTGCCCATAAGCTTTCTGACAGGCATCCAGAAATCTGAAAATGTAGGTGGTAGGAAACACTGAGGGTTTCTACTGCGCTGTAGCATTTTAGATTACATATTATATATAATATAATACGAGAAAGATAATTGCATAAAATAGATGGTGACTGTACTTCAGTGGCAATTGAGATTGACTCACCCATGGGCTTTGCATGCTTGGGCACTGATATATATGTATGTGGAATGCTTAACAGGAAAGATTCCTTCCCTATACATGAAATATAGATGTCAAAGGACCAGAGTGCGGAAATGCTGCTCACGACCATGAACACTTTTTTGCCTAAGACCACTGCTGTGGTCCAGCTGTAGGTGGACAAATAATTGTTTAGTAATAGGATTACTAAGGTGAATAATTGCTCAATGATTACAGTAAAGAGTTCACTACTAGCCTAGGGGGGCTGTTTGTGCTAAACAAAAGCTGACATCTTCTTTTGGGGTCAAATTTGAATATAGTCACTTACTTAATTTGTTCCATTACACAGACATGTCATTGGAAATTAACATGTCTGTCTTCATTAAAAAGAAAGTATTTGCTTATATTAACAAGTTTTTCACAGCTAAATAAACCTACTCTGCTGATTGCCTTACTAAAGATTCAGAATAGAGTGGTTGTGGGGTTTTATGAATAAAATCCAAATGTGATAAAAAGAGCTATTAGCAAAATTTGAGAGTTGATGTTAAGCGGAGGGCTTGGCTGCATGGTCCACTCATACTTTTGCAGAAGTAGGATCCGTTAATCAAGGCCAGGCTGGATGGGGCTTTGAGCAACCTGGTCTAGTGGGAGTTGTCCCTGCCTATGGCAGGGGGGTTGGAACTCAATGATCTTTAAGGTCTCTTCCAACCCCAACCATTCTATGATTCTATGATTACAGCCAAATTACAGTTTGGAGCTATTCAGATAGATTTTTATATATTGCTATTTCAAATGTCCTCCTCTATATCACTTGATATGATTTTCTATACTTTTTGGACTGAACTGTTAGAGTGAGTTGCTGGGTACTGCTCTACAGATATAAGTTTTCATCACTGCAAGAGATTAATTTAAATCTGGGCCAAAAATTGTATGGAAGAACATATGGCCAAATTCCAAGGCTGCTATGCAGCCTTCTATAGTACTCTCTTCTCAGACATAAATATAGATAGGTTCATAGTTATGTGCCATCTTGTCCTTGCCCTATTTTCTCCAGTAGTTTGCATAAAGCTCCAGCTGATGGCAAGTATCATCAGAGCATGAAGCGAAGGCCTGAGGGAGGAAAGAGTGAGTTGCTTTGGTAGAATCAGAACAAGGAAGGAACGAGGTTCAGAGTCCTGGGCAGCAGCATTTCCTACAAAGGCAGCTGAAGGGTGGCACCCACTTGTGCCTAGCCCAGGGGAAGGAGTACCTTTAAAGCTGTTGCTGTCTCATTGACACAGTGGTCCCCTGGGAAGCAGAGGTCACAATCTGCTGGTCTTCTGGTGTACACTCACCCTCCCTGTGGTCTTTTGCCAGTGGATCTCACTATCTCCCTAAGTATGTGAATGAAACTACAGCGAGCATGAGAGGACAGTAAGGGTTAGAGAGACAGGGAGTGACCAGGATAAGTGAAAGCTATCCCCTAGTTTCAATTCACGTACTGAATACAGTGAAAATGGGAATAAAAGTATCCTGGAAGTTGAGGGAATTTTGTGTGTAAGTGTGAATGAAACCAACAATAACAGCAAATTCCGAATTAGTTCTAAATGGATGCCTACCTGCAGAATGTGCTCAAGTAACAGAAATCAAGACATCTGTATCATAATGCAGAATAGACTTCTGACCGAGTTCTGAAATCTGTAGTTGAAATTCTTCTCTAAAATGATATTTCCTAGTAGTCTGAGTGATGGACCAGACAACAAGAATATCCAAATTCTAGTGTTACTTTTGCCACCTATGGTATCTACCAAATGCCTGAGAGCACCTTGTTTTTTCAGCAAGGTAATGAGCACTGGAATGGACAATCAAGAGTATTGATTAGTAAAAATACATAGGTGCTTTGGAACTTGACAGCTTCTTGGATTTGCTAGGCACAGTGCTTGCATTTTTGCAAGCAGGCAGTTAAATCCATGCACCTTGAGACTGAGAGAAAAAGAGATATTCCCAGAGGTGCAGAGAACTCTCAGCTTCCTTTCTCTCCACCAGGACATTCAGTTGTTGAACACAACTGGAAATAAGTCAAGCATATAAAGAGATAGCTTCTTAATATTAATCAAAGAAATATGGATATCTAATTGTAATCTGAGTAAATAATAAACATGATCATTTAGTTTATACTGGATTAAGATGACATGCACTTTTTTGCTCTTCTTTGTATTTGAAAACAGTTTAATACCAATAATAGTGGACAACATTCATGACTGAATTAAGGGAATGATGACTCTTCATTAATTATCTGAAGAAAAGCCTAAAGAATTGCCATATTTGCACTCTTCCTGGCATAAGAACAGGAACCTTAGGTTGATTACAGAGATCACTGTCATGTCCCTATTGTATATTTTACCCTAGGCACAAACTAAGTTAATATTTTATTAGGCACTCATCAGATTGAAGAAAAGTAATGGTGGAGGCAAAGTGATGGAACAGTCATTTGCATTCCTATGAGAGTCTTATAAGTAAATAAAGTTGCTCCAAAAAAAAAAAAAAAAAAAAAAAGGTGAGAGTGAAGCTCTGCATTCCTGGAGTTATTCCCAGGATATTCTATCCACCAAAGCACATGCTGTTATTAGTTAAATTTAATAGATGCGTAGCTTTTGGCCAGCAACTGGGTGCTCATTTCATACAACAGAAAAACATAGCTTTCATCTGGTCATAAAAAAAAAAGTAAATTAGTGGAAAGCTGTTAAAATCATAGCCTCCAAAGGCACACAAAAAAAATTGTGCAATTAGAAAACTGAAGTGCATGCTTTCATCGAAAAAAAGCCTTCCATTTGTGCAAAATCTTTAAACAGCTATTTTACTAGCATGACTTTTTTTTTTTNNTAGCATGGCTTTTTTTTTTTTTTTTTTCACATATTGTATGGAGCCTTCTGTGGCAGACTTACACTTAATTGTAATTTTAGGTGAATTTCTTTGGCAAACAAAACTAGACAGACAGTGACCTGGTTATAGACTTCAGAGTTGGAAATGTTGAAAATCTTTTTTTCAGTCTAAGAGGTAGATCCATTCTGATCTAATTTTGCATAGTATTTGCTTGTGCTGAAATGCACAGGGCTTTGAGCAATCTAATTTGGTAAAAATGTCCCTGCCTGTTGCAGGGTGGTTGAACTTTGAAAGTCCCTTCCAACCCAAACCATTCTGTGATTCTTTGAAGTTAGGTATGAAATACAGGATTGGCTTTCATTGTGCCCATCTTAATTTCTTTCCCATCACATGCATCTCATCACCTTCCATTTGCACAACCTCATCTGCAGTTGGTGTGAATTTGATGGGAAACCTATTTATCAGAAAGTAGAAAAATCCATGCTATCACAGTCATTGTATGGTCTTTTAAATGCCTGCAGCTTCATGACACAGATTTTAGTCCAAGTGGCTTTTTAACCACAAAGCCTTAACAACCATAATCATTTTAAAATCAAATGCAGCAACAGAATGTCAGAGTGCACTGACAAAAGTATAGGTGAATAATAGCAAGGAAACCTGTATTTGATGACACAGAAAGAATATGAGATTAATCCTAGCTGTAAGAGCCTAACTGCAAAAGGTAACAAGCATATTCCATTATAACATTTGGTGTGAAGATTATAGAGAATGTATAGGCTTTTTAAAGTGCTTTGAAGTTCCTGGTCAACTTAACAGAGGGATGATACTTTTACCCTAGAGCAGGGCATCAATTATATAACCATTGTGCTTGTCTAGCTTGGGATGTACAAGTTAGAAAAAAGGGGAAATAATTTGCTCTGTCATTTTTACCAGTCAGCTCAGTCTTGAAGCTTCAGTGACAGGTAAACTTAGCTTTACAAATTCCCACCTGGAATTTGGCTGCTTCAAAGCAAGTGATCAACCTACTTGTACCTCTTGGCCTCTTCATTACTTCTATGAGAACAGGTCTCCTTCGCATTAGGCACTTGGGTTTCAGCACTTAACATGACAAAAGAAAGCTGCTCTTTGATGACTCAGTTTCTACTTATTTTCCTCTGCATCCTGTGATGACAGTGGCGTCAATTATCTTGACATTCTTGTTGGCCTCGACCCGGATTTCACAGAGAAACTGAGGTGCTGAAGGCCTGTGTTGGCAATTGTGATTCATTTGTGACCTACACTGCCACAATTTTACTCTTTCTTCATGTTCCCTGTAAGCTTTGGAGGGTGGTAGGAATCCTTTGATGCCAGTTTTCACAATGAAATGGCTTCCCACCTGCAGAATCCCAGTAAGCATTTAAAGGCAGAGGCCAGGGCTGATTCATGTACCATGCACACAAATACAAGCCTCAAATGTGTGTCAGATTCTCATGCCCAGTTTACAGATTACCCTTTCTAGGGTGAGAAGGGGAAAGAATAAGGAGAACACCTTCCCATCTATTTGGATCCTCGTTGGTCTTAGCTCTGAATTAAGCTCTCCAAGGCTGTCTACCGATTCATTTATATACCTAATTCAGATTCCACTGAAGTCAATGCAGAGACTCCCATTGAGTTTGATGGAATGTAGATCAAGCTCTTATGCTGCCATAAATCAAAAGTGCAAGGCTTATTTATTGCTTTGGTGAGCACCATCGCAAAAGGCTGTGTCAGCAGACCTGCTACTAAAATCTAACATAAGACATGGGTTATAAATTTGCCATAAAGTTTGACTAGAGACCAAAGCTTGGCAACCAAGCATATGGCCTTGGTGAGAATTCAGTTTTAATCTGTTTTTTTATTTAATTACAAAATAATTAAATGTGACAATTTGTTAAGTTTAAAGCTGCAGCAAAATAAACACTGGGTTTTGGTGAGTTCTTCTGTTTTCCTATTTTCTCCTTTGTTTGAATCTGAACCAAGAGGTTTTCTTTGATTCTAACCCTGCAGGGCAGTGGCACCATTTTGCCTTCAGATATCTTAAGAGAAATTAGATGATTGTTTGCAAAAAAATGTGCCTGCCTGAAGAGTCCATTTTGATTCCTCTGGAAAGAGTTTGTGAGACTAGTTGACATGCAGTTATGGAAATAATTTTCCCGTGTTCTCAACACTGCTTGTAGGTTTGTGTGCATGAATATATTCATTGCCCTGTCTTACATTCAGGTTACCTTGTTGTCCACAAAAATGTGATCAGGAGCTAACAGACTATGCCAAATAGCTGTGGATGGACTGTATAGTTATACCCTGAGCATGTGCTCTGATCAGTCACTCTGGAACATGACTAGCAATCTGTTATTGTATTGTTTGGAGTATGCAATACTCCACTTTTGAGGAGAATACACTTCATTCCTTTCTTTCCAAACACTTGCTTTTAATCTCAGTCTGAGATAACTTACTGACAAGGTATATGTATTTTTATTTTTGAGGCCCTCTGTGAAATATTTTGCCATTTTTCGGTTTGTTTCTTGCACAGAGACTTTTGTCTCTTACAGTAAATTACTAGACAACCTGCATAAAGAAAGGCAAATCAAGTCTTCTGCCAAGGCTTATATAGAATTACCTTGGTTTTAGGTATTGTTTAATATACTGTTTTATGTATTTAGTGCATCACAACAAACTCAACTGCCTTTCAGGAGGATGCGACCTAGTTAAGAGGTGCAGAATGGACCCTTGTCTTTGAGGGATCATCAGGAAATGTTGCTTATGAGGAAAGCACAACACCCCTTCAGATTTCCCATATGTGCTGAGAGTTTTTTTCCTACAGTCTCCTAATGAATGTGGCATACTCTCCCCTCCTCAGCAAACCAGGCACAGTGCCTACTGCAAGGCAGAAGCAAAAGAGCAATTGCTTTTCCTGTTGCACTCCCTCCCCACACCATTTTTCTGCTGAGGCACTCCACAGGGGAAACAATCTTTCCTCTCTTGTAGGCAAGGCCTGTTCTCATTATCCCCTTTTATGCTGACCGTTTAATAGGATGAAGAAGGGACTGTTTAGTTCTTCCTTCCCTGCATGTCCTGGATGCTGGCTCTCAACCTATTTCTGCATAAAGCTATTTTCACTTAAATTGAAATTGTAATGTTGATCATCCATCTAAACACAAGCCAGACTTGCAGAAGGCTGTAAGAGGTCAGTTTTTTCCTGGCAGCTAAAACCAAAACAATAGTAAAAGCTCAGCTCGCACTGAAACTCTCCTCTGGTCACTATAAATACTATGGGAAAGAACACTAGCCCTAGTGAAAATGAATGTTAAAAAAATGCAGTCTGCTACATAACAGTTAAGACCTGCTTTCAATTTTCACCATGCAAGCACCTGAAAACCCAGTGGCACCAGGTGGATGTAACAGAGTTCTTTCACCATTGCATAACATGCAGCATGTTTCAGAGGATGCCAGACTTTCATTACGAATGTCCCTAAGAACGCTTTTCATGGCAATGCATTCCTATTCTCTGACTTGTCTCTTTCCAAAGGTCTTTGTCCCCTTCCTTTTTTCACCCTCCACTTTTTAAGGGCCTCAAATGAAAATCAGTCCATTTCTTTTACTTCCCCCCACCCCCCACCCCGAAGATGGTTGTGTGAACTTGTTTCATTCTGACATTTAAAATCAAATGATGAATGCTGTCATTATTATTACCAAGAATAACTGAGTAAGGAGTTTTCCACCAGCTATCTAGCCTTTGTGTTGCTGGGCCTTTTTGTCCTATTTGATTAAAATTTACCATTATGAATATGAATGCCATTATTCTTTTATAAAAAAGATTATTGTTTTGTCTATTTTTCTTTTGTGTTGACCTTGTCCTTTCTATGTGACAGGGATTTCATTCATATATAATCACACTGAGTTATAAAAGTGGCCCATGAAATTGGGTCCTGGAAAAAAAGGGTAAAAGGACTGTGACCTAGATGTTAAAAAAAGCATTTTAGTTTAAAAGTTTTCTTGGCTTTTGTTTGTTTGTTTGGTTGATTGTTTTTAATTACTGGAGCACAAAGAACAGACTGACAAATTCATCACTCCCTCCTGAAAATCTGAAAAAAACTCCAAAACGTGACAAAAACCCAACCAGAATCCTGGCGGGAAAGCTATAATTTGTAGCAATGTCTCTGATTTCGTCACTGTTTCAGTTTGCTTCTGATCTGCAGTCAGTAGGGATGTATTTGCCATTTACGAGAGGAGTTCATGTTGGTGCTAAACCAGTCTTCATCTCAACAGAAACCCCACCTGTAAGAACAGAGACTTTTTCTCAGAGAACTCTATACTTAATGTTTTTTACAGTTTCTCCAGTCAGCTGTTTTTCTTTTCTGTCCTGCACCTTTTGTTTCAAACAATGCAAAGAGGTAACAGAACGAAACTGATATAATAAGGGCAGAATCCTACTTGCTAAAATTTTTAAATAGCCTGATGACCAGAATAACTGAGAGAACTACTGCTGGGGCTTTGAATTTCTGCATTCATTCATAGATTCACAATGAAAGAGTTTTTCAGCTTTTCTCATTATCATTGAACAGTGCATACACATGTCCTCCTACTAATTCATAACCTATGTTTGCCAGCTAGTCAAAGCATGAACCAGGCTTATTGCAATTTTAGCAAGCCTGAAAATGGGGCACGATTTTCTCCAAGCTATTTTTATTTTCGAATAGATTTGCCTCACTGGATGTAGCATGTTTTAAGCAGTAATCCAATATTAACTCATCTTTCAAAATGGACAAAAAAAAAGGGCTTTTGATAGTAGAGATGGTAATTAACATGTAATCCACACAAAAATTGTCCAGTTTTATTTTATGTTTGTGCAGGCTTACATGGCTAGCTTAGAAGTTGTGTCTGGAAAGGAATCAAATATGGACTTCCTACACTGATGATTCATCAGCCCTCTGCTGTTGGTTATTTTAAATGTTATCTTTACAGTTTTCAAGTGAAACTTGGAAAGAGAAAAAGGAAGCAAGGAAGGAAGGACGGAAAAAAAAAGAAGGAAGGAAAGAAGAAAGGAAGGAGAAAACTATAAAACCCTAGAGGAACATTTAGTCCTTTTTACTTGGTTGCTTTTCATTTCACAAGCCACCCAGCACTATTTTATACAAGAATTGACACACATGCCACTGTTCCACTTTGAAATGGATCATGTGTTGAACAATTTCCATTTACCAAATGATACAGTTGTATGTCATGAGTATACTTTTTACACAGAATATATGTCTGTATTCATAACAGAGCACATAATTAACACACTGAAGATGCTGACCAGTTATGCAACACATTAGACCTTTCTGGTATCTCAAGAAGGCTCTGTTATGTGAATGGGAGGCCTACACATTCGTGCAGTCAAAAGTCAGGAAATGCCAAAGAGAAGGCTTCTGGTACAACTGTAACTGAGTGAGACAAAATAGAGAGCCTACTGTGCATGCCAGGTATGTTTTCTTCAGAATCTAATTAATCAGTTTCATATAACATTCAAAAGACCTATTCATCCAAAGCCTTCAGTAGGAAAAACTTCAACTCAGTTGCTTTTGTGTAGATCTGCTTGATTTTACTTGTTTAAATAGAATAGCATACATTTCTTTCTTACCTGCACAATATGCAAGCTCTTTTTCTTTCTTAAAAGATACATGAAAGTGAAAAGATCTTCAAGGAAACAGGCCTGGAAGATACAGCTTCCAAAAAGAATAATGTCTGGAGTAATATAAACGGTTTGTATTGGGGGATTAGAATATAAATAAATATTAAAACCTAAATACAACAAGCATAGCTGTTTCATTTTCATTATGGAAGGTAGGTTAGTAGGGTAGCAGGTAGCTCCTTTGCATTATATACATGAACTAATGGGGGGTCAAGAGATGCTCTATACCATTGGGTATTCAGAATCCAGAGGTAGTTAGTATGTTCATCCACTATGTGTATAATATATAAGTTTTATGGATTTTAAGTGTCTTTTTTACACTTGCAATTTTTTTATTTTTAAATGTGTAAATGTAATACAACTGCATCTCACTCATCTATTTTCACCACAGCTACATCTATACCAAGAAATTAAACAGTATCAGTGAATTTTGCCAGACACAGAAATGCAATCCTCCATACTGCTAAATTGCCTGAACAACCATTGTCATTGTTCTTGCATCAGCCAACTAATATTAATCCAAAAAGTTTCTGGGAACAACTGAATGTTAGTATGAGCCTGGAACAACTACCAGGAGGCAGCTGGGTTGTTGTTAGGTGTACTAAATGTACTTGTAGAGATGTAAGCCATGGGGATGCTTTGCTGTGTAGTATTAAGAACTCAGAAGTGGTATCTTGGAAAATATTTCTTCAAAGAAAAAAATCCAGAAATTGTCACTGCTACTGACAGAAGTGAAAATCAGCTATTTGTTACAAAACTTCCATAATGATAATTGAGTTTATCTATCTGATACAACATTTAGAACAGGTTTTTTACTTTTTTGACCACCTACATGGGTGATCGTTTGACAACTATTACTGTTAAAAAATATACACATATTAAAGTAAATCTGATGACTGACACCTCTGTATCTTAATCTCTATTGTGCGAATTTAAATGAGGAGTGCCTCATTTCAAGTTAATGAATCTACACAACTGAGAAAGCAGGATGTAAGGATTTAGGTTGTTTTAGTACATTTATGTTGCTAAACAAAAGAAGGTTTGAGGGTGAATGAAAGTATTGGACAACAGATCTTCCACACAATTAATTTGCTGGGGTTTTCCCTGGCTCTAATCTGCTCCCAATGGCTCCCACCAGCTACTCACAACAGTGCCTGAACATGGTCTTCAGCACCATTGACTTCCAAGACTGCTCCTGCAAATGAGTATGGACAGGACTGCCACAGGGTTGTCTTCCTTGCCTTACATAATCTTCTGACACTCTTGGGCTTTGTGTCTTCTCATGGGCTTTCACGCACCCCAAAGGTGGAGCACATGCTCTTGGTTTTGTGCTATAAAAACACTGTTCTGGTGGTCTACAGCAAAAGACCAAAGGGTAAGCCATACACTGAAGATGTGGCAATTCTCTCTGCATGAGATAACCCCAACCAGTAGAGAAATGAGCTGGTGTATTTCAGTTAGCTTTGGGTCTGTGGACTAAGGCTTTGTAATTTAGTAACATGGACAGTTTAGCCAAAGAACAAACATTATACTATTACTGGGACAAACAAAATCTGGCACATGACAGACTGAGAACAAGAAAGATCAGGAGTAGAAAATGAGGAAAAGACCCATAAAAATGGAAGGGTTACGTTTATAGCAGAGGGAAAATTTTACATTAGCTAAGGAGGAAGGAAACAGATTGCAAAGTGGAGGCAGATACACACCACAATTAAAGAAAGGAGGCACAAAAAGGAAGAGGGATTATAAATTCCTGACTGAACAAAGAATTTGAGCAAATTATTTTTATTAATACTGATGAAACTGGGACAAGCAAATGCATGTAAGTATTTTGCTGGATTGTGTAGATTGACAAATTTCTAATACCAGTTTAAGTAATGACTTGGCTAAAGGCAGATTTGGCGATCTTTCCATGTTTAGTGACTGCATCTGCTGACATGTGATCCTTGACCTTACAGGTATGGGAGTGGGTGGGCTAAAGCTACTTGTAAATCAGCCACTCAAAACTATTGTGAAGATCTTGGGCAACTGTGCTGTGGCATCCCATTTATGTGAGAGACCAATGGATCAGAGAGATGTGCAGCCAAATGAGGCTTCACAGCATGTAATTGAAAGGCAGAGAACAGAGAATTAGCATGAATAGCATGAATGTATCCAATGGATTGTACTTTTTAAAAAAGTATTTAATCATTAGCTCTTGTAGCTCTTGGAAACTGTTTATTATGAAATTCTATTATTTATTGTAGTAACCTTGAAATATTGCAAATACTTGCAATGTCAAAGAAAGTATCAATATTCTTTTTTGTTTGTTTGTTTGTTTGTTTAATAAGGAAATGAAGCTAGAAGAGATAAAAGGATTTGAGATAGAGAGCTTTGCTGAGTCAAATTATCAAGATTCACATAGAAACAGATAATTTTCAGTTTCTGTGTAGATCAAATCCCACACATTCAATAGAAATAAAGTGTTTGTTGAAAATCTTGTAAGACATCTCTCTACATCCTTAGGAATGCACATGCCTTGAAAATTTGATGCCTAATAAACATACATGCAACAAAGATGCCCAACAGCAACAAGAGGCTCTAAAAGTCAATGTCTCTCATCTTCATCTGAAGGTTGTCAATAAATTAAGGCTTGTGAGCAATACAAAGAGCATTTTGTGTCTGCACAACTGCCTCTGAGCAGATACACTAATGCAAGCCACAAACACTTCTCAATGCCAACACAGACTTACAAGAGTTACCTTTGCATAGATACAACCAGAATTTACCGGAAGATGCTGGAATATTCCCCACTGATTATTGTCAGCTGTATTAATGCAATTACAATGGCTTGAACACTTTGGTACTTTCCAAGAACCTATTTATATAGCAGTCTATTACTAAACTCTGACAGCAGCAGCACAAATTATGATGCACTTACTCATTCTGAAGAGTACTTTGTACCATGAGCAGTCTCACTTTGAATAAGGCATTCACGATCTGGCCCATCACCCTTTAATTATAGATGTTTCAGAGAAGAGTGAGCATCAGGGTTTACTGCACTATTTATAAAACAAGCTAACAGCCAAACGTTGTAGGGTTTCTACTGCTTAAAAAAAAACAAAAAAAACCAAAAAAAAAACAACTTTCCTTCCTTTTATGACCTCTTCCGCTGTGCACTTTAAGCTCATTTGAATGTATCAAGAACATCATTGTAGTAGAGGCATCCACACTTGAGAAATAATCCCACTCTTCGAAAAATCCAGCCGCTAATTCGAACAGCTGATTTACAGTGTCTGTTTTGGAAAATAAATACATTGTGTTTATTAATACTAGCAGCAATCACAGTGTGTCATCCTACTGTAAAGTGTTTTAGGTTACGCTACAATAACTGTCATTATGTGAGCTGAATAACCTCTGAAATACAAAGAAATCTGTTTGCATATAAGTACGACTCATACAAGTACGACTACACCTGCAGAAACCAGCCTTTATCTGGCAAAAACTGGGAGGAAACACTTTATCCCTGTCTTTCCATTAACAGAGTGTTAGAGCTTTCCTTTGAAGTCTGTAGCAGGAAATATTGTCTATGACAGGACATGAGCCTGAAAGAAGCAGTGCCTGAATTGGGTAGCACAGGTGGGATTTTCTCAGTGTGCATCAAGGAAAACATACAAGCATCACTGGGAGGATATGGGAGGACATTCCAAACCCTCATGCAGGTGGAAAGGTGGCAGAGAAGGTCTTCAACTTTAATTTGAGGCAGATTTGAACCCTATGTCTTTCTTTCCCTATACCGCTGTTCTGACCTTACTCAGCAGCTCTTGATTCTCTGCTGCTGCATCAGAGTGTAAATTTTTCTAGTTTCCCCAGCTGTGCACAACTCTATAATTCATGGGGGAAAAGCATTCCTTGTTAAAATTATTCTTTGTGTTTTTCAGTACTAGTACTTGTTTTGCTGGATTGTCAGCGCTTTTCTGCTTTATACAGAGGCTGCAGATTATATACAGTTGTTAAAATGCATACCTACCCCATGCAGTTTTGTCTTCATAAAATCTATTTTCAGCTTTTACCCATTAAACATTCCTCTCTATGATAGTTCCTGCTCTCTGGATACTTATGTGACCCTTTTCACTGTGGTTTATGAGTGTCTTATTATCTAATATGTTCCCCTTATCTTTATTTAGCCCTAAAATAGCCTATCATACCGAAAATTATTACCTTCCATCCAACGGGGAAGACATGGTGGGCTTGTCAGTACTTCCTAGGGTTTGCATGGCATAACTCTCCTAACTATTATCTTCCTCCTCCAGTCCCAGAGGAAGCTGTTCACAGAAGCAAAAGGATTATTCTGCAGTGGTAGCTTTAACAGTCCCCTCCAAATGGAATAACGTACCTTTTTTAAAGGAATTTTCACTGGTATAACTGCTTCTATGTAAGAGTATTTGACCCTATAGCCATGTCAGTAAATTACTGGTTTTTTCACCCTGTGTTTCTAACCAAAAGAGTTAAACTGGAAAAACTTCAAAGTATAAAAAGAACAGTCAGAGAGATTTCTCCGTGGAGGTAAGGAAAGAACATGACAAAACAGAGGACTGTTTCTTTGGGTACAAGAGGTATTTGCTTTGTGTTCTAAAGCAAACCTCAGTTGTTGCTGTCAGCCTGTATCAGACGCTATTTGGGAGATGTAAATTTCTTGGAGAAATAGCTGGAGAATTCCACAGTGAAAGGAAAGGGGAGAATCCCACTGGTATTCAATATGTTCTCACTGCCTATAAGGACAGGCACATGGAAAAACTCTTCTTTCTTGTGCGAAAGTTTCTTCTTAAACAGATGCAGTTCTTTTGCTCCAGGTTCTCTTTGTGGTGGAGAGCAGACTGCTCTATAAGGTCACAATATAGGGATCAGAGACCCTGCAATAAATGGTGAATATATCTTTACATCAAAGATGAGAGTCCCGGACGCCATGCTATGCTTTCTGGACTCCGAATGTGAGGACACCATAATATGAAGTGGAGTTCAGAGAGCTTAAGTAAGGTGCTGAATGAGTATCAGCATAGCGTCATCCAACACAAAATATTAGGCACAGGGGCTTAGAGGAATTTAGGTCATCTGACTCAGACGCTCAGTTCACTGAGTCCGTCATAAAGGCTGCCTTTTAAACACCCTGTTTTGGAGAAGAGCTTAGTGTAGAGTGTGTAATAGAAATGACTTGATTTCTAATAATAGCCAATTAGAAGTTCTCCTCCGTAATTGTATATGGAAATGCAATGTAAGTGCTTCTGCTGGAAAAAGTTAATTTGTCTTCATTTTCCTATGATTTCTAAAAATAGATTAAAATTAAATGTCATGTACCTTTGGAATGTGTATGTTTGGTAACTAACAAACTCACTTTGTCACTGTTTATGATCTCAGGATTCTTTCCATGGAAACTATTATAAGGTCACTATCATCAAGCAGCAATGAATGCTGTTCATATTTTAGAGAGTCATTAGGGAAAGGACAATCCTAATGCCTTAAAATCCATTTGTGTGTTCAACAGGGAAGGAATGAATAGTACTTATTTTGTATATATGGTTTTATGTGTTTATAGATAGATAGTTTTGGTTTGAAGATTCAAAGTCATGCATACTACCTCTAGCAGAAAGCTCCTTGTCAGTCAGACAAAATTTGTTGGGTTCCAAAACTACATCTTCATAAATGGCATGCATTTAGGTGAAAATAAAGCCTATAAGGTACGATGTGGCCTCAATTTCCATTAGCACCTTTTAAGGGCATCCATCACCTTGCAGAACTGAAGTGTCTGTTCACTGAAAGCCAAATTCTGAACTGGCCCCTCTAGGAGTACAAAGAAGTCTTAAAGTGAATGTAGCTGTACTTTACTCCCACTGAAAGATTTTGTTGCACTACCATGCTGATGTAAAGGAATCCTCAAACAAAAATGCAGTGCAGGACTCATTTATGAATGTAAGCTGTCCCTGTGGAAAGCTCTGATATTTACTCAAAACAAAATGGAAAAAAAAATAATAAAAGAAGATTTTGCTCTGTGTAAGGGACTCTTGCTTATTTTGATGTGTCTCATAGCATTTATACCACTGTAACAGGGGACTCCACAGCACAAGACTTCAACAGAGTACTGGAAATGTAAGCTTATAAGAATGATATTAAAAGCTTTATTGCATATGCATGATTACATGTATAATTCAGCTAATGAGTCTAACAGCCTCTCTCTGAAGAAACACCATTGATTGATAGGAGTAGCACTGGAAGCAAAGGAGAAAACATTGTCAACAGAGAATGTTACTTACACATGTGCATCCAGATATATATCATAGTCCACAGGAGAAGATGACTTTCATCAGTCAAGGCATTTGTTCACACTTTTCTACTATTAATCTGTTGACAGGTTTTCACATTAGTTTGAACTCTTCTCTAGCATTTGAGCAGATTTAATTAGAATAAGGAAGCAAACTGTGAGTTTCAAGATCTGCATTGAAGCAAAAAAAGTATAAACACAGGGATGGATTTGTGATGACAAATTGATCATGAAGGTTTAAAATTGTTTTACTCAGAGTTGAAACTGAAAAATAATGAATCAACAAAGGTGCCTAAAACCGTCATTTGTTAATCTAATAGATAAAAATATAGATGTAAATACTTGCAGCTGTTTGCTAATACAGACTCTAGGTAATACTAGTTGGCAAGGAGAATGGTTTTATAAATAGGTATGATATAACATTCACCTTAGTGTGCCAGAGTACCTCAGCTAGTTATAGCAAAATGTGCATAATTTTTTTTTCTCCACCTTCTTGCCTTTCTTTTTCTTTTCCCCAAAGTAGATTTCTGTAGTCTTGCAAACTTATTTAATGATAATGAATTTTCTGATGGTTTTGTTCTTTTTACTCATTTCTTTTTCTATAAAGCCTCAGAGGCATATGAATTTTCTGAATGTAACACTTCACATTACAAATCTGCGTGTCTCTGAGGTATGGCTAGTTTGTTGAAGATGAACTTATTTCAGCAATTTAACTGTTTTAATATCTCCTATGCATGTCATCTTTTGATTAATTTGCATATCTTTTGGGGAAAACAGGTTTTCCCATTTTTTTAAGTAAGAGACAATGAAAAATTGTATTTTTGTGTCTTATTTAACACACACAAACATGTATATACAAGAGAAAGCTTAAATGGAAACATTTTTATATGTCTTGAATGATAGCCATAATGTTTAATCTAGTCTGATACAGGAGTGAGTGGTGCTGTTTGTGAGGAAAAGGGACTTCTTTGCTACACTGGAATTCTACTGTTAGATAAAACTAGGAGAAGGAGCTCCTTGTTTACATGTAGTAACACAACCTTCAGTTATCCTATGGCTCCACAAATTACTATTGTACCCTGTGACATTTAAATAATTAGAGGACATCATTTTATCACCAATATATGGTCAGGCTCACGACAGTATTTTTTCTTTTTTCAGTGCTGACCATTAATTTACAGTTATTTTTATTATTCATCCTGCTATTTATTTTTTCCCCAGGCTTCCATACATCTTTGTGGCAGCAGTAGCTGTGTCCTTGAGAAAGTAATTTATACCTGTGGCATTACTCAGGCAAAGATGGTCACAAGTTACATGGAATTCCAGATTTCTTGAACATTCTGCCATGGTCAGAAAGGGGCAGGACATCTTGGACTTTGTGGAATGATTGAAGACTAGGTGATAATTGCCTGTGTGCTCTCTGTTGGGAATCAATGTAATACCTAGGAAATGGCCTGTTCACATGGCTAACTTTAGTGTCCATTGGCTGATTTTATCAGATCTGGCACAAAGAAGACCTCAAAGATAAATATGTTTCCAGAAGTATCATTAAAAAACACAAAAAGGCAATTCGAAAAGAGATGCCCTCAAAGTGAGTTTAGCTTAATTGAAGACACCTTCATTTAGGAGCTTGCAATGTATGCAGTGTGTTTGTCCACTTAGGCACTGGCTCAGACTGCATTCAATGACAAGCTATCTGAAGTGGTAGTCACCTGTCTAAATATAGAGATCTAGTGCCACATGAGATGCCCTGATGTACTTCTCCTAGCCCTCAGCTGCCACTTCAGAAGACCATGCACTAGGTCCTTTATCATACCATAAGGATGGTTCAAATACCTTACGAATTACAAAGGGCAACTAAATCAAGCTCTGGATATTCATTGGCTATAGTGGGCACTTAGGTGGCTAAGCCTGACTCTTTGAGTTTGTACTAAATCCCAGTCCAGCTCTGAAGAAAGTGCCCATAAAAATTTTCAACAGCAAGGTGCCTGTGCGGAGTGTGCTGGGATTTGACTATCCCAGAGCTCACCAAGCAGCTTCTGTCATGAAAGCTGAGATTCTGGAGCCAGAGCAATGCCACTCCAGAAAGCCATCGCATCCCCCAAGTGGCCCCTTTTAAAATAAACCAGGTGTAAAATAAGAAGGCAAAGAGTACTATGGCAGTTAGCCAGCAAGAGCTGACTTTTTTTTTATAGTCTTGGCTTTCCCTTTGTGTTCAGGATTTATTTATTTGGGCCTGAATTTTGGACTTTTCCCCAGTCCCACATTCAGACTATTCAGTTATAACAATCGATGTTTGAGGAGCAATGACATTCTTCTGGGCCAGGACTTTTCTGTTTGAATTTATCTTTCAGAGGCTCTCTTCTACCTCTAGTGACCAGCTAAGGGTGGTTGCCATTTTACTAACCATTGGAAAGTCACTTCAGCAAATACCAGAGCTGTGCAGGAGACAGTCTGCTTTGGTTCAGTTGAACTGGCCACTAGCCAGTACCAGCCTCTGAATTTTGCAACAGTTTTATGAAGTTTTGACTCTAGCAGGTACCAGCCCCTGCCTGCCTGCCTTTCCTCCCCCTCTCTAGGACTGAGTCTCACTCAAGCTTTGAGCTGAGACCCCATCTCCAGGTCTGCCTCCTCACAGCTATTCCCTCAGACCTGGATCTTACTTCTTGGTAGTACACCCATGGCAAGGGGAGGCAGTAGGTGATTAATTTGCCTAACTGGCAACCAGACAGGCTGCCTTACCGGCAGTTACGTTTTCATTTTGTAGTAACAGTCAATATGGGTCTCATTGAAATCTCTCTGGAATGCCTCTCGGGAGCTGCCAGAGCTGTTGATTGAACTTTACACGATGTTGGCATTTCCCTTCAAGCCAATTTTCATTTGTAGCTCAACATAAAGAAATTGTTTCAACTGTTTTGTGGGAAAAGTAAGTACTGGCATATGACCATTCTGCTTTCAGCCTGATTTCCCTTCATTAGTGTGTCAGGAACAGTGACAATCATCTGGACACAGATGCTTTTGAGACAGAGTAATTCCAAGGTGTGTGCAGTCCTATGAGCAGAGCAGTCTGCATATGTGGGACATGGGAAAAAGAAGAGAACGTCTAATTTATGAATCCTGCCAAATAGTAGGGAAAATTAGGCTGCTTGTCTGGCAGCATTTGAACATCCCTGGTTATACGCATGTCCCCATGACCTTGCCAGTGTACATACAGAATTCAAAGAACATCAGACAGTGCTCCCATAAAGATGTCTACAACTACAAGAAGTCTCTTAGACTTCCCTGGAAGTCAGTGGAGCTAATGGGCATTTTGTGCATGTGATGTCAACGGGATGAACTTCAACAAGGCCAACTGTCACGTCCTGCACTTGGACCACAACAACCCCGTACATCGCTACAGGCTTGGGGAAGTGTGGATGGAGAGCTCCTTGGCAGAAAAGGACCTGGGTGTTCTAATTGACAAGCAACTGAATATGAGCCAGCAACGTGCTCAGGTGGCCAAGAAGGCCAATGGCATCCTGGCTTGTATAAGAAATAGTATGACCAATAGAAGTAGGGAAGTGATTGTCCCCCTGTACTCAGCACTGGTGAGGCCACACCTTGAGTATCGTGTCCAGTTCTGGGCATCTCAACACAAGAGAGATGCCAAGGTGCTGGAGTGAGTGCAGAGGAGGGCAACAAAGCTGGTAAAGGGTCTGGAGAAAAAATCTTATGAAGAGTGATTGAAGGAGCTGCGACTGTTTAGTTTGAGGAAGAGTAGGCTGAGGGGAGACCTCATCGCTCTCTACAACTACTTGAAAGGGCATTGTAGAGAGGTTGGTGCTGGTCTCTTCTCACAGGTAATTAGCAATAGAATGAGAAAGAATGGCTTCAAGCTGCAACAGGGTAGGTTTAGGCTGAACATTAGGAATTAATTTTTCCCAGAAAGAGTGGTCAGACACTGGAATAGGCTGCCCAGGGAGGTGGTTGAGTGCCCATACCTGAATGTGTTTAAGAGTTGTTTAGATGCAGTGTTGGGGGATATGGTGTAGGGGAGGACTTTGTAGAGTAGGGCAGATGGTTGGACTTGATAATCCCAAGGGTCTCTTTCAACCTGAATGATTCTATGATTATATGAGTCTATGTGATTCATCTGACTTATTATAGATGTCTTTTAAAATTCTATGAATGTCTCCCTAGATACACCTATTTTTCTCTATTAACTCTGAAGGATTCTGACCAGCTCAGATGCTGATGTCTCCATCACAGATGACCTTGGCCAGATGAGTTCCCCCTCCATTGGTTTTAGAGGTGAGGTAAATGAGTTTTTTACCAATATACCAGTAGGCACTGAAATATGGGACAGGATCAGAAGCAATGGGGTCCACCTGTAACTCAGGAGGTTCCCTCTGAATATCAGGAAAAACTTTTTCACTGTGAGGATAACCAAGCACTGGCACAGGTTGTCCATGGGTGTTGTGGACTATCCATTCTTGGAAATATTCAAAAGCCGTCCGGACGTGGTCCAGGGCAACTGGCTCTAGGTGGCCCTGCTTAAACAGAGGGGTTGGAAAAGATGACCTTCAGAAGTCCCTTCCAGCCTCAACCACTCTGTGATTCTGTGATTCTCTGACCTGTCTGTTTAGGCATCTCAGTCCCCTTTGTAAATCTAGTAACAACTGCTGAGAAACTGTCCAAGAAAAACTAATGTAAAACAACAAATGTCATTTCAAATAAATTAGTAGCAAAAATTTGTCTTACTGTGTTGTCAATTTTTCATTATTTCTCCTAAAAAAAATACAGATCAGCTGAAAAGGTCAGCCCTTCCAATTTTGCCATATTTTAGTGAATTAGTACCCCTGAGTGACCTTGATCGGCATTTTATGAACATTAACAGCCTTGATAGTCTTTGCTAATTGCCATACTTTTCAACTCTGGGAATACTGGAGAACTGTTTCTGCCTTTATTAATTTATATATTTATTAGTGTTGTTTCCTACACTATAATGTTGAGATAACATTCATGGTCTTGTGGGATCATCTTTTGAGAAGAGTTTTTCTCACTGAGGGAAGACTGTTCTGTGCTACGTGTTAGATTTTCTCACTTCACTAAGACAATGCTGCAGGGAAGGTGGGGGTGGGGAGAGAAGGGGTACCTTCATTCATCTAAGAAAAAGAAAACCCCAAACTAACAACCTTTGAAGATGTTTTGTTTTAATTGTTTTATGCGAGCAAGGTTAGTTCAGTATGTAATAACAGGCTGTCTTGACAACAAAAGGCTGAATCAACACAGAACATGATTGGAATTATGCATGTCAATTATAATGAATCTCATTATGCAACACGAAAGTCTAATTCTATTGTAAAGGCCTGGAGTCTGCAGTCTTAAGGCTGATGTCAATGCTGAACAATAACTGCCCTCTCCCCCATGTCATAGCCATAAAGAATAAATATAAACCTAATTTCTGCAGCTTTTTAATATGCAAATTTCCTTGGGGTAGGAGAAAAGAGGGATTTCTTTTTTTAATTAAAAACAGAAAACTGCCCTGGTCCTAAAGCAGTCCATCATGTCCGAGGCTTTTTTAGCTGTAACATTTTGCTTCCCCCAGGAAAAAAAACTAAAGTAGTGTTATTAAGTTCTCTCCTTGTATCAAAATAAAACCCATGAATGATAATTGCCCATATTGTACTGTCCCAGCATTGCGTTTATCAAAATAAAACAAAAATCTATGTAGCTGTAGTGGTTAGGCTCTAATTTCTAGCAAGAAAGTTACGGTAACAAATGTGATTATCAACACCTATATGGAATTACAGGGTAGTAGGGGTGTTGCTCTGTCTTTTGTTACAGTTTGCTATTTCCCCCCATTATTTATTGAAAGTATTTTGACACTTGCAGTTGAAACGTCTAGATTTGGGAGTTTATTTCACAACAATAAATACAAAGGTGGATTCTCTATTGTGAACACGTGATTGGAATGCTGCTTGAGCTCTTAAATACCATTCCATAATTCATTGTTGAATAGTTGATAACTTCAGCTGGAAGCAAGCATGTAATAGGCATTTTTATCTGATGAAAGAGAACACGGTTGTGACACTGTGTAACTCCAGTGGATGGAGCTATGTCGGCAAATGGTAGTCAAATAAAATTCAAGACTTAGTGTCTTCAGATTGCTGCGTTGCGGGATTAGGTGAGCACATTGCAATGGGGAAGCACCATCTGCACGCCTTGCATTGAAACTGCCCAGTGGCCATCAAAGAATACTTTGCAGAATGCGGTAGGACTAGTCAGTAACTTCTTGTATTACTGGTTGTTTTTGACTGACATTAGGAAGAGGTGCTGCAGTTGACAGGAAAGATTATAGGCATGAATACCTCTACTCCAGTAGATAGGACTTTAGAATGCAAAACAGTTACCAGGTCTGTATTGCAGTTCTGTGTGAGAATTCATGGCTCAGGGCTAGTTTACAAACAGAATTGTACTAAAATATCCATCTGTAGCTGGTGCAAACTGACTTTTAAAGCTCTTCTTTTAAAACAAATTGAAACAAGACAATAATTGACCCAGAATTGCTTTGAACTCACACCTTCCTCACAGATCGCGGTTATTTACTTTTCCTTTTAAAAGACAGTTGATAAACAAATTTTCTGGTTCCTGAAAGAAACTTGCAGTTATTAGACCTAGGACAGTTACTCAATATGCAATTAGAAGAACATGCTGAATTTTCCTAATTTAGAATTTCTAACAGTTCTCATAGGAAAAGTATGATCCAGACAGGTTTAGCAGCCTGAGAAAAAGATGTTCCCAAAGCTGGCCATAAAATACATTGCCCTTTCTGGCTATTTTTGAAAATTAACTTTACATTTTTACCAACCATGAACAGTACAAGAAATAGCAGACCTGACTGGAGAAAGGATTAAAGATAATAATTTGACAAAAAATTACAAAGAATACTCTTCTTTAGCTAAAAGGTAGGTTATTCTTGTTATTAACTTTGCTCTTACTGTTACCATTATCCTTGTTGGCACATTTTTTTGAAGCAGTAGAAGGAAAAGAAAAATAAAGAGGACAAACCAGCATCCAGGCCGTTTCCTGCAAGACTGCTATTCCCTTTCAACTACTTGCAGGATCTACAGAATCTTTACTTAGCACCAGCCTTTTTTAATTTGTTTTGTGCTGTTTTCTCCAGCAAGAAGAGGATAGAGCAGGAAATGACAGGAAAAAGACTAGCTGCTTTGTAAGGTCAGGTGAAAGACCCCCTATTAGAGAAAGAAAGGGAAGGGGGATGTTTTCCAGTGCCAGAGGCACAAAAGGAAAACAGGCAGCTGGAATTCATTGTAGCCAACTCCCAACATAAAGTCAGAGTGCCTGAGCTTGTTGTAGAACAGGGGATAAAGAAAAGGG
>VXBJ01007796.1:260955-317560 GCA_013400055.1 Nycticryphes semicollaris | reverse complement strand
GGGGGGGGGGCGTGGAGTGTCGTGAGTGAACTTTAGGTCCATTTTGCACCTCATCCTCACAACTGTTCATACACTATTATGATGTGTGTAGAGTATGTCAAAACTCAGGTGGACTCTGTTCACAAAGGAATTTGCACAGCCATTGCAGAGTGTATAGCTCAGGAGTCAACAGTGCATGTACAACAATGATTTCTGGAGACCTCTAACTAGCAATGCACCGCAGGAGTCAGTACTTGGTCCAGTCCTGTTTAACATCTCCACTAATGATCTGAACAATGGGGTAGAGCACATCTTCAGCATGTTTGTAGATTACGCTAAACTGGGAGGAGTGGCTGATATGCAAGAGGGTCATGCTGCCATCCCAAGGGACCTTAACAGGCTGGACTGACAGGAACCTCATGAAGTTCAGTAAGGGGAAGTGCAAAGTCCTGGAGCTGCTAAGGAACAACCCCAGGCACCAGAACATGCTAGGGTCTGCCCAACTGGAAAGCAGCTTGGCAGAAAAAGCCCTGGGTGTCCCAGTGGACATCAAATTGAGCTTGAGTCAGCAATGTGCCCTTGCTTCAAAGAAGGCAAATGGTATCCTGGGCTGCATTAGAAAAAAGTACTGCCAGCAGGTGGTCATATTTCCCCTCTGCTCAGTACTGATGAGGCCACACCTGGAGTGTCCAGTTCTGGCCTCCACAGTACAAAAGAGACATGAACATACTGGAGACAGTCCAACAAAGGGCTGTGAAGATGATGAAGGAACTGGACCATCTCTCCTATGAGGAAAGGCTGAGGGAGCTGGGATAGCTCAGGCTGGAGAAGAGAAGGCTCGAGGGAATCTCATCAATGCATACAAATATTTGAAGGGAGGGTGCAAAAAGGACAGAGCCAGGATCTTTCCAGTGTGCCCAGTGACAGGACCAGAGGCACTGTGCTCCACCTGTAACTCAGGAGGTTCCCTCTGAACACCAGGAAAATACTTTTTCACTGTGAGGGTGACAAAGCACTGGCACAATATTGCCCAAAATGGTTATGGAGTCTACATGCTTGGAGATAATCAAAAGCTGTCTGGACATGGTCCTGGGCAACATCCTCTATGTGGCCCTGCTTGAGCAGAGGGGTTGGGCAAGATGATCTCCAGAGGTCCCTACCAACATCAACCACTCTGTGATTCTTTGATTCTCTTACTGAATCAGCCAGGGCTCTTCCTAACTCAGCTGCTTCAACTGGGTTTCTTTATGCCTGTGGGGATTGTAGTCAGCATCCTACCCCTGACTGTCTACATGAAACTCAGAAGTTACAAGAATCACTCAAAATCTGGATTTACTCAGGAAAGAGGTGACAAAGGTGAGTAACAGTAAACTTTTTTTCTGATGTTATTACCAGCTTTATGTTTCTGAGGTATAGTTTGTGTATGTAGGAGTGCACGTGCTTTCTTTTCTAAACTGTCTTATTTTTCCACTCTCTTTCCATGGGGAGCTGCTGGACTGCATGTTGCCTGTCTGTCCTAAATTTCACTCTCTGCACTCCACATCACTCCCTTTGAATGCAGACATGGAAAAAATGACCCACTCTGTTTACTGGTAATCTCATTAATAGATCCGTGGCACAGTGTGGGTGAGGACTTCACCTCACAGCTGACACCAGTGTGTGACGCAGTCTATTGCAGATCATAGTGAGTGTGCATCGAGTCAGCAGTTGGTGGGGAGAGGCAGTCAAGAACGGCAGCAATCACTTCCTTTTTCCTCATGTTTTGTCACTCTATATAATATGGAAGATAGAAACGTCAGAGATGGGTACTGTGTCACTTCCATTTATAGCTAATAGGCTGCAGGGCTAGAAAACCAATTTGAGTTCAGCATGTTCCCAGATGCAGTGGCAGAGACCTGCATTGTCGAACAGACACTGAAATCATGACAGTTCCAAAAAGCAGAAGGACAAACACTGGAAGGTCCTGCTGGCCTATAAGCAAAGCAGTTTCATGCTTAAAGGCAGCAAAGTCATGAGATTTTTTAGATGGGATGACCTGATTGGGTTTGCCACCAAACAGGATTATTGCATGATGAATTTGGGTCCAATGATCTCACCAGAATATAGGGAGTGGATTGGAGAGCAAGAAGGGCATGCTTCAATTATTTAATTTTTTTTAAGCATTTCTATATATTGAAAAACAGCTGAAATAATGATGTCTGCAATTCTCTGGCATTACTATTCTGTAATATCTCTCTTTGGAATCTGGAAAGCTATTGTTAGCACACGAATCTTTAAGGAGCTGTAATGGGCACCTGGCGACATAAGTGCTCTCCTAGAAAGGGTAGATACTACCTGAAAAAGCCATTATAATTTTCTGTCAAATGGAAAAGTAAATAGCTATATAAACTAATATTATCCACCAGCGGATGCCTGCATTGTCAGCAGCAGGTGTCAGGTACTGTACACTCAGATCTTTGGTTGCTTTCCCAATGCTATCTTTTCCTAGGCAATATTTTATTTTTGCACACACATTGTTGTACTAGAAATAAAACCAGAGTGCAGATTTCTCTGGCCTGTGAAGTTTTTCTTCTGCTGCATAAACAAAGCAATGCATAAGCCGGGCAAGTGACCATAGAGTAGACAGAGGATTCCCCAGGTACTACCTTGTGCATGGAGACTCCCTCCCAAGCTCAGGTTCCCAAGTCTCACAGTTTCCTGTACACAAGGTGTGAAAACAAGTCAAAAGCATAATGGTATCTGCAGTGGCAAAGAATGAAGAAAGAACAGGCTGTTATGAGGCACCAGTGCAAACAATTCTCTTTGGTGCAAAGAGCCATTAGACTTTTGGGTAAAATAACCTTACTATCCCTGTGGGAAGCAGGACATGCCAGTAATCAGGGTGTCTCACACTTGGAGATCTGCATGCCCACACTTGTTCTGCCACAGACTACCTCTGTGACCTCTGGTGTGTCATTTAAGGCCAAAAGCTCCAAGTTTTTTATATACTTTACCTTTGCTGAACTCCAGTTCTGGCTGGCCCATCAGGTAAACACAGTTGATATTTTGGAAGCCTGGCAGCTTGCATGTGTAGTCTTAGCTCTAATAAAAGATCTTGGCCAGTCAAAAGGGAAGCAGAGGGTGTCTGTCACTGTCTCAAGAGGCAGCACTTTAATACAGAGCTGGGTGCAGCCTTGAACAGGAGGGATGGGTGGGGATGGATTGTGGGGCAGCTCTGCTGCTTCCCTCCCCCAGGGGTCCGGACCTCAAAAAAGTAGTAATGGGAAGGAGAGGGGGAAAGTGAAGAGGGAAAGAGTACAACCGCTTCCTTCTCCAAGAATGCCTAGCTCAGTTTAACAGGCTTTAAAATATTGTCCACATGAGGATGAGATATATATTTGCCTCCCTGAGTGTGCTTTTAGCTTATAGTGAACTAACTAGGTTTATCAGTGACATTTTTTCTGTCATATGTGTGGTGCATTGCACTGCTATTCAGAAAAAATCATTAGTTCTATTACATTAATATATACATACATGCCAGTGGATTCATCAATGTGCAGTGATCTTCTTCAGTTTAATAAATAGCAACATAAGAATTATCTGCTCTTTGAGTTTTAATCTGTGAAATGCAGTTGGCAGAAGTGCTTAGCACAGGATTTTATTTTTAGTTTTATGGATATTTGATTATAGGCAAATGAAGACCAAGCAGTACATCAAGGATATATCTGTACGATAATTACAGAGATGAAAGTTTTTTGATCAAGAAAATAATCTTTGGTTACAAAAAATTGCAAAAGTAACATTCCGATTAGTCACAACATCAGCATGATGAAGCTGTTGGTGTCCATTTTATATATATGGAGCAAAATGTAGGTAGCTAAGAAAAACTGTAATTATGAAGACTGAGTTCAGACATCTGTATCCAGCCCTGCAACAAAGCAGAGATCTTATGGTATATTCCATCTTAACCTCTAATTGAGCAAACCAATGAGTTCTAGCCCATCTTTGTCTTTTGCTTTTCAGAAATTAGGGGACATATTTTTAAGATACTAGCTTCTTGTGAAACAAAATTGTTCTCATGGAAATGGTCACATAGCTGTAAAACTGCAGATGGGAATGTTCCTGGAGAAAGGGAACAATGGACAAGTAAAACGTCCTTCCATAGAGGTAAAACACAAATGCATTCATTCAATATATGAATAATTGCTATTACTGGCAGCTGTGCTGTTCATAATTCCTCAAAGGTACTTCTCAAATCAGCAATTATTTTTAAACAAAGTATTTAATAATTCTGATTTCCCTTCACAATTGTTGTGTTACATTATGATTTGCAAGCAAATAGTACAGTACAATATATGAAAGTAAAAAGAAAAAAAGAAATCCCTACAGAACCGGTGTGTGAACACAAAGCTATTGAATGATGATTTACGCCTGGAATAATCACTGCCATGAGCCCCTTTGGAGTGTGCAGCTGGAATTAGAATTCCTGAGGAGGAATCCTAAGTGAAGGGCTGCAGCAAGGTCTGTCTTTTTTTTTCCCCCCTTTTTTTCTTAAAGAACAAAAAATCCCCGTCTCTCCCTGTCTGGACAGAATGGTTCTGTCCCAGACAGAAAGGTCCCCACAGGCCAAGCTATTCATGTAGCACCAGGCTGCCGGGAGTACCAAGCTATGGCAGGGATGGGAAGCAAAACCAGGCAAACAACTGCAGTGCCTGCATGACAATTAGTATGGTACAGATTGGCTTTGCTTGACAGTCCTGAAGAAAAAGAGGGAAAGGGAGGAAGGCAGAAAAGAGAGAGGAGGAAGAAAAAGAGAGAAAGAAAAGACAAAGAAAGCAGAAAAGGGGAAAAAATAGGAAAAACAAGTATTAGGACTACGTAAGGCAGTATTTCAAGACTTCAAAATGAATCATAAGTGAAATACACAAGGCAGCAAATCAGTCTTTTTCACAAATTATTTTGTAAAGGAATAAAAATGTTGTTTATTATTTTGCTTTAGAGAATATTCAAAATCTTTTGCTAAATAAATGTGTGAATAAATTCACTAAGCATATTCAAGGTACCCTGGCTGACTGTGTTTCTGAGTGCCTTTCTCTTTTGTTCAGGACTTTTTTAACTGTATGCCCATAGTGTTTATGAAAACCACAATTGCACTTGTGCTTCTTTGATCAGAGGATTCATTTTAACAGATTAAAAATCCCTATAAATGAGGACAATCCCAAAGAGAGCAGGTGTAACTTAATTCACTGAATATTTTCCATTGTGGCAGTAATAAAACATTTTTCAGGAAAGCAGTGCAGGGTGATGTATGGGGTTTTATGCACATCACTGCTAGTAAACCCAGCAGGAATAATCAATGTATATATCTGCGTGCTGAAGGGGAACAGAAACATCTAGTTACCACTCTCATATCATGGCCCCTGGAAAAGCACATTAGTTTTTCAACAAGGGAAAGAGACTTTTTATCATAATGAAATATCATGTATATAAGAAGTGGGTCCTTAATTCTAATTTGGATTATTTCAGTGATATTCCAGTCTGGAAAACATTTATCATTCTGCTGTTTCTCCCCACCCACTCACACTCTGCTATTCATGATTTTCCTGTCATGCAGACATCCCAACTGTGCTCTCTCTTTTATTATTTATTCCGCATTTTGTAGAGCACTGTATTTTCACTTTTGGTTAATGTAAACAAAGAGATCATCTTAAATTTCCTGTGATCAACGATAGTTTAAACCATCCTTATGATGGGTTTCTTAGTCTTTAAAAGCTTTCACCTTTTATAATCTTTAAGCCTCACCAACCTTTATTACCCTGCACATACAATCACAATAAAAACTTTGCAGAAAGAGGAATAACAAAATGTTAGGCAAACCTAACCATCCTGAGAAAATAATTCTACTAAATAATATATATGCTAAACACATGCATGCAAATTTATATGCATTTATATAGAGATGGATCTATATATGCATGTATAGACATTTATGTATAAAGATTTTTCATTTTTTTGTAATTGATACCTTAAACCACTGTTGGTTACCTTGGATATCCAACGATACTTAGCAGCTCACTGAATATGGCCCTTCATGACATTTCAGATTGCATTTCCTGTTTAATTTGGTTTCTTTGCCCCATATGGACTGAATTGCTCCAAGTGATCCAATTATCTTGGTATTTACCCCAACTAAGACTTGGCCTTCCACACCTTCAGTGGTGAGGTAAAACGGGAAGTTTTTTAGAAAGATCAGTCAGACTGATGGCCAAAAGCCAAATGTCTTAGTATAACCCAGTGTTATGATGCATAGGGGCAGGTTCACACGGTTAAACTGACCATGTGGGAATTTTGCATCTGGCAGTTGAATCAGTTTAGATTGCTGTGGGACCAATGCCTAAGCAGGTGGAAGAGTCTTGAGCCAGTTGCCCTGTATAGCTTTTGGGTAACTTGTGGGGGCATGGAGCACTTTTTCTCCCCTTCTTGTCTGGTCTGTTTGAGTTCAAGTACAATTTTGGGAAGAGATACAAAAAGGAGAGAAACTGACAGGATGTCCACGCACTGAATCAGCCTCTGTGAGCATGTTGTACCATGTTATTTTTATTTTGGAATGGATGAACTTGGAACAGCAGAACAGACAGGGACTGTTTATGCTATTTTTGAGACAAATTATGGATATGAATGCTTTCTGTGAAGGAAGGGGTATGCCTTAGTAGGAAGGTGATGGAATTGGGCTGCAATGAGGAGGATGAGGATTATTGGGATTGGTTGAGAGATTATAACTGTGAAGAGAACTAAGAAGACATGGGCAAGTGCCATGAGGATGGGTGGACTGGGCAAAAGTGAACATCAGCCCCACTTTCTCCTTTCCTTTGCAAATGCTAGAACTGAAGTAGCCCTCTGCCTCTAAGGGTCTCTCGTATAAGGCACTGAGAGTCTGGGCTTCCCTGGGAAAGACTGTTTCCTTTCCCTGCTCCCTGTGATACTGGAGGCTTTGTCTGAACCAGGAATAGGGAGGATCTCTGTCCTTCTTGGGGTTAAGCATCTCTGTGTGGTTCTTTGATGTGAGATGGTACCTGCTAATGGAGAAGGGGAAGGTATAGAGAAAAGTCTGTCTATCTTTTCAGAGGCATGAGGCCCTGGCTCTATAAGGATGACAAGGTGGAGCAGAGAGCTGCTAATAGGTAACCTGAACGCAGAAAAGCACAGCTGTAACTATAGCACTGTGATACACATACATAAATTTGTACAAGTACCCTACCAATATGATCACAAAAGGCAGGTGCACTTTGCCTAGGAAGACTCTATTACTCCACTACACGTGTCAGGTACCACCAAGGCATATCATTCTTCTTGCCACAGGACTTGGAATAATCACTGGATGTTTTTCTAGAGCTGTGACTGGGAATGATGACTGGATGTTTCCCTGGAGTTCTTTCTGACTTTATGAATGTAAGTGCAAAGAATAAGGAAGACCTTAGCCCTTCTGCTGTTTTGTAGTATTTGAAGAATATTGAAGACTTCACTGTTTGTCTCAGCCTCATTAGCAAACCAGGTTGTCTGCAACTGTAACCTGTGGTAAATTGGTATCTAATCAATCCTTATTGCACCTGCATTTTTTCTCTCAGGTTGCAACCTAAAGTTTGATTCCAAGTCATTCATAAAAATATTAAAAGAGAAACTAGGCTGAAAATTGACCAGCAAGAGATAAGCAATTCTGCTCATTAATATTTTCTCCCTGTGTTCTGTGATGTCTCAGATGGCCTTGAATTAATTTCACACATACATATTTTATGAAGTGCTAATTTTTAATCAGAATACTGTGTAATACTAAGTCGAACTCCCAAGAAACTAGAAAAATTATATTATGCCCATTCAGATGTCTGTATCAGCTAAGCTAGAATTCCTGTCAATGACTAATAGCTTGTCAATATCAGGCATATCATGTGGTGATGAGTACCACATATAATAACTTTGGCTTGTAATTTTAGACTACAGCTTTTTCTCCAAACATACACAGACACAGTTTTTTCCTCCTTCAAAACATCTACTCTGGGTACTTGAAGCCAAATACTTCTCTGTAAGGCTGATGGATAACTTACCTCATAAGCTAAATGGGGTTTTTTGAGCCACAGGATTGCCACACCAGGCTCCTGCCACCTCTACACCTTACTCTAAGTAATTCTGCACCAGAACATTTTCTTCTATCGTAACATCTTGTAAGAAATTAAGTCAATTAGAGTAGCACAAAGAGATAGGTTAGATGTTAAGCTTGTGGAGGAAATATTTTGATATGGTTCCTCTCCTCCAAATTACCTCTCATCTTCCTCTTTTCTTTTCATCCTCCTCCAAGCAATATGATACACAATAGATGAAATAGATGAGTAGGTTCTTTGTGACTCAGAACCTCCCTAAGAGAAAAGGGAAAATGTCTGTTTTAATTTACTGTGGGAATATACTGACTCAGCACAACCTCACGCCTCTTCTCCCTTCTTCCCTGGCCTATGATCCTTATCTAGCCACTCCTTCCCTCCCTCCTCCTGGACTGAGTTAGAAGCTGTTAGCACTGCATTTTCTAATTACAGTGACAGAAATTGGCTCGTATTTACTCACGCTATCTGTAACACACCTGCAAAAGAATCTGAGAGACAATTTGTCATAGCCAGTCTGATTAAACATGGGCAATTTCAGGGCAGATTCATCAATCTTCCATGGAGACTTGATGGTCATAGAACATACTGACAACTGTGGTTTACAATATATATTAAGAAACCTTTCCATTGTGCCCAAATCACAGCCCTTTAGTGGAAAGCAAAGATTTTGACAGTTACATCCTATAACCGCCAGAAGTCCATGTAGCATATGGAAATATCTCCACAGAAAATGGTAAAGTGTGGGTTTGATTCAGTATCTGATGTGTCATTTTCACTGATGGTGAAGTCAAGAGTAAAGTCAAGGGTAATTTTGAAAAATTTGCACAGAATATTATTTATGCACTTTCCACTACCTGATTTGGGACTTCAGGGATGGGTTCACCCATTATTTTATTTACCATCATACCAGTGATTGCCAGAGGCACTATTTCTAGTCAGACAACTTCTGAAAGCTAATTATGGGTGTGGGTGATGTGACAAAAACTAAACCTCTAGTGACTTGGATGCCTTCCCTAGGAAATACTAATTTAGTACTGTAGTAGACTACTCTGTGCTAATTGTCTTGGATCTAACTACAGTTAGAGGCAACATCGTGCCTGTGATTCCTGAAAAGTCATATTCTCTTCCTTCTTTCAGATTCTGCAGCAGGTTGATTTGAGACTCCTGTCCTGTGGCTGTTCAATGAAATCACTTGTAGTTGTGGTCTCAGTTCATTCATCATTTAAAAATTGCTGCAGAGTTTGCACCCCCAAATGCTTTTAAAGTCAAGTAACACCAACCACTTGAAAAATTGCTGCTCTGACTTCTTTTGAAGACTCCTATGAAGAGAGAAACAACCATAGCTTAATCACAGTTTTATTTGAAAAAGAACACCACATATCTACTTTGATTACATTTTTGAGTTCCTAAAGGCCAGATTCTGTTCCCACCGGTGTCTGTGGCAAAATTCCCATTAACTTCTATGGCACAAAAGCAGCCACTTACTTTGCATAATCTGCAGAAAGTAAATATTTTAACACTTGTTATCTGTGATATTTAAGTAGCTAATAAAAATGTGCATGTAAAACTGGTTCATATTTATTTAAGCTGGTAAAAAAGTGACTTCCAAATAGGACAAAAATATAGGACAAAAACATTCAGTAAATGAAGACTCAGTAAATAAAGCAGATTTTTCCTGGTTTCCTCCCCCATAGTAGAGCTTATGCTTTTTAATAATGTCACTGAAATATAGCTGTGAACACTGAAAACAAATAAAATGTACTTATGGAGATAAAATGACACATAATGACTTCAAGTCCTGAATTCTTCTACTACAACACATGCGTAGATATTTATATAAGGAGAAGGTAAATTGACAAACTACCCTACTTGAGCTTATTTCTGCAAAAGCCATCTCAGCCCAGTTGCTAATATGTTATTTATCCATTAAAGAATGTTGCTATAGTTACAATACCTATTGTAAAAATAGTCTGGTAATATGAGAGAGTAGATGAAGAATGCAGAACAAACAAGCTTTCATATTTCTAGTGCTTGTATTTTTTTACACGTACATGAAAGTTAAAAAACCCTTTACTGCTGGCTCTGTTTTGAATTAAAGCCTGAGAACAGTACCTTTGTACTCAGTGGACCTATTTTCTTGTACATCTGGTGTTACAGGAGCTAACTTCTATGAATCAAATAAAGACTCCAGTATAACGGTTTAAATAAAATTTTCCCTATAGGAATTTAATGAGTGATTACATAGGAAGATCAAAACATCAGGATTTGACTTACTCATCCCGGATCTCATTTGGAAAATCAGAAGGTAGAAATAAAATTTTTAATTGATAAAGTGAGCAAAACAGGTAATGTCACAATGTCAATTTTAGACAGCCATATTTCAGCCCAGAACTACAACTTGGCTGCGTTTCACATGAATACATATTAGGTCTGTTTGATCTCCCCCTTTAAATTAGCCTTGTTGAAATTCTTTAACTGTATAGGAGCGTACCTACACCACAACCCAACTGCTTTCTCTTGTGATACTTTTGCACCAGAATTATAATGTATAGTGTAGCTATGTCTAGGCAATGTATAAATGAACGCAGCGGTTTGCCAAACCTGCTAATTTTAAAAACCTCTCCCATCTAAAGAGATTATTTTTTTTTTCTCAAAAAGGAAATAATATAAAAGTAATAATTCCTATCTAAAAAAAAGTGTAATTGGTCTAAGTGTCTTTTACAATTTCTGGAGTAGAATCTGCATAGTTGACCCTGGTTTAAATAAAGCTAGGATTAGATTAGTTATTTCAAATTAAGAACTCATGATGTGAGTTATTGGACTTAATTCAGGTTAGGATGAAGCCCTGGACAAATTCAACAGAAGTCAATGTAGTTAGATCAGTCTTAAAACCAATTTGATATCAAAGGCATTTATACTCTGTGAAGTTTTTGCAGTCTTTCTGTTTCTCAGCCAAAAAAACCCAAGTAGTTGAGATGATGTTCCTCTCAAGGTAATCTTGAGTACTTTGGCCATTCCCACCTGAAGAGAGAAACTGGAAGGCAAGTAGGTAACATCTTACTTTTGGATAACCTCAATAAAATTGAATCCAGAAAAGGCTATGGTACTTTCTACTGGAATGTCACCTGAATAGGTTACCATTGAGTTTATCTGGCATTTAAATACTAAAGCCCTGATAACAAATTAAAAAAAAAAAAAAGTCCTAAAGTGATGTTGTGCCTGTGGCATAAGATAATTTAGCTACTCAGTTCATCCTCTGGTGCTTGATGATCACACTGCATAAATGTCAGTCCTGCTGTGGCCTCTATCTTGGAGAGATCCAATTTAGTTCCCTCACAAGTAAACCCCAGGCTGGGTTCCTGTTTTCCTCAGGCTCCGACTGCTGGGTGTCAGGAACAAGAGTGCACAGGAGATGACAGAGGGCAAACACTAGGCAGCGAGAGTGCAGCAATCTGCTCTACTAAAGGATGTGCTTGCGCTAGTGGGGATACATGCCACTTTGCAGCCCTTGTTTTGGAGTTATGGGCCAGATGCATTTAACTGTACAGATATAAGGTATTGATTAGTCAGAATTTGCTCTCTGAAGGACAAGAGACCTGTGAAGATTGCTACCTTAGCACCTACAACACCTCCTTTTGCCAGCAGCTGTTTGAAGGTTGGCTGTTGTGACTACTGTCACTGGGGAGTTTAGCTCGCTGTGCCTGTCTTTTATAGCTGCATTGACAGAGGATTTGTATGGAAAGAAAGAATTTTATGCCTTTGGTTTCTTAGGGAGATGCCCTCACCATGAAGCAGAGAGCAAGGCTTAGACACAGAAATCCTCCACCACTGCTACTGAGGGGGTACCCATCATGCCCCTGAGAAATGGACAGAGTAAGCCGAAAGAAGCATGGCTAGAACTCAAAACATACATTTGATAGATCTCAACATAATATATAAATTTTAGCAGTGGGCTGTATAATGCAAAATGCATAAACAGTCTTGAGTACAAGGTTTAGAGCAAGAATAAGCAGCTTTGGAAGCATTTTGTGTAGGAGAAAACTTGTCTGCACAAGGGGATAGACAGTTGTTTCCTCACTAGTGAAGACATAGAAGGAATAGTGTTGTGTAGGATGGTAACTGTTAGCCAAAGATGCTCAGTTATCAAGTCTAAGTTTGTATTTGACTCTAGGAGTTGGAAAAGTTTGTTTCCATTTTATCTGAGAGAGTCAGCATAGCCAATAAAATGCCAATTAACCAGTTAGCATGATCCTGTATTACACTACTGTATTCACAGTTTGGATCATGCAAGGGAGTGCTGTATGGAGATCCTTCCACTAACGGAACTAAGGGACGGTCTACTTAGCTTAAACACAGTACTCTACCAATGTATCTGCACAGCTTTTGGAAACTACGCAGAAGTCTCTGGATGGTACTCTATGGCTCTCCTCTACTGGTGAGCTTCTCCATTGTGTGTCCCTTGTAGTATTTTGAAGCTGCTGGATGGGAGGAGGAAATTGTGAGATAAAGCTAAACAACCCCAGGCAATGCTACAGGCTTGGGGAAGAGCGGCTGGAGAGTTGTCCAGCAGAAAAGGACCTGGGGGTGTTGGTGGACAGCCAGTTTAACATAAGCCAGCGGTGTGCCCAGGTGGTCAAGAAGGCCAACAGCATCCTGCCTTGTATCAGTAATAGTGTGGCCAGCAGGAGTAGGGAAGTGATTGTACCCCTGTACTCAGCATTCGTAAGGCCTCACCTTGAGTACTGTGTTTAGTTCTGGGCCCCTAACTGCAAGAAAGACATTGAAGTGTTGGAGCATGTCCAGAGGAGAGCCACCAAGCTGGTGAAGAGTCTAGAGAACAAGTCCTATGAGGAGAGGGTGAGGGAACTGGGCATGGTTAGTCTGGAGAAGAGGAGGCTGAGGGAAGACTTCATTGACCTCTACAAATACCTGAAAGGAGGTTGTACAGAGGTGGGTGTTGGCCTCTTCTCCCAGGTGAATAATGACAGAAGCAGAGGAAATGGTCTGAAGTTGCAGCAGGGAAAGTTTAATTTAGATAAAAGGAAGAATTACTTTACTGAGAGGGTGGTGAGGCACTGGAAGAGCCTGCCCAGAGGTAGTTGAGTCACTATTCCTGGAGGTATTTAAGATGTGTAGATGTGGCACTTTAGGGCATGCTCTAGTGCCTGAGATTGTTGGGTGTGGTGGTGGTTGTTTTGGTGGGGTTTTTTTGGGTGTGATGTTGTCAGTGTGTGGTGGTGGTGGGGTTTTTTGTTTGTTCAGTTGGTTGGTTGGTTGGTTTTTTGTTTGTTTGGGTTGTTTTGTTTTGTTATGATTGGACTCAATGATCTCAAAGGTCCCTTCCAACCATGAAGATTCTGTGAAACCAGCTATGAATATGAATGCTCTTAAGCATCTGCTATTGATCCCTGCTGGTGGAGTGGCAGTGGGATAGGTAAATCTGTCCTCAGATATGACAGCATTTGTCTTCTCTCTTTGAAGTCTGAATTCACGGAAGTCAAATCAACAACAAACCTGAAGGATGGGACACCTCCATTGTCAAGTTTTGCACACTAAATTTCAAGGCTCCTGGCAGGCCTTGTCCCCAGCGTGACATCAGCTAAATATATATGAATGTTCCCTCACCACCCACCTGTTGACTACCTCACCTCCTACTAATCCAGAAACTACCCAAAGGACACTTCATTCTATCTTGATATATTAGTCATTTATTGTTAGTTCATCCTGCCCTTACAACATTTCAACATATCTAAAATCCATATGCCAGAACTTCTAAGCCATTCCAAATCACTTTTTTCAAATAATAGCTTATGTTAGACAAAGTACTAAGAATTCTGTCAACTTCGTATGCCATGTGTTCCTTCATTTATTGATTACTTAATGTGAATAAAGCAATAGATGCCAATAAAATATTTTTTTCTCTAATCTTCAATTTATAATGTTTTTTGTCTTAGTCAGACTTACAAGATTTTTCTTGTAGTATTTGCTGACCATTAGTGAATGAGAAATACAAAAAGTGCCTATTTTAACATGAAATTATTTTATACAAGTCTACTATTTAAATACTGGTTTATTATCAACATCACATCCCATCAGCTTTATTTTCTAGTTTGTCTGCTTTTCTTGATCTCCAGTTTCAGTGCCATCTGAGGTGGGACCCAACTACCGAGAAGGACCACTCTACAAGTGGTTATTAATCTGATTTCTGGGCCTTAGGCACCTCTGACCACTGGCCACCTCCGAGTCATCTTCCCACGTTTGGTACCTCTGGCAGCTCTTTCTCACAGAAATACCACCATGCTGTCACCTGAGAACTGATGGCTGCAAAACCCTTCTGCAAGTGATGTGAGTTAAACCTCCTTCTCCACCTGAGCAGGCACATTTGGAAGAAGGCAATGGGTTACTTCCTACTGAGGCAGATTGCTAGACTGCACTATTTCACCATTATCTAACAAAGACCATATTCTGATGAGAATCATGGATGGAAAAACAAGGGCAGTGGTCCAATCAGAAATACTTATTCAGGTCTGGGAAGTCTGCTCAGAGGTATCTGATGGCAGAGGATGAATACAGACTACTCAAAAGGTAAATCTACATTGGGCACCTTTTATGTAGCAGCACAGACATAGCCAAAGAGCCACTGTGCCAAAGAAAGTGAACAAAAATTCATTGGAAACATAATGGGAATTTATGTGTCTGACAGGAGATGGAAACCCTGGCTTTCACTCACAGCAATGTATCACACTAAAATGCACACTGCAGGAAAGATTGCAACCCAGACTCTTACGCGAATGAACGTCCTTCCCATAGGGTCAGGTACAGGCATCTTCTGCCTGCCAGGCCACGTACAAGTTCTTGTTCCTTTCTTGTTACCTTTTATTGCAGGAAATAGTGGGGCTGCTACGGCAAGGTAACTCACATTACCTGCTCCTAGGAAGAAAGCCGGCAGCAGCAGCAGCTAGTACTGACGCTGCTGGACTGTTGTGTGACCCAGCTTATCTCCAGTCCCCTTCCTTCAACCTTCATCCTGCTTTGTGACAGTGGGATAGCTGAGGAGCTGGTGCTATTATTGCTAAGCTTTGCCCATGGGTCTGATAATCAAACTTCTACACTGCACTGCAGTTCTCTGGAAGGTTACTGAAAGGTGGAGAAAGCAGGTAATATTGAACTTCTGCTTCTGAGTCAGAGGAAAAGTTAAAGGAGATTTCCCTGTCCATTCCCTCTTGGCTGTGGGCTACAAGCCTCCCTGACTTTTCTGGAAAATGTTTTTTATGAGATTAAAAGGACCATTGGCTTTTCAGTCATTGTGTTATGACAGCACTGCAGTTTAGCAGGACTTTGCTACTGCCGTGAAAGTGTGGGAACATCGGGAAGACCAGAACAAAGGCGGATTTAGAATAGACTGAGGATATAAAAATCTATTAAAGACCTTCTCTTGCTTTTTTCCTCCAAGTGAAAAATCAATAAAGTGGTATAAGCCAGATAGCATGAAATGTACAACTCCTAGACCTCCAATTTATGCACAAAGTGACCTTGACCTATTCTGCAATTTCCTATCATTAATTTATTATGTACCTCTCCTAACCATATCACTACAAACCACAATGAAAAACAAAACTTAAGAGCTGGATGTATTTCCTTTCTTTTAAAGAAGCAGACTTAGTGTGGAGTAAAAGAACCTAAGTTATTACTTACAACAAAGGGGGCGATGGTTTTTTTTTCACTATTCTTAGTCTGACTAAATAATGATTTACCATCTAGAAGCTAGCTGCAGAATACATTTAGGAATCATATGACTCTGAACTTTCTGAAAATGTTATTACTGTCTGTACTTTTCTACCTCTAGCCTCACACTGTTTTCAGTGATATTTTCATGAGTATATGATCATAATGAAAACAGGAAAAAGGCAACGTGAAAACAGTTTGACAACCACATTTAGTTCCTCTAAAAGAATTGTCAGTCGTAGATCAGTCTACTATAGAAACTGCAATTTAAGTAAGATAATAACTTCCTCTTATATGAGCCAGGAAAGACAGAAATTAGCTGTGTAATTCAGGCCATACAGTAGGGAATCAGTTGAATTTAAAGTACACCTCAATGTTTCAATGTTAGTTATAATAAGCAGGCTTTGAATGAAAGTATGGAAAAAAAAAAAAGTGGGAAATTCTGTTTCATAGAATCATAGAATTGTACAATGGTTTGGGTCACGAGGAACCTTAAAGATCATCTAGTTCCAACCTCCCCACCAAGGGAAAGGACATCTCCCATTAGATTAGATTGCTCAAAGCCCTATCTAACCTGGCCTTGAACACTTCCACAACTTTTCGGGGCAAGCTGTTCCAGTGTCTCACCACCCTCATCATAATACTTTTTTTCAAGTGTCTAATCTAAATCTACTCTCTTTCAGTTTAAAACCATTACCTCTCATCTTATCACTACACTCCCTGATAAAGGGTCCCTCCCCATCTTTCCCTTGAAGTCCCCTTGAAATACTAGAAGGCTGCTATAAGGTCTCCCTGGAGCTTTCCCTTCTCCAGACTGAAAAAAACCAACTCTCTCAGCCTGTGTTCACAGGAGAGTTGCTCCAGCCTCTCTGATCATCTTTGTGGCCCTTCTCTGGCTTCTCTCTAACAGGTCCATGTCTTTTCTGTGCTGAAGGCTCCAGGGCTGGATGTGGTAGTTCAGGTGGTGTCTCACTAGAGCGGAATAGATGGTCAGAATCACTTCCCTCGACCTGCTGGCCACCCTTCCTTTAGTGTAGCCCAGGACAGAACTGTCTCTCTGGGCTGCAAGCACACACTGCCAGGTCATATTCAATTTTTTATCCACCAGCACCCCTAAGTCCTTTGCCTCAGGGCTGCTCTCAGTTCACTCATTGCCCAGTTTGTATCCATGCCCTCAAACCAGGACAGGGATTGCCTCAACACCAGGTGCAGGACCTTACACTTGGCCTTGTTGAACTTCATGAGGTTTGCACAGTTTCTCATCTTCTTGTCAAACCTTTTCTATGCTGTCTAAAATTTATCTGATGCCAAGACAGTAGTCCAGTCCACTCATTTCACGGGCTGATCTAGCCCTGTGAGTACCTCTTTTCACTAGATTCTACTTTAATTTGCCTATTTTGGGCAGGTGAGTCCTGTCCTGTCAGTGACGTGTCTGTCATGATCACCAAGGAGCCCTCCAGGTGACTGAAATCATCAGGGCATATTACCCATTGCAAATTTATGTGAACACAGGACAAAAAACAAGTGATGGCAAGGATTGAAACCTATTCTCATTCACAGACAAGTTCCCTAACCAATGGGAAAAGGACTTCAGTATTTTTCCTTTTCAGTTGCATACCTGCCAAAACAGTGGCCAAGCTTCAAGAGAAGAGGTACGAATAATAATCCAGTAGAAGCTCTTGCTCAACAGAAGAGATAGAGGCCTAACAATGGGCTGCACCGTCCTCCTGAGGTCCCTGTTTCCTGCACGGGCAGTACCAGGGAAGTGTCAAGGACGGGGACACTGTCAGTCTCTGTGCTGGTTTCTTTCCGACAGACCAGAGAAGCTGGACAAATCTGTTCAGGCAGATTAGATGCTTCCTCGCTCTCCCCTCCAACATCCACCCTCTCCCAAGGGCGCTGGCCTCAGATGAGGCAATGCCTAAATGAGGTTGTCCGGATTATCACTCTGCTCAGGTTATTCTGCTAAATACACTGTCATGATCTTGATCATGAACAGCTACAGTTCAATCTGAGTATCAAAAACTCTTGACACCGCTGTGCCTGAGGGTGATAGAAGCTCGTATTTATCAAAATAAAGTTTCTGTTTTCAAGAAGGAGTACTAAAAATAACCACTTGGGTTTTATTCTAAAGCAATGCAAGTTTTTCATGAAATTGAACAAGCAGGTAGTGTAAACCACAAGGAAAGCTCTTCTTATATTAAGAGCAATTACTTTGCAGAACAAGTTTGCAAAAATAATGCAAAATCACTAATAACGAGCATCTCCAAAACCAGTTGTCTGTTACTGATCCTCTGTGCTCTGCACATGGGAGGCTGACAGGGAAAGCGCCCCCCTGCATGGGTATCGTGGTGTCTCAGATGCACGGTCGTGAACTACAGCCAGCTTCGACTCTGTGCCGCATGACTACCCATCGCTTCTTAAAATCCCCAAATCAGCTCAGAGTTTTGCCCTCGATTTCAGCAGGAGCAGGATCACGCTCTCTAAGGGTGCTTGAGAGCTGCTCTGCACCTCGGGTACAAAGTCAGTGCATTCATAAGAGGAGCCCTGTCACTCCTATTCACTGCCCGCTGCACTAAACCCCAGGGAAGTTGTTTCTGGGTCAGTGTCTTGTGCAGTTGTTCTAAAGTCCCGGTCAGGAGCACGGAGGGGACAGACGCAAGACTTTCCAAATGTTTTCAGATTCCCCTCCTTCTGCATGCTGGTTAAAATCTGTAGGGGTTTTAACCTTCGACCCGGGCTTCTGCTGCTGTATTGACGCGTGCTCCCCTGGCATTTGGGGACCTTTAAATCATGCACACCTTTCACTTTTTTCTGGTCACATGTAAACAGCGTGTGAAAAAGACGGTGTTGCTTTTTGCCTGACCCAAATGGAGCTTTGCAGGGAGAGGAGCATCAGGCCCACACTGCTTAGGTTTTCACACTGGCAGAATGCATGTCAAAAACTAGTTTTCTTCAAAGCTAACCACACACAAAAGCAAGGCTGCTTTGGCTGAGTGGAAACAACAGGTATAAATAGCCTCCCGCGCTCTGGAAAGCAAGAGCCTGAAAAGCCTCCTTGGGTTGTTTTCTGCACATCAGCCTATGAGCTGGGGGTGTTTTAATGCTCTGTTGATGCCACAGGAGCCGATAGAAGCAGGGACAGATTACACCGAGAAGGAGGTAAACAAGTTGTTTACAACTCAGCGGGGCTGCCGTGTATCCTCTTTACATCGGCTGAAAGGCAATGAGAGCATTGGACACTGGGCTGCTGATGGGAAAGGATCCCCGGAGCTGCCAAGCTCTGGCTCCAGAAATGTCTGTGGGGCTTCAATAACAGGAAATCACGTGTGCTGTCATTATCAGCTGCTGAGCGAGACAGATGCACCCAGATCAATATCAGTGTCCAATATCAAAGACCTATTGTGACGGTACCCAGCGTTTTGAACTCAGGAGAACAACAAAAGTATTTTAAATGATTAGGGCTGGCAAAAATCCCCTGACTTTCTCTTTTCTGTTTTGTTTTTGTTTTCCCTTTCTGAGGCAGTGGATTCATCACCATTAAAGGAACTGAAAGTCCTCTCTGCCCAAAGTAACTTTGATCATTATTGATCTAATTAAACTCTGTTTGCTTAAGGTTGCAGTGGGAAAGGGCTGAAAATCAGCAATCTGCCTGATCTCTTGCAATAGTAAAGGGTATCTGTTCACTCAGCATGTCCTTCAGCACAGCTGGAACTGGAGTAAGCTTTCCTTATTATGCCATGTTTTACGCTGTCTAAAAATACGATTTAGGAACAAAGTAAAACATATTCAGGGCTCTTGTTCCAAGTAGGACTTGGGGAGTGGAGGGGTTCTGCACGTAGAGGAGTGTGCTCCCTGCACTAACATTAGAGCTGTGGGGCTCTTGCTCACACTGCCATTACACGACCCAGCTGATTTCTGCAATGGCCTTTCTGTTTCTTGTAATTTGTGTTGTCAAATAAAATACATTTGTAAACAAATAAGCCCTTTCAGCTTTGTGCAAATTATACACTAAGAGATGAAGTTTGTTTTACGTGGAAATATCTCCCTCCTGACATTTTAGCTCTTCTTTTGTTCTGGTTGTGGTTGTTTTTTATTAAACAGCTGGTAGGTTAGGATATTTTTGAAGGAGCATGTGCCTTTAAAACCATTGCAAGCTGTTGCAGAGAATTCAATAGTTTTCAGGCCCAGGATGTTCAAAGGAAATCCACAGGTAAAAGCAGAGAGCTTATTTCATAGTCCAAACAGAGGTACTTTTGTTATGCAAGGACAGCCCCTGCAGAAGGATTCCTGGGATACTCTGGCCCCTCTGATTTCAGACAGGGAAGAATCTGTGGTACATGAGAAGTGTGCTAAGGTGAATCACGCACTTCTTTCCATTGCTTCAGCTGAGCGACTGCTGTTCTGTTGGTACTTTAGAGAAGAGCCAACAGCTAAAACAGATATTTGCCTTCTGCCAGTTCTGCTGGTGGCTCATCTGTTTGCATTACACACTCTAGCTTGTAATTGCATCGCTGCATGTTTGCATGTGAGTGTAACCTGCTCACATAATCTTACATATACCTGATAAAAGCAGTATATGAGGATGAGATGGTGCTGTCTGCATGCTAGTCCACATAAACATCTGTCTTAAGTGTAAGTCAGGTGCTTGAAGGCAGATAAGCAGATTTACAACAGGAAAAGGTCCAGCCTTCATTTTATTCTGGGCTAGGGAGCGGCATTGAATTGCAGGAGGTTTGCAGGTTTCATTCCCTTTGGCTTTGTACCGGCAATCAGTGTATGAAAAACACTGTCTCTTTTGAAAGCTGGGAAGAGACTTGGGGTGGCAGCAGGGCCTGAAGCACGGGCAACCCTCATCCAACATCTGAAGCCCTCCTCCACTTCTTTTCAAGACGGTGCCTTTGGCAATCCCGCTGATTGACCTGCCTCTGAAGCAGTCCTATGGGTTTGCCAATACTACTTCAGCCAGTAATTGGATCGCGGGGAGGGCTGCGATTTCCTCTCTGCCCCAGAAGTCTTCCGCAAGGAAAGAGTTAAAAGGGACTGTTTCCAGCGCTGCCTGCTGCTGTGTAGTGCCTCTCGCTGAGCCTTCTGCCGGCCCCCGGGGGCCGGAGGGAGAGAGAGAGATAGCCTCCGGAGTACAGAGCTTGTCTCCCGCGATAAGATAGACGAGTTCTTAATGCGATTCCTCAGATCCCCAGAGGGACAGCCAGAAAGGCTGCAAAATAAACAATCGGGGGTGGGTGTGTGTGGGGGGATGGAAATAATGAATGGGAGCAAGGCAACAAACCAGCCCGCGGTTCGTAGTAAACAAGCGCACATGCGGCTTCTTAGAGCCGCCCCTCTCCTCGTCCGCCCGCCCGGCCGGGAGCTGCAGCCACCGGCCCTCCCCGCCACCCGGCGAGGTGACAGCCATCCCCAAATCCCTCCTTCTCGCTTGCTCCAAGCACTGCGAGGCTGCGAGGTGCCTCGCTCACGTGCTCGGAATGCACCAGTCTATTTTTACAACCGTCTGAGAGCCCTGGTTTCCTCTGGCAGGTCCAGCGCTTAACGCTATTTACCCGGCAGAGGAGAAAAGAAACGAAGCCGCTAAAATAACTGTGCATCACAGAAATAGATGGAAAAGGCATTTTAGGTCACACAATCCTTGCCCCGGCCATCAAAGGTTGCTGCCTATAGAATAAAGCTGAGGGCTTTGTAGCTCAGCTTTACATTGATCTATTAGGCTCCCTGTTGTGGATGGTTCTTTTTCGGCCCAAGGTTTGATGCTGGGGTATTTTTGATCAGGAGCAACCTTGACCCAAGTCACAGTATAAACTGGCACAGCTTCAGTAGTCACTGTTTACCCCAGGCAAAACTTAGTCCCTTTTACTTTTTTCCTTTTCTGACTGTTTTTAAGACATATAATCTTACTCTCCTGCTCTACAAGGTCACTTGCACAAAATGTAATAAAGTAAGCTTATTTTTCCCAGAAGAAGATTATATGTGAATTTCTCTTTTCCTCTCTTTGTATTTAAACTGTTGTCTGCTTCACTTTGGCTGGGTTCAACAGTGAAAGTTACACAAGTCCTGACTGCCTTCTCATAATATTTGGTTTCAGACTCTTAACATGTGTTTCAGTCAGTGAAGCAGGTATTCCAGGGTGTCTCTGACCTTCTTCAAATATTGTAATAACTGATGGTCATCAAGTGACTCTGTCATTCCCCGGGTGCTTAGATAGTCAGATATACCCCAGATGACCTTCCATGTGTATTCTGGCCTGCTGACCATTTATTCTCTTAACTCTTTACTAGGGAGGTCAGTGATCAGAAGGGAGCCAGCTAACCTGACCAAGGGGTTACCCTCTCTGTGGTGCAGCATAGCTGGAACCCCCTCAACTGGTGAAAGAAATTTGGAGGGAGGGATGGAAAATAACAGCTGAAATCCTGGGGTTGCCAAGAGTCACTGCATCTCAGCTGAGACGATTTCATGGCTGCAGTCACACCTGCATTCCAGATCTGAGAGCATTTCCCTATTTCTGATCTGAGGTTTGTGCTGTGGCCATATCCTAACTCCTAACTCTGCACCAAAGCCAGATCTGCACACCAGCCTTCTTCAGTCTGATGCTGCGTGCCCATGGAAATGAAACCTTGCAGGTGGGGGCTGCCTGGGAATGGTGGCGCATACCCCATTGCACTCATCCACTCTTACAGAGCATAGGAGTGCTAAGTCTAGATACGAGCCTTTCCTTCTGTCCCTTCTGATCCAGTGGAAAGGCAGACAGATTAGCTTAAATAATTGGTTCTTTAGAGCTGTTAGACTTCAAAATGAAATAGTGCTTGCAGACTCAGGAGCAGGCAGGAGGTAGTTTTAAGAAGCTGCGTCTTATCTCAACTCTTGGTTTCTGCCTCCCAGCTGAGACAGTGCCTGACTGTGTCCTAATTTTGATATGATAAGATTGGGACAAACAGGCAATCCAAAGGTGCAAAACCCATCAAGAGAAAAGTATGCACATTATTTTTTTTTTTTTAAATAACAGTTTTAAAAACTTGTACCATCAGTAGAGGAGGGAGTTTTGAGGAGAGAGATGGAATAGATTACGAATAACACACCTCTGCCATTTGAGATAAGGTGAATACCCTTTGTTGTTTGCTCTTGAATGCTATAGTACTTATGACAGCCAGCAGAACATTCTCATTTATTCCAAGAGAGTAATGGTAAACATACTATATAGGTAGTAAGATAGAGCATTTACCTGTGTAATAAGTCATGCAGTTCTGAAACAAAATACCTTTTTTTAAAAATCTAATCAGGTTTGCAAATAAGATAACCATGTTGGGGATATTTTGCTATGGATGTGGCATATCAATTACACAGCTTTACACTTAGGTAAGGAACAGTAGCCAATAAGCTCTATGCACTACCTAGAGAAGGTGGGAGGGAAGCAACAACATTTCAGATGAGTAAAGAAGAGAACCAGGGGAAGTAGCACGGGGGTCCAGAAGTCAAGGAGAAGGCTATGATAAAGCAACTACTGAAAGCAGCCAGGTGTTTGAACATGCAGACAATTCCTTCAGCTGGAGACTTCTTGAGACACAGAGATTATCATTGAGGGCACTGGTAAGAACAACTGGGGAGCAGAGAGGTGATGGGAACTGGGGTGTCCTGAAACCTGTCAGGAGGTGAAGAGCAGAAACCTGAGGCAAGAACTGTGAACAACAAGGAGAAGCTGACACCAGAGCATGCAGAGCAACATGAGAGTTAGAAGAGGAGTTGAAGAGCAGGGACGCAGTGAAGTTACCATGTTCCAGCCAGAGAGAGAGAGCTAAGAAGGCAAAGAAATTACAGAGGATGAAACAAAGCAATGTGTGTGTGTGTGTGTTTTAGCTACTGCTCTTGTAGATGGAATGATGAAATGGTATTAATATGGCAGAAAAGGAAGTGCAAAGACACTTCCAGTGGAGGAAACTATCAGGTCCTGAACATTTCCCAGGTGCATTCCATGGCACAGCGTTTGGCAGAGGAGGAAAGTGCATTTTGCTGATAATCATTTTAGGTTTTTTTTCTAAATTTCACTTTTCTTAAAAAAAGAAAGAATGGTGCGGAAATGTAGACAGAAATGTACTTATGTCTTTTACAGCCATTTTGTCTGTGAAAAGTGTGACTTTAGCCCTTTAAATTACTGTTTGTAGCAGCACTCCAATGCCTCACAGGGTCCTTCTAAGTAGCTACTATATAATGCCTCTTTACAGACATCTGCTCAAACTGTATCCAATTAAAAAAAATAAATCTGGGAACAAACTGCTCCCAGTTTCAGCTGGCTGGCAGGTATGAATTCTACTTTCATAAAAGGTCTATTCCTGTTCTCAGTTCTGTTTACGTCTATCATGCCAGGAAAACTATATCATGTAACTTTTAAATCATATAGCCTTTAAATTTATCTAATGTTGTTTCTGCAAATAGCATTAGAACAACATCAAGTGAGTAAAGAAAACAAGACAAAACAGCTCAGAAACCTAAAATGTGGTGAGATACCTCATTATGAAATACTGCCAAGAGTTTTTGGGAGTTGTGTCACATTTCATTGGTTTTGGGGATAAATCTTATTGATTTCTGCCAAGGTTAACAGACTTCTTGTTTTCAGTAAACCCAAAACAAATACAAAATCTCCCTCAGTGGCGATGCCTTCCCCCTCACGAGATCTGGAAAACAGCTTACAAGCCTCCCTTACCTAAGACCTATTCACAGTGAACACTATTAGCGTCGGTGTAGAACGGTGCAAGGCATGGAGCTCTAATAATGGCATTATGGCCGAATTTTTGGCACTGGGCTGAGCATTCACTCATAAATGTGCCACAGCAAATTTTTACACTCAAACCTCCCTGCAGTTTGGGAGAGTAAACGCTGCAGGGAAGCGCAACAGCAGTGGGGCACACAAGTGTTAGAATTTGCACTTGTAAAATTTATAGGGACCAACTGGTTTTGCAGGTGTACTGACTAACGCTTGCGTGCACCCAGTTGCTAGAGCAGATAAAGTGTGAGCTGGGGGCTGGAATGCTGGTCGGGGACCAGGGAGCCGGTGCCCACTCCGGGGCTGCCATGAGGAGCCTGCCTTGAGAGGGAGAGCTCTTGGCTCCATCTGTAAAACAGACCCTTATATGGTATCAAATTTGGCACTCCGAAATGTAGGTATCTCTAAACACTGCACTTTCTTAAAAGGTTAGTCAGGAAAAAAATGTTCACACTTAGAAAATGTGGGCATTTAAAATAGAAGCCTGATATGAGGTCTTTAGATAATGTAACTCATGTCGAGTCAGACACTTTTATTTTAATTGTCAGACATAATCTCCAGCTCTGTATTTACTACCCATCTGCTCAAAGCGTTGTACTTGCTACCAGATTTACTGGGGGAGAGGAGCAGGGAAGAACAGGAGTGGGAGAGGTGTTGGAAGGAAGCAGAAGACCCTCCTGTGGCTGCTAGGACCGAAGCAGCCCTTGTCATTCTGTGGAGCTCCTTTCCCTCTTCAGACTGCAGATGCATGAGAGTTTGGCTTCTTTTGAAAATCACAAGATGTAACTTTAAAAAAAGAGATGCTGTGTGATCCCTAATTAATTATCCTTCATTTTTTAATGTTCTTGGAAGCACAGGTGAATAAATTGATGTATACAATAATTGATGCATTTCCATTCTTAGTGATGACTGCTATTAAGTGTGATGCAAATCGATCGTTGATATAACAAAATTCAGGAACAGTATTTCATTAGAGTTTACCTGCTGTTGACTTTGTTTCCATTTCTGCTGTGCTTTCCTAGTAATTCTTACTCATCATAGAATAGATAAATTACTGATTTCCCCTTCTCAAGGTAAATTCGTCAGTGTGGCTTCCTGATATGAATACATAACTATAAAGACTTTATTGTTGATTCTTACAGCTGACCACATAATTTTACTCTGTCTATCAGTTACAAGCAAGCTGCATAGCATTGATAGCCTTTAGGTATCAGAATTGAAGGATTTTTGGTTAGGTACATCTTATTTGATGAGTTACACCTTACTGTTTCTGATAAGCCTCGTATCAGAAGTCATGTGGCATAAGAATGAAGAAGAAGAAAGAAGTGCAATCATATTAGATGCCTCTCCGCAGGACTGAACAGCTGAGGACACCAGCTATAACATATTAATTCTAATAGTTCTGCATGAGAAAGAGCTACTTTAAGATCTGTTGCAACCCAGCCTCCATGTAGGATATAGCTGTGAATACAGGGATCCAAATCCAGGGTATACAAACCCTGCTATGTGGAATGCTTTGTCACTTGAACCTCTGTATGCTATAGATCCAGCCTGGGGGCAGAGAGGAGAAGAGGGAAATGTTTTCTATTTATATTCTAAATAGATACCTGGCCACTGAGAAGTTGAGCATGATGACTCCCTTTGCAATTAGGCAAACGATTTTGTGGCAAAACCCGCTCCACTCATGGCCCGCTTTGAGCCATCTCTCAATGCCAATGGTGGGGAGGAGGCAGAGCTGGGCATGGCTGTGCCCTGGCCCCCTGTGCTCTTGGCCCTCCCTCCATGTAAACACCATGGGGTCGGAATGCTGCAGGAATTTGGGGTCGGGAGCCAGCCTCTGAGGGGAGAGAGAAGGAGCAGCTGCTTTGTGTGACGGGCTGTCATCCAGAGCTTACTTAGCTCCTTTGAAGCCAGGGAACCTTCTAAGGCTATGGAGAGGCTCCCTGGGAAGCTCACAAGGCTTAGGAGTGAGGACATGCCAGGCAGCTCTTCCTCGGAGCTGAGAGCAGCCGTGGATGCCACATGCTCTCAAGCAATACGATGCCGACACATCTCGCCCTTGCCGTCATGCAGGGAAAAGCAGACTCAAAACCCATATGGCCTCTGTTCCTCCTTCGGAACGCAGCAATTCTCATGCAGAAGTGCCATGTGCTGCTAAACTCATGGCAATTTAATGTTTTAAGATCAGTCTTAAAACTGTTGTAACCATGTGGTGGGTGAAGTCCTGCTTCTCGGGTCAGAAGAGTTAGTGTGCTTAGCTCGACACAAGAACCCAGCCTAGGCTTTCATTTACACACTCACGGCCAAGTCAGCTTTTAGAACTGAATTCATTTCTAGTGACTATCTTTTGCTCAGAGCACCCGCTATTCCTAGCTGTGCTCTATGGACATGTCTATGCTGATATTCACCAATAGATAAGAATTGAAAATAACTTTCTAGCTGGGTGCCCATGAGGACAAGTCAGGAAGCTGGTCCATAAATCAAGTTAATACTTTCACCTTCTTTGCAGATTTATCTCATTTTAAGATATCCTGTACCGCACAGAGACTTCCTTAAATTGATCAACGAGAACATCATATTCCTCTGGGACAGGAGCGAGTGTCTCATTGTTCCTTCACTACCGGTCTGTGTCATTTTGTGAAAATGCAGTTTTAATTCTGAGTTTCCCAAAGCTCTGTCATATAATGTTTGTCACAGATTTAAACTAAAGCTGTGCACCTGCAAATTCCACTTAAAAGCAAGTGTTTTCTTTGCTGAGGGAAAATGCAAGGAAGCCTATGTGACATGCACATTAACCCGGGAGAAACAAATTTGGCTCAAGTGCACCAACCTGTCATCTTTTTGTTACCAAATATATTTTGTGCCTGAAAACAGACTTGATTGTCAGGACTCCCTAAGCATGGTGAATAACTCTTTAAATAGCCACTGATCTTCATATCATTAGTTCCCTGTTCTGAAAACTGAAATGCCCTTTAATTATCCAGCTGTAGGAGCATATAAGATGGTACTAAATTTTGCTTAAGTACAGAGTATTGCCAAAAAGGAAGCCAAAATACATAATTATGTTAGCATTAGCATTCTATAGCTGTGTGATATCAAACTGCACAATGGCTGGAACATTCTGTGAAGGGCAATGCTGTCTGGGTAATGTAGCAGAAACACTTATCTAATAGCATGCCCTCCTGTGCCCTCTGTCAGGGCGCCAGCACATTAGTCCTATTATCAGCCTGCAAATACTGGAGGCTTCCACATCGTGGCCGCTGCCAAGAGAAACAGTCTTCCCTGTTACAGGAGCAAATGTCTGTGCACATAAATGAAACCGAAGAGTAATTAGATTACAATGTTTCCAACTGACCCTCGTGCAACAAAATATTCGGGCTCACTAATTTACATTAATAAAGATCCCACTATTTTTACAGCATGTTTGGTTTAGTTCACAGGTCAGGCATTTTCCATAATACATTCTAAACAGACTATTTCAGTCAAGTAAAGAAGAAATGTTGAGGTGACCTCTTGCAAAATTATCTGTAAAAGCACTGTTTTTCTTTTTCTTCCCCTACATTATATAGTTTTTTCACACAGGATTACTATTTCGTAGTTTCAGAATTTGTTGGTTTGGTTTTGTGTTACTTGACAGTCTGAACTGAATAGATAAAAAAATAAGAAAAAGAAACCCCAAATGTCTGTACAACCAACCCAAACCAAAAATCTGTCAGAAACTTATTTAGTGTTTTTAGCTCCTTCATTATAGGCATATTGCTGTAGTCCGTCACCATATGACAGGTTCATTTGAAACAATTTCATTTAGTACAAGAAAAAGGGAACCAGACTTTTATATGGCATCTAAACCACACAAACAAACAAATAAACAAATTCCAAAATTAAAAGAAATGTCTTGCTTTAATTGTTTTTAATAAAACAAATGCCAGAATGGACTTTTCAGGAATAAATCTACCCATTTATTGATGAGCCTTCTCATGAACAGTACAGAGTAAAAAACATCTGTTCATTGGAGCCCATGTAGCTGAATTCATATTAGCTTGTATAAACAATCTATGAGCTATTAAGCCCATCATGTTAAAAATAAATCAGTCAGTGATCAAAGAAGATAAGAGTTGGGAAGGGAGGGCAAGTTGTATAGATGGTTTAGACTTTGCATTCATAAAATTCCAGAGGATTTTCCTGAAATATGAAATAATATTGAAATAATATTGATCCCTTCATTCTTTTGAGTAAATTTAAATGACTCTTTATAATTTTAAGAATTTATAGGTGAGGAAAAATGATACAAAATCCTGCTATTTTACTCTTTTGGATTAAACACTGCCATTTGTGTAGGAAGTTTCTGTCCTACAAACTATTCCTGGAACTGCTGTCTGGAACTGCTCATGGGAAAAATAGGTTCTGCTGCAAATAAAAGCTGTCAGGTATCAATCTGCAAATTCCTGTCACTTGTCAGAGATCCTAAGGAGCCCTCTGGGGTAAGGAAGCTTCTTGGGATATTTGATGGGTTTATTATAAAAGAACCGGGAATTCAGTGACTAATTTATTTACAATACTGAATTCTGTTTCTGCAATTTTATGAAAAAATGTGTTCAAAAATATGTAATACGACATTGCAATTTTTTAATTAGTTATGTTGTGACTTTAAAACAATTCTTTTGTATGGTTCTGTGTTATTATAGACAATACAGGTTAACAGTAATTCCTTGCATACGTGTGGCTTCAAATCTACTCTTAAAATAGCTGAGAAACATATTTCTGACCTTTTGCCCTAATCTACTTCTATAGTGTGAACAAGCTGTGGGTATTGGAGAGAAGCCCCTTCTTTCTTTACATAAACTTCCTTTTTTTAGCCACAGGCAAGACTAGTAAGATGTCAGGAACAAGTTAGTGATAGCTATCAGACCTTGCTATAAGCCAGTGGTCTGGAATAAAAAAGAAAAATGCAGTGAATTACAGGTTAAGGGCAAACTCTTCCTTACCTGACCATCAGTGACTTTGGGGAAAGAAAGGAAAGAATAAAAAAGAAAAACCTACACATTTATTTGCATTAGAGGAATATGCACCATTGGCTTGTTTTCCTCTTCATAGAAGTAATGCATCAGCACCCCTAGTTAATCAGAGTCTCAGAAGAGCATGCAAGCACCTCACAATCGAACAAAGTTTTGTGTACACTACAAGAAATGATGACTGATTTCCAGAAATTCCAGCTCAAACTGATGTTTTAGTTTCCGATACAAAGGCTGCAACATCAGCGCAGTGCTACAGCCCCTTTTTCTCTCAGTTTAATTACCTCTGGATGTTTCTACACCCACACCTCCTGCCCTTAAATGTCAGGACCTCTTGCCTCCCTTGCAATACATACACCACCTTCTGATTTTTCCTATGCATGCCACGATAACTGCACTCTTGTTCCTTGTACTGCCCAGTACTATAACTCTGGCTTGCTGGCTCCAGAAAAAGACTGCTCAGCAGAAAAATGTCGTGTTTGATAACTTTGGATGTGGGAGGATAGTGGGCTAAAAATGCACTTTCTTTATTTTCCCGTGGCAGAGTAAACTGGCAGGGAGAAAGCTGAGGTCTTGTCAAAGATAATAGATGCAGTGAAAGATTAGTGGAGGTGTCACTGAGAGCGGAAGTGGGAGATTTTAGTTTAATTCCTCTTTCTGCCCCAGACATTCAGAACATCCTTTGACAAATCATTTAACATCAGTTTCCTGTGTGAAACATGAGCATAAGAACAATTTCATGCCTTCCATCTTGCCAGAATTGCATGGCGTAACACAGGGATGACCATGGTGAAGGGGGGCACATCAGGGAATATGCATAAAGAGAATTTAAGATAAGCAGATTTGTATTATACAAGAGAGAAAAAAAGAGAATGACGATTTTATCTTCTCAGAAGGGTTAATACTTAGGAAAATCTATTTGCAAACAAGTATGTGCAATCCCATTATGTATAGACTAATGTTTTTTCTTTGCCTATGAATATTCATGCAATCACATTTAATTCACCTGGAGAGGTGCTTTTATTGGAACAGAGATGGAAATTCATGCGTGAAGGAAGGATTTCTGAGCCAACAACGGAAAGCTGCACTCAGGCTGTTCTCACCTGGATGCTGTGTACCGTTTGGTTGTGTGAGTTAAGGATGTGGATATTCTGAGCTGAGAAAAAGAACGAGTGTGAACGCCTGTGGCTTTCAAATAACCTCAGATACATCAGCCAGCACAGGTGGGAGCAGCAGAGGTGCTTGTGACACAGGGACAGCGCTGACATAGTAGCAAACTCCCTGCCCCAGTGACACATTTAGTGTGTTTCAGTCTCAAAAGGCAGCACGATCTGCCTGTAGCGTGGGACAAAACCTAAGGAGAGGGATCAGCCTCTGAGCACAGACGAAGGGGACGTTTTGTGCCAAGGTCTTAACTGATCTTTACACTTCTGTGTCTCTCTGCCTGCGGGGTGAAATTGCGGCTAGCCCTGCATTATTAAAAGGCACAAGGTTCTGAATTCATCTTGTGTAATTATGGGATTATCGAGGATGCCTAAATTAGGAATGTTGCCACTTCTTACCCCCTCTATGGGCCTCTCTAGCTACAGGATATAGACGCTGTCAGGAGGCAATCTGGACACACAGCTTTCTTTGCTGTATATTGTGTGGTGCTTTTGATGGACAGCCTCTTTTCATCTCATCCTTGCTCAGTCCACACTGAAGATCTCAGCTTCCATACTGTCCCTTTTTGGCTGGTTTGAAAATTATTTCTGTGCTTTCTTCCACACTCCCCAAATCATAGTGTGTTCTCTGTGCTAAATAAACCCCCTTCGTATTCATGCAAAACCTACCTATCAATACATCAAATCTTGAAAAAACCTCACGTTCTGCACATTAATTTTAATTTACCTACAGAAATAACCCATCCTGTTGTGTTCTGTATCTTACTGGTGTCTCCTCTGATCTATTGTTTTGTCGAGGCCCGCACTTATTCCCATCAGAGACTCATTCATAAGCTCATTGAGGCAGGAATTACAGCATTTATGCTTGTCACATCTTTGTTAAAATAGCTAATGATGTGACCAATCACACAGCGAGACATGGGGATACTGCAACTGAATGGTGAAAACCACTCCGAGACCTGCATTTGCACAATAACATCCAGCTCAAATCAGCCCAGGGTTCTCATTTGTTAAACAATTACTACCAATCCATAAAAATCATGATCAATGCTCACCGATAAACAGTGAAAAGAGGCTTACCTGATGACTGTTCAGAATGAATAGTCTGGCCAGCTGCAATCTGAAGTGTCTAGATGGGAAATCAAAGGTACTATTGCAACCGTGGATAATGTCTTGGGATTTGTATTTAGAAGCTGAAATTATGCAAATTCAAATGAGAGTTAATATGCAGGTTGTAACAGTGTGGATAATCAATCATGAGCACAACTTGCCTGTGGTTACAGTGGGTTCTCCATCACTGCTTGTTCTCGAATTGGCCACAGACGTATTTTTTCAGCAATATCTTCCATAATTCGCTCAGAAGTTATGATGAAGATAATTATGGAACACCCAATCGTTTTATGTGGATGGTCAGGCTAAATTACCAGAATGGATTTTTGCAGTCTGAAAAATCTATTTTTGGAGTTGGTGGGCTTTTTTTTTCCAGTTTGTGCAGAAGATAGCTGTTTCTTGTCACATAGGTGAGCTGACCTGAAATTAGATGTGAAGGGGGGACAAAACAACTCACATTCTCATTACTGAGCTATGCTCAGTTATAAAGATATATCTTCTCCATACTTCATGAATAAAAAGATATTTTCAACATATGGTTGTAATAGTCAAATACTTAAAAGACACTGAATAAAGGGGACGCAGTTTTTTGGGTTTGTTTTTTTTTTTTTGTTTTTTTTTTTTTTTTTTGTTTTTTGTTTTTTGTTTTTTTTTTTTTGTGGCTTCTTAAATACTACTGCCTGCTGGTCTATGAATAAAGGTGATTTTCATTACTTTGTCACACTGTGCTGACTGAGTCTTCTAAATGTACAGTACTCTTTTCCCTGCCTTTATCCTGCTTAACTATCTTTGAGGTCATAATGATAATACTTAAAGATTAATAATACTAAAGATTAATGTTATTGCACACAAAAAGGACAGGGAAAAAAATGAAAAAAAAATGCCTATCATTAGGTTCCATTGTCTAACATTATTTTAATTAAGTTCATAGTGTTTGAACTAGCAGATCCTTACACTTGGCAAGAAGCAATAACAGAAATAACTAATTTTTATTCAAGGTCTTGAAATATATTAGCAAAACAATGAGAAGAAAAAAAAGACACAGAGGTACACTTCAGTGCCTCCAACCCTAGAATAGGAAGGTTTTTCTTGTAAGTTGTCAGCAATCTTTTTTTCAGATAACTGATGTTATAATGTGTACCAATCACTGTTTCTAATACATTTTAATCATCCTTAAATTCCTAGAGTTCCCTTTGTAGATGTGACATATGGAAGATAATTTCCAATCTACATAGATTATCAGCTTCAAGGAAACAAATTTTTAATTTTTTTTTTTTTTTTTATGGGAAAGACCTCACTGATTTCTTATCTGGTGCTGATCTTCAACCTTTTAAGAACTTTCTAGCCTAAAATAATTCACACTAAAAAAAATTAGAAAATCTTTCTAAATCTTGAAAGTTTCTAAATCACACCACTACCAAAAATGACCCAATGTGTTCTGGGCTAATCAAAGCTACTCAATGGTGCTCAAATTGGCAGTGAAAAATTCATCAACCTGGATTTTCATCTTTTTGTCCATTCAAAAAACATCAAAAGCAAGGAAACTTGCTGTACATAAGCAAGGAGATTACCTCTTTCCCTGCTTGAGGCAGAGAAATATTGCCGAAACACTAAAATATTGCAACAGGAATATTTCTTGCATAGCAACTAGACCTTTCTATCAAAACATTTTTCACTGGTGTTTATTTCCCTTTTGCCTTGACACACACTTTAGGCCTATTGACACAATAGCCACTTTTCTGAAAAGAACACATGAAAAATATGTATCTATCTTTAACATTTTTAAAAATAGGACTGATTTTAAGATGAAAACAGCATCATTTGCAAGTAGAATTATGTGAGACACTTTAAAGAAGTAGATTACTGTTGTCACTGGAGTTATCCAGTGCTGTAAGCTGTAGGTCTGGTGACAAATGACTGCAGAATCACAACTTGGTGTCTTATATTTCCTTCCCTTATTCAGGTAAATAGTTCCTATTAGTCACACTGAAAATCATGGACTAAACCCTGAAGCTTTTGCTCTGTGCTTAATCAGTTTTCAGTCAGGCAACCCTCCTGGGAAGTCAATGGGAGTTTGCCTGGGAAATGACAGAGCAGGAATTTATTACAACCCTTAAAACTGAAATGTATTCATAAGATCTGCAGGATCAGGCCTCTAATTTAGCATGAACTAAAAGTATTGATGGAAGTTGGTCATTCAAGAAGGTGTAGAAAAGCTGAGCTGGGGCAAGCACAATTCCAGGTGCCTGCCATGTCTCTGGATGTTGTGGGAGTCGGGTAAGGAGAAGTGACTGATATAGCTTGACAGAACACTTTAAAATGACACATTGAGCTAGATTCAGTGAAAGGGTAATGGACAGATGGTTTTAATTTCCAGAAATTAAATGGGTATTCGACATTCTGTGTCATTAGTGATCCTGTTTAAAACTTTATTGAATAGTGATAATTTTTGTGTCCTGGTTTAACAGTGCAACAGCTCTGCTATCGCTACAGCCAACAAAGCATGCCTATTGAAAACCTTTTCTTCTCAGTGGAATAACTGAAAGAATGAATACTTGCACACAAGATATTAATACTTATTTTCATCAAAGAAGTTATGTGAGGGGAGAATTGATCATTTTTTATTTCCTCAGTATAAATTAGGATAAACGCATCTTGAACCTCATATCTGAAGATATATTTACTCACCACACTACAGTAGTTTAATTTGAATAGTTATTTCAATTAGTACTTTAAAGTTATTTTTAAAAGCAAGAAGCTAATAGACATATTCTATTTGCTCCTGAGGTCTTCTATTACAATATTTAACATATAAACCCCCCGCCCCCACCGTTTTCAAGGAGATATCTGGAAATCAGGCACAATGTTATAAAATGCTTCTTATTTCTTCCAAAATGACAGCTTTCTTCCTCAAATCTAGTCATTCCTTTTAAACAAAGATTCACATCCAAATTGATCCAATTTTCTGTCTCAGATCTCAATTTTACAACAAAATTCAAGGTACTTAGTAGCAGAAAGATAAATATCTTGTACATTTGTGTTATTTATTTCAGCTGCTAAATAATTATATAATCTCATACTCCCAAAGTGCTCCTTATTTATAATTTTTATCTTTAAGTTTCATCTGCAGATATCTGCTGCCCTTAGGATGTGCCAGAATATCAATTCCGTTGCACACAGAACAACCAAATTCAAAAGAAGACCACTAATAAGTGTCCTTCTTTCATGAAGACATGAAAACCCAGTGCTTCTTTCATGAATTGGATTCAGAATGGGCATATGTACATGGCATGAAGTATGAAATTACAGTTTCAGTGAGTAAGCTGAAGTCACTCTTCAAAACATGAACAGACACTTCGTTTGTATGTTTTATAATGTTCTAGTAAAATCTGGATGTGAATTTTTTATATCTGTTGCTGATTTCTGCCATATTCATTATTCGGCAGGAAAGCTCATGATTGCAGAAATGCTAATATTGACTTCTCTTTTCTTTTTTTTCCTTGCAAAACCAATGGTGCTTTATTTGCTGTAGAAAGATAAGGTTGCTCTAAACATGTTAGTTGATATTATGCGCTCTACATGCTCTTACAAACAGAGACAAGAAAAAAAGTTCAAATTTGTGGCCTATTGACTCTGGCAGTGTCCTTTTAAAGCATTATTGTTTACTGATGGGTTCACGTTATCAGGCACATTCCATTTTCATTACTTATAAATGGTACAAGGCTCATTTCATTATTTATTTATTGCGATCCCATGTTGTTTTTCAAGTTAGTGAGTACCCAGGTAACTTCTGGAGTGTCACGCAAAAGGGCAGATTATCAGCTCCACTTAGCTCCCCCATTTTCACTGAAATCCATCAAAGCCCCTCTTGGGTATATAATTGCTGGCTGGCTGGCTGCTGGCAGGAAACCCTTGACACTTTAAAACTTGCTTCAGCTCTTCTGTATTGAACAACTTCTCCCCACTTAGCTGTGCTGGTGAGGGCAGGGCTGGGTTGGGGAATATGCCTTCCAGCCCATGTAGGCATTTTTGGGTGGCCCTGAGACTGCTTCAGCCTGTGCAGAGGGGAGAGCTGGGGGGCTGAGCGCCTGCAGGGAAACCTCGGTCCTTTCCCACCCGCAGCACAACCACAGCTCCCAGGTCCCAAACAGACTGCACCTTGCCGCAGCGTGACAACCCGGCAGTGTGCTTTCCAGGAAGGAAACCCTTCCTCCAGACCAAGAACTCTGGGTTTTCTTCCAGGTTGTTTGCCATTAGCCCCCTAGGACGCTTCTTTGTTAGGGGGCCATCCAAACTGGCGTGGCAGCCTGAGCACGTCGCGCTGGCAGCTGTGGGAACCAGGTGCAGGAGTGGCCCCAGCTCAGCAGAGGCTTAGCGTATTGCCGCAAGGATATCCCCCCTCCTGGGGGGAGGGGGGGTGAGGTGTGGGTGGCCAGTGCCAGCTGTCCCCTTGTCCCGTGCTGCCACAATCACAGCCTGACATTGGCCTCACCTTTAGGAAGAGGCAAGTAACTTTCCGTTCCTGCTACCAGGTGTCATGACAGCAAAACTACACACCCAGGTTAAAATATGTATTGGAAATACACGTTAAAAAAAGAAAAAAAAACCTCTCAAGGTTTAATCTGAGACATGAATCTGACAAAAAGGGCTTCCTGCTGCCTGGGCAAGTGCTATCAAGATTAAAATTTCCTGTAAGAGTAGAGACCCCTCCAGCTTAAAACAGTCACACAATAAAGCTTATCAGCATTTTCTAACCTGATCACCTGCTTGACAGAAATCAGTCAGATCTTCCTTGCTAGTGTAGCTTGTTGGAATCAAAATACCAGAGTAGGACAAAGTTGTTTTTCTTGAAGCAAGGAAGAAAACATTACAAGAGAGAATGTCACTGCTAATGTTAGAGGTTTTTAAGTACTTCTTTTTAATTTCCAGTATGTCTTATTTTCTTTAATGGTTTGCCATGGCTGACAAGTCACTACTTTACTTACAAAACTTAATTTTAAAATAGAATGTATCTGTAAGCAAATAATGTTTTTGAGCCACTACTAATACGTAGGCTAAGTCTTTCACTTCTACAGTAAAAGGCATATTTTTTTTTTCATGGTTGTTTTATAAAGGCATCTCAATTCTTAGTCCTGACTTGGAGGGATCATCCTGTACATCTCTTCAGTAATGTCTCCAGTGAGGCCGGTAGGAAGGATGCCAAAGGAACTGCTATTGTTTCCCTGCAGCATGACAACCTCTTCAACAGGAATAATTGGCTCGGGCCAAGAGCTTGTTCCATGTATATGGCAGAATTACTGACCCAAGCTGGATTTGAATCAGCAGCCATATGATTTAAATAGGAGATGAAAATTGATCTCAAAATAACCTCAGCAATCTAAGCCAAGGAAGCGACAAAAGGGTGAAAGCTTACCACTGCAGAAAAATAAATATCCTGTTTTAGAAAACAGACCTTGTCACAAGAACCCAATGCTCGTGTATCACCTAGTATCTTAAGTTGAATAATATGCCTCTGTGGGTAGACATAAGGAACACAATAAGAGAAAACCTTTAACTAACCTTTGCTATCATAGTATGACCAAAACTACTGGAGTGAGAGGCATATCCCTTTTGTTGTTGGACTGATGAATACTGATTATGACAATGTCAAGGGTATCAGTTTACATATTATGTTACAGAGAAAGACTAGCTGAAAAGGAGTACCGGGCTAATAGAAACAAGGCCCTTAACAGAGTCCCCTTTCTAGTTTACATGCATACACATACACATATGTTTGTATATATAGAAGATTGCTCTGTGGAGCTGCATGAATGTATACTTGGGAGATGTGCCTCACTATGTGTGTATATTTGCAATATCCTGTACAATGTATCACATATCATGTATATAATGTGTTGTATCTCCCAAGTTTAGTGAGTATTCATTGTGGTCTTTAGGAAAACAAACAATAGCTATCTGAATTCTCGTCTATTCTTCAAGCTGGAGTTACAGTCTCCAGCAAAATTTACTTACCGCACGGATAAAATTCAGACTGTGGAAATGGCCCCAGGTTCCAACTAGACAAATAGACAGGGTGGGTGAAAATCACCTCAGCTTGTTGTCCACACTGTCTGGAGTGCGCTGCTGAACAAGCTACACTGGCACCAGGTGTTCAAAGAGTCTGTTGCTGAAAATTCAGGGGACAAGTGATTTTTTTTTCTCACATAAAAGGTTCTTAAAAGACTTTGAGAAGAGGATTAGGTTCTTTCCAGAAACATCTGCCTGTGTGACAAGCATTTTACCTGCACAAGAGGATATGTTCTGCTCCTGGAATCCAGTACATAAATTACAAAGAAAATAATAACTTCAGCCCAAAGCACCATCCACTAATCTACTTGTTTATATCACAGGTAATATGTAAGTGCTTTTCAGAGCTAATCCTGTCAGCCATAGCATAAATGCGAAGGCCAATAAGATTACTTGGAGATGAAGCATTTTAATAGCATCACACAGTCAGGAAGTAAACAGATTATGAAAGGCAGCAACTGGCATTGATTTTATTTTGCAGCTCGGTCCAAACGTCCTAAACTTGATGAGTCTGGCAATCAATCTTGTTTGAATTTCACATAAGATTTTATCTCATCGAGAGGACAAGGAAACGTGCAATTTCAAAAATCACAGCATTAAACCACAGATGACAAGAGAGAAGAAAACCACAGAGTAAAACCCCATAGTGAAATCCTCTTTGCTGGGCTTCAATGGTACCTGACAGGATTCAAAGGATGAATCTATAAAACAGCTGTGCAGGAGACAACTGTGACAGTGCCCACCTGGAAGCACAGGCTCTCCAGAGAGAAGTTTGATTCTGTAGGTGTGTTGCTAGACAGTCTCCAGGCTTCTCCATCTGCGGGTTTGTTTTTCTCCCCCGTAACTCTGGACCATTCCCAGTGAGGACTGCATTGTTCTATTTTATATGAATATGATAATCTAGAACAGAGATTTAAGCTTTCATTCTTCTGAAAGGAATCTCACTCTTGCGATAAAACCGCTTTGTAAATCAGATTGGTATAAAGGGAAAATCAAGGATATACTCTGTCAAAACTGCACTGTTGCTTCAAATCAAAACAGGGGAGGGAATTTGGCCTAGATTGCCAATTCAGTGAAATTAATGCTCTGATTGTGATCTATGAGGTCTTTCGACAACTATCATACAGTAAAAACTGTTTTTCCTTGCTGTAGTACTACTGTGAAAGTTCTCTACAACCTGTGTAGGGACAGAGATGTATTTATCTGCAAGTGTGACTTTTTTGGAGGGCGTGGGGAAAGTCTAGATCAACAGACTGCATGTCAGCTCTGATTTTCTGCTGCACGAACCTTGAGAACAGTGGAAGAAAGCACTGTGTTTCATGAAGTTGACTAGCAAGACTAAATTATAAAGGAATTAATGTATGCTCTTTTCATAGAATAGGAGCATTTGACACATCATTTGCCGCAATTCCCCCTCCCCCCAAGTGTTGAATTATATTCAACATTTTGTCACAAAACACATAAAATCTGTGTCTGAGATAAAGCCATGCCTTTCTCCCTGTGTAGGTACGCACATTTCCACCGATGGTTGCAAATCCAGTAAATTTTAATTCCTTTCAATTTGAAATTCAACTCTTCCACTCTGACTCTGCAGTCCCTTCAGCTAGATAGTTTGTCTCTGTGATAATCAGCTTTTACCTAGAATTTATGCCAAATCTGTCACTGAACTAATTTTCTGTGGTTGTATTTCCATTTCATACGCTCAGGCTAAATAAGAGGGTAATTACATTCCCCTTAGGTTAATAATAGCTGAAACTGTTAAGTTTCTCCTAACATAGAGAACCCTGAAACACTGGCTAACTGCTGGGGATGGACAGACAGACATTTCTGTATGGCACTGTTCCTAGATAACCCTGTGAATCGCCATCATTTTTTTTGGTTCAGCTCTGCCTCTTGGGCCATTATCTGCTGCGAGGGGGTGGCTCAGATTTGGCATCATTCAGATTCATCGGACATTTCAAACCGTAACTTCCACTGAAGCCTTAGCTCTTAATTTCATAAATGCCTTTGGGATTTTCAGCTTCCACAAGATTTTGAATCAGAACATCTGTATTTGTTGTAATACACTACCTACATACCTTGAAAACTTCCCAGAACTGGTGTATAAGTTATCATGCACAACTCCTACAAATTGCATCTAATTCTTTGTGAGGATCCTCAGACATGGAATATATGGCATGTTATACAACAATATATGAAAAAAAAAAAAGTACTTTGGCTAATGATTGTTTCATAAAGAAGTTGCTCTGAACTGACCTTCCACTGGTTGTTAATTTTGTGTGTGATTTAGTCTGGAGACTTCCTGGTCCTGATTGTTTTTCCCTTCTCTGCATAGTCACCTTTTGCACAAATTTTCTGCCAAGTGTTTCAGTTTTTCGATTCATCCCTGTGACTCTGTGACCTGAGTCATCAACTGAGAACTACATTTCATGCAAATTACAACTGAGCGTTCAAGGATATAACAAGGGTTTTCTCCTCTACTCTTGTGAGCTGCTCTGTGAGCCAGTAGCCTTGCCTGGGTGGCCCAGTGCCTCTGTTGTAAACATCAGTGGGGAAATCTGGGAGATTCCTGGCAGCTGTAACTGTGATTGCCATCTTGATTTGGTGTTTTACCATATCTCTACAAAGGTTGTGAGTTTGTTCCCTGAGGCAGACCTATGCTGCAATTTGAGCTCCATAATTTTATGGAAGCTTTTCAGCATCACTGCTTGATTTTCAAAACTAGTTTGGAAAACTGAACAGAAAAAGGAAAGGAGCCCAGAAAAGTGAACCTCAAAATTCATGCTTTGTTTCTCCCTTCTTCCAGTTCTGAGGAATCATGTCATCACTTATCTTACACTTGTTTTAAGGAAAAAATACTCCATTTGAACCTTTTAGAGATTCTTCTTTCTCAAGTCCCTTTTACTTCCTCTCATCAGTTTGTCTACCCTACCACCTCTCATAATCTTTTTGGAAAGGTTGTGGAAAAGCCTTTCCAGTTAACACAGACCTATATTAGCATCTGTGCATATTAACAATACAGGGCACCAGCTTCTGACCCTTCCCGAGAGCCTAGGCTGGTGTCCTGGCACTGAAAAAAGTGGGCCATAGATTTTAAGTGTGAGCTGACGGCTTGACATCAAACGAGCCTTCAGTGCTAGCACAGAAATCTCTTCCTGCTGTTTTCTTTTCCATGATGGAAAGCAGGAGTAAGGTGGAAAGCCTCCACTGAAGTGTCCTGTTTCTGGCCAGAAATCTGTTACTGGACTGAGCGTTATTCAGTGGCATCCATTTCCTGGTTTATTCCTATTTATTCTGGTTTATTCCTATTTATTCTGCTAAACCTGTCTGGGACAGTTTACTCACCCCTCCTTCCCTCTGTACTGAAGAACAATTCACCTCTTGCCATCTCTGAGCTTGAAGCCTGCTTGTTTTTGCAACCCACAAAGAGATGGTTAAGAGTCATTCTAGTACATTCATAATGACTTAAAGGTAAATGAATGAGGAAATGCAAGCTGTAATGTTTCCCAATGCACCATATTAATGGAATAAAGATTAAAGTCTACAAAATGAAAAACAGATAGATAGCCACAATACTATTAGCCACTGCTTTGTAACGCTTCTTGTATAGTCTAAAAATGTTATCAGTGTTTCAATATTTATGTTATCTATGTTAATGTAAAACAACAAGAAAGCTATCAAAATAGAGAAAACCTCCATAATGGCTAGTCTATGCTCTGGACTATATAAATCACACCATAAGAAAATATCCAGACGAATTATATTTGCTGGGAGCGGGTCCACTCCTTCTGAAATTACCCATCTTGCAAAGTAAAGCAATAATTTGCAGCACATACTTTTTTAAACTGTGCATCTATCTGGGAAGATGCGAAGATGCATTCCTCACTTTGCAAGTACAGGCCAAGGGAATCAAGTAGCTGCATCTTTGGGTAAAGTCATCAGCTGTCACAGTGATAGGTAAAGGGCTATTCTGAAAACGATATAAATTGGCCCCTTTCTATCAAACTTTTAAGTACTGTACAGTTGCTGATGGAACTGCAAGTCTACCACTAGGTAACATGCTGTCTATATTATCATTTATAACACTGGTGATGCTCTATGAAAATATAAGTATAATGTTTTAATCCTCCCCTAGTCCTGATAGGTGTACTACTAATTATCCTGGCTTCTGGCTTATGTTGGAAAAAAGGCCCACACATTCTCATGTCAGATTGCTGAAACAGCGAGTTTTACAATATAGGAAATCATCCATCGTTTCCTTTCATTTATAGAAGCATGTGTAAGGCATTTCACTGTAGCTACAACAAGAAAACAGGCAAGATGTTTTAAATATGTTGGTATAAAATCTATGCTGTGGTCTGGTACATTACTTTCAACTGAATTGAGAAAATTTCTCAAAAACTCTTCATGCTTCTTCAAATATCTCTATGTCTACCTCCATCTTCTTGCAATATTATACTTGGTGTACTATCTAGAAAATGAACAAAATTACACAGAACACAGATCATGGGTCTGAAATATTTTCTTTGTTTGGGGTTATAATTATTTCTGAGTGTTTTCTTTTTTGCCTGTTATATTTATCTTAGGATAATGATGCCAGGACAGACTTCGGTTTAAGCTCCAATAACAAACCTATTATGCAGTTAATTTCTGCAATTAAATTTAAGCCACAAGCAATAATATTTATGTATATTTTAAAGTTAAAACAAGCATTTTGGGATGAAGGGAAACCTACGTACAGCATTTGATGTGTATTTTCCCCTCCACCCTTCTCTTTTCACATTCATGAAAATATAAGAAATTTGCTTGAAAATATTTAGCATATGCAGAGTAATAGTGGAAGCCCTATGATTTTAAAAAAACTCATGGGACATACCAGGAAAATGCAAAACAGATGGGCTGTGAGTCTAAAGAATGTCAGGTCTCCTCATTTTTTAATATACATGGAACAAGCTTTTCCAGCAAAACTTGTATTAATTTCTGAAGTTGAAGGTCAGTCTGAAATGGACTCAAAAGTACAAGCAAGTACAAACATAAATGAAATATAGGATCACTCTAGGATCAAGTGGTTTCTTACTGAAAATAAAAAGTAAATGTAAATGTGATTTGCATTGCATTAGAATTTAAGGCAAGTTATGTATACAGTTCATTTACATAATTACCAATAATTTGTCCTGAATGACAAAATCAATATTTGCTGTTTACGACACATGAAGTTTATATTGTAAAAACATTAAATATCCTGGTCAACAAATTCTTTTGGGGTTCCATAGGGTAGCCAGCTGAAACAAGCTTTTCTGTGTAGATCTAGTTCTGAATAAAAGCTCTTATTCTAAGCATATTAAGAGTAATATCTTCCTGCTCCACTTCCTCCTAGTTCTTCATTATATGTGAGGACTAATTGGTACAAATCAGGGAGGCCAGTTCCAAGACTAGAAATTCCTCTTACAGAACAAATAAAAACTGAAAGCAAAAGAAATTAAGTTGCAATTATGAGAAAAGAAAAAAAGAAAAGAAAAGAAAAGAAAAGAAAAGAAAAGAAAAGAAAAGAAAAGAAAAGAAAAGAAAAGAAAAGAAAAGAAAAGAAAAGAAAAGAAAAGAAAAGAAAAGAAAACTCCTCACAAATGTATTTATTCTAAAGAAACAACATTTTAAAAAAATTAGTTCAGTTGTGACCACTGTTCCTCTACAAGTTCTTCTCTCTGTGTCTCTTTAGATTTGCAAGGAGAGGTTGGGACAGTTCAGCCTGGAGAGCCAAGGGCTCAGGGAGATCTTATACACACATAATGGAGCAAACGAAGATGAGCAAGCCAGGCTTTTTTCAGTGACAGGACAAATGGCAATAGGCAAAAATCAAACCCCATGAAATCCATCATGAACACAAGAAAAAAACTTTTTAGTGTGAGGGTAATCAAACACAGGAACAGGTTGCTTAGAGGGGCTGAGGAGCCTCCATTTGTTGAAATGGATTGAACACAGCCCTGGGCAACTGGTTCTATCTAACACTGCTTGAGCGGTGGGGCTGGACTAGATAATCTGGAGAGGTCTTCTCCAACCTAAACATTTCTGTGATTGCAGCACGCCAGCCATGGGAGCTACCCCATCATGTCTCTGTGATCCTAAAGAGATTGTAGCTCTGCAATTGCATGCAGTTGTCTAGTTTGTCATCTAATTTTATAGCACTGCATGCCTCTGGAATATTGGTTTACTTTTGGACTACCAGTTTGATTTCATTGTAGGGAAGCAGGATTGCTTCTATCTAATGAATGTTTGGTGACCTCTGTAAGATGGATTTTGAGTCTCATGTTTCTTTCTGTAATGCCTCACTAATAATTAAATGAAAAAAAAAAAAATTCAAGAGATTTTTTTACAGCTGTGTATGTGACTTAATTACATTAGTCATACTAAAGAGATTCATATTGTCATAGTAACTAAAGCAAGATTCTTTTTCCCTCTTATATTGCCTTAGCATATTATATAAATGTAATGCTTCATCTTGTTCTTGGAGATGCACTTCTCAGGATATTTTTTGTGGGGACATATGTTCTACAGTTTGCTGTTCAGATGTAGTTCCTCATCTCACAAATGCTGTTACTTGGGCTTAGCTTTTAGGAAATGAACATGCTATAGGAACACAAGACCCTACTCATCTGTGCAGATTTAAGTGTGAGTGTAAAGATACAGGTCACTAGAGCACTGGATCTCCTACTTAGCTTTAAGCTGGAATTCAGGCACATACTGGCATTAAGCAAATGATGACTGCTTTGCCTGATGTAGGGCCTAAGTCTTTGCCAAACTGGGGCCTTTGGACTGGAGTTGCAAACAGATCAACACTCTTCTGTGTCTCAGGCTTATTTCTTATAACCAGTTATGTGTGGAAACACCTTTGCTACAGAATAATCCATTGAAACTGCAGTGCACTGCAAGGTACTTTTTACTTGAATAATTAATTTTTGTTCATCCTTAAATTTACAAGGAGTTACTCTAAAGTAATTAATTTTGCTAAGAGTTTCTTTATATTTACATTGCTCAGGAAAAAAAAAAAAAAAGTAAAAATTTATTATAAACCTAGCAAATCATGCCTTAGATTTTTGATTGGGTAGAAAATCAGTCATTAACACAGGAAAGTCAGTAATTTTCCTGAACAGCTGCTCAAACATGTTGGGGCATTTACTATGGGAAAAAAAAAAAAAAGGGAAAGACATTAACAGCATTGTAAAGCATTGATTAGAGTTTATTATACAAAATAATTACATTTAATCAATTATCTCAGTTAACAAGTGATTTCTTGGGGATTATTATTACCTAATTGTTATTAAAGATCTGACTACAGATGGCATATGCAATTCATTGCTTATTATTACTTTTACAAGTACAGATGGCACAGTACATCCAGTAAGGCTAGCAGACAGTGAACTTTTTCCTATTATAATAAAAAATGAATGTGCTGAGTGATTTTTTTTTTTAGTTTTGCTAAAGTGCTGCAAAATAGCTAATAGGCTTGATCTTCAGATCATTTTGTCTCAATAGCAACTCCTACAGATTGCATGTAGAAGCCTGTTCAAGAGATTCCAAAATTAATGTTACCAACTCAAAATATTTGTGTTATGATGCTCATTCCAACTTGCCTGAAACTACCCTTTGCATAAGAATCAGTTTAACTTGAACTCTACGAACTCTACTGGCAAAACTTCTAAGGCATCATAATACCAATAACAGTCATACAAAGAAAGAAAGAAGTTAGCTCAAGAAAGTTTTAAGGCTATTTATTTAAAATTGGAGTGGTAGCTCTTTAACAAATAGAAGAAATAAGAAAGAAACTTATGTAAGAGCCAAAAAAAAATTCCTTTTAAACTAGCAAGAAAGAAATATTTCAGCAAAAGATCAAAAGTTTGTTCAGGAACAAAAACACAGCACACATGCGATACTTTCCTACCTTCCTTTACATCTTTGAGTCCTAAGTGAATGGGTGGGAGAATAAGTGTGTGATTTTACTGACTGTTTAGTTAGATTAAATGGATCCCTAAAAGCAAGACAAGTGTGCTGTGATAAGTACAGCCTTATTCTTTTGGCCAAGTCTATCCAGCAATTATGTCTTGGAGTTACATTCCCTCTTCAGTCTCCACCTCTAGTAAGCAAGCCAATCATGTCATTCACAGCTGAATGGAATTATCAAAATATCTAAAAAGTGTTACACTCCTAAGACATAATTATAGTACTCCTGTGTGAGAGCTTTTATACTCAGCATTTGCAGAAAGTTGGAACATGTTTTCACTGTTCGTCTTAGGTCATATTAAAAATGTATTGTTTGCTCTCCTTAAAAATATCCTGATCACATCTCAGAAAAGACAAACAGCAACAGTAAGTGTTATTGGAGAAATGTTACTGGAATACTTCAGTTTTGAAATAGAATGAAAAATATATCTCATGAAAAGGACAACAAACATTACATCGTGTTAAATATAGATAATACAAAAATAGAAAAGAAAATGCAGAGCCATATACTGAAATAAAACATAAAGTCACCTGATAAATGGGTCATACATGGGAATAGACAATGTAGTTTTTTGCAGAAAACATACATCACCATAGCTACATCCCTACATAGGTAGCAATAAAAAAAAAAGGAATGAAACTAACACTGTTTATTTTTAAACTACTTGTATGCAAGCTCTGCCATTACACTAATTCTGCCATGCACTAACTTAAATCTCTAACATTTAAGCTTGTTATTAAAAGCTCCAAAGATAACATTCTCTACTTTCAGGCCCTTCTAAGCATGATTCAACATCAACAAAAACAATTCGATCTGATCTTCTGGATAAAGTTTTTAATAATGAGGTCAACATCTATCCTTATATATGCTATACTTACAAGGTCAAAAATTATTTAATTACCTTGTCTTATTGAATTACTACTCAACAGCTGAGCTGCGGTAACTGGCAAAATGCACACCCCAGTAGAATCCATTTGGTAAGTAAAATCCATTACCTGAAACCACTATGAAACTGTGCATAAGAAAATCATCATCAAGGAGTTGTGGTTTGACTGGTGGTTTGATCTAATGTGTTTCACTTATCACAGCTTGGCAGAGAAGCCAGTTGCTTGTTTAGCCATAATAACGTGATTGCTTCCATTCTATGCCCATATCCTTACATGTTTTCCATTAACTTCAACAAAGAAGAGCTTGGTTCTACCTGTCGTATGTTAAAAGGTTGCTATTCAGAGTAGGCATGGCAGAAAAGCACGCAGAATTTCTTTCCCTGTCAGTTTACTTAATTGAGAGTAAAATAATCTTGCCTTTAAGGCTCTGAAGAATACAGGAAATAATACAGACTGTTAGTTGAATTGAAAATGGTAGACGTCAGGTTCAGAAGGTAATTTTCAATTGTTTGATGTTTGTTTGGTGGTCAGTAACTAACAGAGTACCCTCGAGGTTCACAGATGTTGGAGTGAATCCGCAGCAAATTCAAATTAGAGGGCGCCATTACTGTAACGAAGTGTGGGCCCTGGTAAACTGGAGGACTGAACCAACAAAATCCTTATGAGATTCAACAAGAAGCAGTATCAAGTTTTGCATGGCCTGCACAACAGCTCTGTGCAGTGGAACAGTCTGGCAGCCAGGTGACAAAGAAACAGTCATGCTGAAAGTGATCCTGAACTGAGTGTGAACCACCAGTTCACTTTCATTGTGAACAAGGCAAATTGAGTGCTCAGCTGGTGCAAGCTCAAGGAACGTCTATCTACTCTGTAGATCTTGTGCTTTTGTGCTCTGCTTGCTGCTGGTGATGTTGCATCTGCAATACTTTGTCTAGTTTTGGACCTGCCTATTGAGGTGACGTAAAAGATGATGGAGTTAGCTTCTTTAATGTGGTTAACATGAACTAAAGATGACCTAAAGGAAGTGATTATAAATAACTGAAGGGTAACTACAAAGATGAGAGATGAGCTACTCTGTAGTATCAGAGTACAATCCGCTTTGGATATGATTTTGAAGTAGAGTCTCCATAAGTCCCTTCCACCCAGCATTTATGGTAGCAGAATTCTATGGCTTTATGATATGCCCATTATAGGAAACATGTACAATTCAGGTAATTATTTCAGAGATCAGTGTCAGTGTCAGCATCGGTGTCAGTAACAATCATTTTCAATGCACAGAATTCATGGCAGCCAAATGTCCAACACCAACAGATAGAAGCACAACCAGAAGATACTGGAATGAATCATATGCTCTACAGTCATGGTTCAAATATAAAAATACCCCCTCCAAAAGTAGCTTTTTAAGCATTAAATATTAAAGCTTTCAAATTGGAAAAAAAAAATCCCCAAAGTTTTCAGAATTTTTTTGTGGGTTTTTGGTGGCTTTGTGTGTGTGTGTGTTTGTGTTTGTTAGTTTCCTTGGGTTTTTTTAATTCTATCCTGCACTAAGCTTCCTGCAATGACAAAGAAAAGGTGAGCAAGCCTTTCACCAGATTTTTTGTTGTCTAAGGATACTCACTTTCTTCTCTTTACGATATGGATGTATTACAATAGGAAAAAATAATTCCTGGAATTTCCAAGAGGTTTATAGAATTGTGCACAAAATACTTAAAAATCTCAGTTGCTTACAAATAGAATGGGACTGTAGATTAATGTTTAAATGTCTTCTTGTTTACGGGCTGTAATTTGTTCACTACAATACACTTTCCCTCTCTAGTTCCTGTTCTCTAGGTTTAAATGAGTTGTGTAGCATAGAGGAAATAATTCTGAGTTTATATTATAGACTCATGGACTAGTTTGCATTGGAAGAAATCTTTAAGGATCATCTAGTCAACTCAGATTATCTAGTCCAGCTCTCATGTCTGTTTTCATATGTTTGTTAAGTGCTTTATTTTTAACTTTTTCTGGTCTTTGCCGTTTGATCACTTCCCCACTTGGACATTGCTCTGCTCTTCTCTGCACCTTGCTCAGAGAAGTGTCACACTAATGGAAGCACCAAAATCTGGATCTAATCACTGAGAATGATCACTGTTATTATACCAGCCTGTGGGAAGCATGGATGTTGAAGGGAGAAAGTGAATCCTCATGCTTTTCTTCAGTGTGCTCCCTTTGGTGTGTCATGTTACATTATTCTCTGCTGCTGGCGTAGGGAGGATTTATTGCACAGCTGCCATGGATCTCTGTGGCATGGATCACTTTCTTGTCTCTTTCATTAACCAGTTCAATGTCAGCTACAGTGGTCCATCCTGTCTTACATGCAGGCTATTTGAAGTGTAACATTTTCCGGAAACCATCTGGACAATGGATTGCAACCAATAAGTTTCTATAAAAGTTCAGATAGTGCTGTCCTCAGTCAAAACATCTGTCATAGACAGTAACTGCTGAGTTTAAATTAGAGCCAAAACTTCATTGCCTTGATCTGGCAGTGAATACTTCATTGGTCCTTCTGAGGAAAGTATTTTCATCTTTGGTGAGATCCTGCAAAATATCTTTTTATTGTTACAGATGTTGTGGCTCAGGAACAAAACTAACCTTCTTGAAAGTAATAAAGAAAATGTTGGCTTTTAAAAAAAAAAAAAAGTTTGAAATTCCGAAGGACTTGAGACAAATCAGTGCTTATTAGAAAGCCAGCACTCCTTATCAGAGCTAAGATGTAAAGATTTCAATATTCAGATGTGATTAGAAAGTAAATCCACCCTTTTCTCTGGTTCAAGTATTTGTGAAGCGAATACTCTCTCCCTGCGCAATAGAGGCTTTCAGCACTTCAGAGAGAAGTGGCCAGAATCTTGCTGTAAGGCTTTGGGTCTCAAAACCTGGTATAGATTTCTAATCATTAAAGCAAATTAATTAAAAAAAAACAAAAACAAACCAACAGGCAAGCAAGCAAACAAAAAAAAAACCACAACAAAACCACATCCATATAAAGTAAAGCAAATGCAAAAGATCTTTTTGAAAAACTTTTTTCAAGAGCAAAAGTAATGACCTGGATTCCTAGCACATGCACATGTTTAGCAAGAGACAAAAGAATGTGCATGTGTATAGCTCCACAGGCAAGCATGGCAAGCAGTTTTATGTGACTGTTTGCTCAGGGACTGTTTTCTTTTCAGCTGTGCTCATTCATTTTTTAAAAAGTATGGGCTGTTACCATCCATCTTGGGCTTGAAGCTGCCAGAGTAAGTATTAGCAAAACTAGTTGACACATGAGAGAGTATTTGTGCACTTTTCTAATCTGAGAACAGAAACAACACCATATGACTTGTCTGACCAGTCACAACTAATCAAGACAACTAGAAAAACAAATATCAGACATTGCATAAATAGAGAAAACTGTTCACAAGCAGTCTCAGCATTACTGTTGCATAACAAACACTTATGATCTGCTCATAGATTGATTATAATAAACATTAGGAAAAAAAGAGATTTAGGCTGATGAGAAAAATTACTACTTTCTTTCTGTTTCCTTTCATTTTGAGAATATACACTTAAAGGAAAACTGCCTCCTTCTTGAAGGCTTTTGCATTAGCAAAATAACAATTCTAAAATAAGCTTCATGCTAAGCTTTCCATTTCATTTTGCTTAAATCCAGTGCTCCGTGAATTGAAGATCACCTAGCTGTAACTCTAGACCTTAATTTCCTCAAATTCTGTTTTTCTGTGTATAACTGTGTATAGGCATGTACAGTACGTCACATACCAGTCTTGATGTGATGACCAAAATTTGCTTTGCTACAGTCAACGCAGGGAATTCCTTTTTGGAAAAAAGTTGATTCTCCTAAGTACTCTGAAATCCATATACTGCCTTGAGTCTTCTTTGTGAAAGGCTGGGATGATCTCAAATATGAGAACATCTGAAAAAGAGCAACAAGGTAGGTAAACAGGGTTTTTTAATGCATTGCAGATTTTCTTCTTTTTTCTTGGCTTTGCTTTGATTTTCTGTGTGGAGATTACAGTGCTATACTGGTTATTCCTAAAATGGTCTGGTTGAATATTTACCTTATGCTTGGCATCAGTTACTCCATTGGGGAAATCTATTAGAAAATAACATTCAGACATGTATTTTTCTACTAAAGGAAAACCAGGTATTCACTTCAGAATAAAACTGTTCTCTTCTTGAAGTCTCCTTCCTTTTCAACCAGACGTATCACCTGTGTCTTGGGCACCGAGGACCACACATGAAATAAAGTAGATTACTTATTATGTATTAATCTGGAATCTGAAGAATAATTTACTGGTCTCAGCAGATTTACATATTTAAAAGGAGTAGGGGCAGATATGTGGAAGGTCTGGGGATAGTCCGCCTCTCAGCATTAGAGCTCACTGTTCAGCAAAGGGAGGTATTAATTATTTCCACCTTTCCTCAAGGTCTGTGTGAAGTATTTTTGTAGTGCTCCTGACTATCCTCCAAGACAGGGGGAAAATACCAAGACAAAAATATTCAAGTGGCTGTTGCTTTTTACACATGCAAGAGAGGCATCCAGGGAGCTGTCATTAGCCCATTATCATTAAACACATTTAATATGACTTGTCAGTAACAGGATGCTAAATTTCCTCTTCAGCAATACAACTCTCAGATTCTACTGCTTTATACTCTCAAATCCAGTTGGACAAGTTGTGATTTCCTATTTTTCAGGAGAAGATGATTGCACCTTCTCAGAAGCAAGTAACTCAGACTTATGAGTGTCTCCAACATATGAAGGAAGCTGCCAACCAATTCATGAGGATTGAAAAATCAGCAGACAGGAACCAATGTGAAAGAGCTTGCCTGCCAGCACTTCTGTCCTCCACCTCATGTCTGTGAAGACATAGACCTAGACACCTAAGTTCTCAACATGGAGCTCACCTAACTGTCTGGCGTTTACCAGGCTTCTACAAATGTCAACATCTTGACTAATTTTCCCTATCTGGTTACTTGGAATTCAAAATCTAGATGTTCCTCTATATGTGCCTAGTTCAATAGACAAGTTCAGATAGTGCCTGACAACTCTAACACAACTAATAAAAAAAAGGTACAGGTGCTTTGATTTGAAAGCAAGCGTGTATTCTACCCACATTTAATCAAACAGCAATTAGAGCACTAATCAATAGAAAACTTTGCACAAATAAAACTAACACCTGTGTTCCTGTTTACAATAATCCTGAAGTTACAGAGCATTCATAGAATCATAGAATCATAGAGTAGTCCAGGCCAGAAGGGTCCTCTAGGGTCATCTAGTCCAACCTCCCTGCAGTCAGCAGGGACACCCCCAACCAGACCAGGATGCCCAGGGCCTTGTTGAGCCTCACTTTGAATATCTCCAGGGAAGGTCCCTCAATCACCTCCATGGGCAACCTATTCCCGTGTTCCACCACCCTCATGGTAAAGAACCTATTCCTAAAATCGAATCTAAATCTGCTCTTGAGCATTGATCATCTGCAGCCAAAACCATAAAGATCATGAGGTGATTTGGTAGAAACGAGGAAGCCTTTGTAAGCTTCAGTTAGTCATGAAGCTAAAGGTCTGCTATTATATATTCACACTCATGTATCTGCATCTACTAATTGATGTAACTTAAAAAATCCCCATAAATATGTAGACAAATTTATCGTTAAAATTGCTATGTTATCTGCTTTCCTCTTAAAATACTTTCTTGTAACTTATCTAAAATGTTTAAACTCTGACAAATTTAATTAAGTCAGTACAAAATATTTTATGTTTCGTTTAAATGAGTTCTGTAAAGCAAAATATTTTGTATTCAATCATCTGATATTGAAACATTATATTCTAAAAAAAAATATCAAACCCTCACCTAAAAGCAAGGAAAACATTTAATTTTCAGATAGCTATTTAAGAATTCTTAAACTTGTTTCCAGTGTGAAATGGCATACAAACAATAATCCATCTTTTTCTGAGTTTTGTATGTTGATTTACATTACCCTTGAGAGAGCTAGTTCAAGATATTTGCAGTTTAACTTGTCTCCAGTGCTAGGTGAATATTTTTTTAACAGTTCAAATAGAAAAGTTTAAGCCTGTGATCACAGTGACTGCAAATTGTTTCCTGCACTAATTTTCACTCATTCCCTTGATTTGAATGGCTTTGCACATGCAGAGTAGATTACAATTTGATAAACCATTTTGTTGGGAGTATGTTTGGTGACGATATCAAAGAGTGAATTGAAATAACCTTATTCTTCCTGCATGACCTGGTATTACAATCTTAAAACAGAAGAGAGCAGAAAAAGCATGGTCAATATTAATATTGTACTCAAATGACCTGGGGTAAACATAGTGAGGAGACCAGACGTACAAGGAGGTGCTATTTTAGCATGCTCACTGTTCAGAGCAGAACCACACTTCAGCAGCTTTAAAGAAAGCATTCACAACTTCTTTGAAATGCAAGCTTGAATCACAGAACATACTGTGCATTGAAAGACATCCATCTAAAGAACAATGAGTAGGCATTCTATTTTTGAAAAATATGAGCAAATAAATGGCACCATAACACATTTATTTGTAATGTGTAACAAGAAGTTCCAGGGATAATTGCTAAGTGCCTGTTTACAAAAAAACAGTTTACTGAATACATTTTGAAATGGACTATTAGCGTCACTACATATGTGTCACGTATAAAAGTTGTTGATTATGAGTATGTTCACTTAGCTTCAGAAAACAAGTGAAAAACAAACAGAACTATCCTTTATCCATTTAAATTCAAATGTAAAAAAAATATTTGCTGACTGTTCCTGTGATGAACTTAGTCCATTATTTCAGAGAACTTAGCTGTGCACACAAAAGCATCTTGGATAAAAAAGAGTAAAGCACCGGGGAATTAGCTTGTTGGCAAGAAAGCAAGAAAGACAGAAAAATCCTTTTCTCTCAATCACCTTTTCCTCTCATTTCCATTGCTTCCTTTTTGTCTTTCTGCATGATGAGTGTGTTTGCTCTTGTCATTCCCTCTGTACCTTTGGTGTTCAGTAATCCACGTTCCTAACCATATAGATAGCATTGACATTTATGTGGGCCTAATTACCATTGCCTGTAAGACAATGCCCAGAAAGCTTTTAGCGGCCTTCTGATGTTTTGATCTTATTAAGTCCAAAGTGAAGATTTTGAAAACACCTGCCTAGCTGCTGCTATAACTATAGATGTGTCTAATTTGATCAGCACCCAGCTGTGGGCCTTATACCTCCCTACAGGTTAACAGCGCTGCCTTTTCCTATAGCCAGAAACGTTGAGTTTATACCTGGAGTTAGGTACACCGCTTCCTTTGTGGGTGCTGGTCTGAACCCTCTTTCAGCCAACTTAAAGTCTCTTCATGTCCTGGCTGTGGGCAGGATGCTGCTCTCTCTATCAGCCAGAAAGGAAGCCCTCTCTATGGATGGTTCATAGGGTACAGAGGCTGCCTACACATTTTTTTTTTCTGCTTCTGAATGAACACTTTGCCCTGTATCTGTCTAAGTATGGTAAAACTGACTTACTATATGCATACAAGTCAAGGTACTGTTATCTCTTGATATTTTTTTTCCTCTTTAGGGTAATTATATGCCTTTATCTGACATTCTCACTGAGTATATTCTAACTATTTGTTAGTGCCAGTAGCCCAATATGTATTTAACTTAATTTGTTGGTTTGAACTGTAGCAAGCCTGGGGCAGTATTAATATCCTGCATGCATTAACATAGAGAACATGACTCCGTGGTAAAAAATACTTCTTCACTTAGGTTTGTTCTTAGCTGGAATACCACCACTCCATGAAAAAGAACATCGTTTTACTTTGAATAGTTTTGAATGTGTTATTTTCTTCTCCAGTCTAGGATGGAATAATAAAAGTAGAAATTGTTACAGAGTCATTCACTGAAAATTGCTGAAGTAATAACATGAAATCAAGCTACATAACGGGATAAACAAACAAAATCCCCAGGAAGCTAAACTTGACAAACACTAGTAACTTTATAGCACTTGTTATTAATATTAAAGCTTTCTCAATGTGTTATTACCTGAGATATGTGATTCACGGTTTAATTAGACAGGAAAACTGTGCAGAACAACAAAGCAAATTGTCTTTCCCATGAAATCTTTGAAATTTCATAAATATTTTCCTTTCCACACCGGGATAAAAGCTATGACCTTTTGACAATTCTCATTTACGAAAAAAACATACCACCTTAGAGAGCACTCACACTGAGATGAAGGCACAAATCACTTCCCTTATTTAGGCTGACTTATCAACTTTCGACTTAAAGACCCACAGAATTGCTCCAGGCATCAGGCTGAGCAATACTCTTGTGTGGGAAGGCAGTACCCATGTTCTTTCCTTTCCATTGCCACCCCTAGTTTGGACTTTCTCATTAAAATGTTTGTATTCATCTAAACACATATATATGTATTAAAATTTTTACTATCTGTAAGAAGAAACTTTGTAAGAGGTTTTGTTAGGCCTTTTGGTCTATTCTTTTGTTAGGCTGCATGAGGCAGTTGCTTTGGGGTGTTTTTGCCAGTGACTGTTGTAGATAGCATTCTTTTTGCAGCAATATTGGGGTATTTTTCTTGCATTTTTCTTTCTTACACAGCCATCTTGAAAGTTTTTTTAGCTCCAGCTCTTGTGTATAAACATTTAGTTTCAATAAGCCAAAAGAAGAAATGATTTCTAAAGAGTAATGATAAAGAGTGTCAGTTCCCTACTGGAAAGTGGATTCATCTCCAGGAGAATAAATCTATTCAATTATGTATCTTTATTTCGATCTCAATGCAAGCACTTTAAACAATAACAGAAATAAACTTCAGTTACTCTCATCTTATGCAAATCCATTTGGGATTCACAAGAATGAGAAAAAGACATATGAGACCTATTTTACTCCAGTACCTGTTTCTTTCCCACTGTTTTATGACATTAAAATGAGTGTTAGTACTGCAGGTGTGCATGCAACATGGAGTCACTAAAGAGACAAAAAGGATGTTGGTTACCAAATGCAGGGTTTGATCCAGTGCCTCAGGGAATCCTTGGGAAATCAGGGAGTGTAATGCTGGATGCCAAACCAGCTTTCCAAGTCTTTTAAGCTCAGAACTGGTAAAGGTAAATTGTTAGTGAGGCATTTCAGTTTGTGATTTAAACCTGAATAAACAGACAAGAAAAGATTGTGACTTCTCATCTTGGTGCAATACCTCTTTCCACCACTCTAGACCTAATTTTTACTTCTTGTGAAAATTCATTGCTTTCCCACCCACCTGCTTTTCTGTTTATTAATACCATATTTATATTTTTATATTCTGTGATGGCTGAGGATAGATTTTTACTGAAGAAACTATTCAAACATAGCTGTGCGATGTGTTTAAAAATTCAGCATGTCATCTATTAATGGAACAGTAGTTAGGCAAATAAATTTTCCATGAACTGAAATTAGAAAATTAGGACTCAAAATATTCACCTGCCAAAACAGGCCATAGGGAGAAAAGTTATAGATTATTGCCGTGTTTTTATTTAATATTTTAATCAAGCTGGCTTGAGTCCTATAATTAAACAAGTAGCTCTCTCCTAAGGGATTTCTCAGAATGAACAAACTGCTAATATTACAGCAATATCTCATACAATCAGGTTTCAGGGTAATGAAATGTCCATAGCTTTTGCTTTCAGAAAAAAACCAGAAGTTAGGGCAGAGGAGGGAAGGCAAGGGAAGGGAAGGGAAGGGAAGGGAAGGG
>VXBJ01007796.1:187363-260926 GCA_013400055.1 Nycticryphes semicollaris | reverse complement strand
AGACAGCATATTATTGCAGCACAGTTGTTTTTTTAAGTTCTAGGGTTTGGTTTGCAGTGACTTCATGCAAGCCTGCAGCCTTTTTATTTAATTATTATTATTTAATATAAAATAGAACTGACACTTTGTTGACTGATTTCCAGGTTACAGTTAACATTTGAGCTAGGACAAAACCCAACTGTTTGCTGTGTGGAAGATGTGATGTAATTGAGAGTATGTATGGGTTATGTTGGACAACACTACAGCTACCTTGTCTTCAGTGGTAATGTAGATTGTAAGGAGGGGAGTAGCAGTTATAAGCTACATCTCCAGGTAGGGTGATGTTTCCTATACAACTGATATGCAAAATGTCCCACAAACCTGATACATTAATGAGTTGACTTAATCCAATCCATTTAACTGGTAGAAAATATTTATTACAATGGCAGGGTTTCTCCAGTTGTGTCCCATTACGAAAAGCTAGATTCTGGATAATTTTCCTTTACATATTCATAAGTCTTCATGGTATTGTTCACTTGGGAGCTTGGTTTAGCAAGGTTCTTTGTTTGTTTGTTTTAAATTGATTTTCTGGTGTTTTAATCTATATCGCCTTCAGATTAACTGCACAGTATTCTGGAAGATATCTCATTGATGCACACAGTAGCTTTTACTTATTTTTCTACACTTGCCTATATTTGAAATTTCTTTTGATAGGGTCTTAATGAATTGCAGGAACATGATTTAGACAAGCATCTTGAAGAGAACGTGTTGACACTTCCAGAAGGGAACTCTTGAGTTTGGGAATTTAGCTCTTCTAGCAGTGCATCTTTTCAAGAGCCACACCAAAAAAACTGCAAGCAAAGGGAAGTAAATTACAGATACCTGCAAAAGATGTCACCTGTAGCAGTCTTGCATTCTCTGGTTATCCCAGTGGCAGTGAAGCAGACAATGACTGCTTCCTGCTGCACGTCTCACTTATCACAGGATATATTTATATTTGTATTAATTGCAGACACTGAACAACAGTCTCTCCCCACGTCTCCTGTTTCAGGCTATTTGATTTGGTGTTCTTTTCCAAGAAAGGAAGAAACACTTGGGAAGAATTGGCGAAGAAGAAACATGAGGAGAATATACAGAAATGTCATGTTTTCCTGTGTTTATGCAAACAAGCTCAGAAAGTATCTGACAGGGGAAAGTCATAGTTTGCCACATACAAGTCTGTCTGCAGCTTTTGTTGATGTGATAACTTCTGCTGACATGGTTAAAATAACAAATAAACAAACCCAAAGTCATTCTTAGAAAACAAAAACTGCTTTATCATCTATCAGGATGACCTTTATCAATAGGAATCACAAGAACCGAAAAAATCCCCACAAACAAACAAAAGAATCCCACAGGATAAAATACCTATTATGTTAGCAAAGTAGAGTGTCTACTGGGCTTGCTTTCCCAGAACAATCCCTTTGGTTTACGTGATTCAAGCAGTTGCTTGCAAAGTCAGGCTTAGTAATCAGAATAAAATAGATTTTATTAGCAATCAGACAAACCAGAATAAACCAGTAACATTAAGGGCAAGATAATATTATTAAAAACAATTAATGAAAGTATTCCAAACTGGTATGAAATTCACCACATGAATAAATTCGTAATGATCCTGTAGTATCAAAAACACACAAATGCTGGAAATGCTCTGGGACACTTCTTTCTGCTGTCCACATTAATTTTATCTCTGAATGAAGTACTACCAATGTTAAAAAATATTCTGTGTCTGACTGGGATGGAGTTGACTTTCTTTGTAGTGGCCCATATGCTGCTGTGCTTTGCACTTAGTGTTGGTAACACCCCAATATTTTGGCTCTTGCTGAACAGTGTTTTCATACTGTCAAGGTTTCCTCTCTTCCTGTACAACTCTAAAAGAAAGTAGGCTATGGAGTGGGCAAGATGCTGAGAGAGGTCACTACCTAGACAGCAGGCTCAAACTGACCAAAGGGTATTCCATATTATGTGATATCATACTCAGGAAGAAAAGCTCAGGGCAAGGAGGAGGAATGGGGGGACATTTGTGGTGATGCTGTTTGCCTTTCCAAGCAAGTGTTACGTGTGCTGAGGTCCTGCTTGCCAGGAAGTGTCCATACATCTGCCTGCTTCTGGGATGGAGTGAATGACTTTCTTATTTTGCTTGGTTTATGTGCACAGCTTTTGCTTTATTTATTCAACTGTTGTTATCTGGATCCATGAATCTTCTCACCTTCCTTCTTTTTGCTTCCTGTCCTGAGGGAGAGGGAAGTGAGCAAGCAGTTGTGTGGGTGTTTGGCTGTTGGCTGGGGTCAAGCCACCACAACACTATTTCCAACTCTTTATACAGAGTCTGAGGGAGCAGACATATAGAACAAATGTTTGAATAACCCTCTGCTTTATCTGAAAAACATGGGTATCCTTTAAGACATGTTTTGATCTGAGAAAAACAAAAGGCATGTATTTTCTTAAGTCATGTTTATATGGCACTTTACGACATGAAAAGACAAGGGGCTTACTTTAACATTTCTTTTCTAAATAATCTTTCATTAAAAATGTTTGGTTATATTGGTCTTATCAAAATTATTTTTTGCAGCTGACACAAAACTGAACCAGGGTTTATGCCTATTGTGACTGTGGCATATCAAAGCTGGCTTTAAAGTTGGCAGTTTGCATACACAGTTTCAGTCCAAATCAGGAGTAGGTGAGGGCAGGCTAACCTCCCATCTGGTTCACTGATACCCCTGAGTTCATTGGCAGAGTTGGCTCCTGCCCTGAAGTTTTCATCAGCATAGTTTAGCTGTTTCTGTACCTCAGCTACTTAGTTTAAAACTGCTTCTGGAATACCTATGTGTAGGCATTCTTTACTGAGCATCAAGTATTCCAGTGATAACATAAGAATTAAAAAATAATAACAACATTGACTCAAGGTAGACATGCTCAAAGTGCTTCTCACCAGAACAAAGTGTTGTATTTAGATACCAGAAAAGATAATGGAATTTTCCCTTTGTTCTACAAAGTTATGGCATATTCACTGACTTAGTGTTAACAATATGTATATTCATAGTTAATCATTGACTACTGACATGCAACAAAGAAAGTGGAAGACATCATATAAGCTAGAGTGGCTTTTGCTGTATAATGATGCACAGTCAGAAAGAACTTTCCTTATAGAAGATGGTAAATAAAGTTTGGAGAGGCCCTAACCTTGAGCTCAATCAGAGCTCAGCATCCTTGAGTCCTTTCATCATTAGCCACTGGTTGTTCCTGTGTTGGCAAAGAATCATCTTACTTATTGTCCATGTGGGCTGTATCTGTTTTTTTTTTTTTTTTTGTGTAAGTGAATTATACTGTCAGGAGGGGGAAATTAGAGATATGCAAATTTACCTTCTCAGATGTAGGTGCAGAGATTCTTTTTTTCTCAGATTCCAATCCTTATAGCTGAATTTTGTTTCTTGCACAAAAAACAGATGTGATTTCCTCTTCATAACCTTTTCATAAGGCTCTTTGGTTCTGATAATCAAATGCACACTTAAATAACCTGACAATTTGCCTGGGATTTCTCAATCTGCCCCAAAATTGTAAAATAGCTTTGAGTCATGAGGGGCTCTGAGTTCTTGAGTCTTGAGTCAGGAGAGTTCCTCCTCTGAACTTGATGGCAATACTGAGAGAACTGACTCTTCATTTGTTGTTATTTGCTAAGCGATGGAATCCATAGGTCTCTGAAAAATAAAGTTAATTTTGCCCTCTATAGGTAAAAAGGGAGCCATAAATCTGTTTTTATAAGTTATTATGCTGATCAAGAACCCTGAGATCATTTAGAAAGCACAGATTGTTCTTTACCTTTCAACACAGGTATCTGAACTGGTTTTTATGTGTATGTTCATTTGAATTGTATTTCACCTGGCACAGTAACCGCTATTCATCTGGAGGTTCTTTTCATCTTTTGTGAACCAAATGGACATTTAGTACTAGTATCAAAGATAAAATCAGTTACACAGTAGACATAAATCACTCTAACTCTACTGAGCTGCTTGATTACTTCTGTCAAATTTCAGATCTTAAAGTCTTTCCCTTCTTCCTTCTGCACAATGTTACTATATACACAAAATAGCATATTTCCCACTGCTGTACCATAAAGAATTATATAAATAACCACAATCCACTCTGAAGCAACTAGCCATGAAAGCTTCTTCACCATGACATGGAGTCTTCAGTTGTTGGTATCTAGATAACAACATGGCACAGAGATTTTTGGCTGATGGTCTCTGCTGTATGATCAATGAAGAATAGATTAGATAAGCCTATTAAATTTGGTACGTTTAACTAGGAGTCACTGCTAATTTGACCACAAGCAAAAAAAAGGATCAGCTTTCATGGGTAAATGGAAGCTTGTGGTCAGTTTCTGTTAATTACTTTGAGGAAAAGCATATACTTTTTTTTCTTTCCACAGAGGATTGTTTAATTTTGGTCAGTGCTAACTCAGTTGAACAGATAAGTGCATACAGTGTCAAAGGCAAAAGCAGAACTTAAATTTGTCCTGCAAATTCTCAGTCCATACCTGGGGAAGAACAAAGACCCCTCAAAGAGATTCCTTCTCCTAGCTCCTTCTAAATTGGGTAAAGCAGACATAAATGCTTTCATTATAATTTACTTTTGTTTAATAAGGTTTTTCTTCCTCCAAATTTTACAGAGTATCCCATGCAAAACCTTACATATAAGCTGACTTTTATTTTAGTTCAGTGTTTGCAATATGACACAAGGGCTCATATCCAATTGGTCTGTCTTTCTTTTAAATGACACTTGTAAGGTCCATATTCCTATCTTGTTTTTGCAGCTCACAAACCAAACAATGTAATGGTAGCTTCAGGATCTTCAAAAGCTGGCAGTGAAGCGTGTGTAGAGATGTGTCTAAACTGGACAAAAATTCAGAGAGACTTAAAGGTTGTAAGTAATTATTACAAATGCTATAACTACAACACTAGAGCATATTGGGCCTAAACATGTACCTTTCTATTTTTTAAGTTTCTGATGAACCCTGCATTGTTCTGACTGGAACATTTCTACTGTGAGTAGCTATTTAAAATGAAACTTGAACTTCTTGACGCTATGTTTCATTGACAGCAGTGGCTGTACCACAGACGTGCATTAAACTTTATCCAATGGGTCCACAGTGACATATTCATATCACTGAGAAGACAAATGAGCAGCTCATCACAAGTATATCTCCTCTTCTGAAGTGTGGTGGTGTGGTCTCCCTGTTTTTCCCCCTCTTCCTCACCCCAGCTACTGCTCAAGCCATCGTCATCATGGCCATCACAACATGAGTTGTGATGAGTTGCACCTGGACTTAGGGAGGTGGCTGGCAACACAGCCAAAACTCTGTCTGGAGTGGAAACCTAGATATGTTGTTCCCATAAGTCTATTATCTTACTCTATAAAGACTGGACATCCCCAGAGCCCTTTGAGCTCTCTGTATGGCAGTGGGCTGCATACCACGATCTTCCCTTTTATGAAGATGCTCACTTAAGATTCTACTCCTCGAGGTTGAGAGATTCCTTGCTGCAACTGATTATCAGTAAGTGACTAATAGCATGCTAAACTTTGAAATCATAGCTAAGTAATATAAGGGATTGACTGCACATATATAATCCTTTAGACACCAACCGTTGACCAAGTCTGGTCCATTTAAACAGAATTTAACAATTTTGTTAAACCACCATTCCACCTTAATAAATATTTCACTACTTCTCTCTTACGAGTAAAGTTAATCACTTGGCCTGTGACAGAAGGAGAAGCTTCTATGACAGAAAGATGCTTCTATCACAGAAAGTCACTTCTAACAGAGTGAAAATACATGATACAAATAGATCATCTTCATTCCAGCTCCTATCCACAGGAGCCTAGGTGCTTTATATTAGAGGTTTGATCCTTTTAAGGAGACTTCTAGGAGACTGTAAAATGTACTGATCATGTTGCTTTCTCTTTCCAGTGATAATTTCAGCCATTTGGAGTCACAGAACTGAAAGGGTCTCATCCTAAACCCAAGTGTAATCTGCTTGACTGTGTGGCTCATGCAGTGGCTCAGTACAGAGCACTTTCCTAGCCCATGTCGAGCTCTGCTCATGCTGGCTGGAGTTCTGACTTGCTGCATTTCTGTATTTTTTGGTCCAGCTTGCTGAGCTGTGTTACAGGGCCCTAGCAACAGCAACCAACATAAAAACTTCTTATCTTCTGCCCAGACGGATTCAAATCTGCGTAAGACGAATGATAAATCTGTATCCTCTTTACTAATGACCGTTGACTTGTTCTGAGTGTGCACTGTTACTTTGTGGGCAAAAATATTGCCCACAGGCTTTCAATAGCAACAACAGATGGTCCTAAGGGCGCTGGGCACTTGAGGATGTTTGCAACAGATAATTCTATGTTGAATAAATTACAAGTATGTGCTGCTTTCATTTAATTGCTCACGTCTCTTATTTTATCCACCTCCAAAACATGCATGGCAGTGTGTCAAAAGAGGCACACGTTCTTGGGTTTTTATTGTGAAGAGTGCTTTGCTGCTTGAATGTTTCCTTTGTTTTGTTTCATATTGTTTTGTTTTGTCTTTTTTTTTTCTTCATCAGGCCAGCTTGGGAGAGATCACCATTTCAGTCTCTTCTGTTCTGCCCTTGGGAGCATTCTGAGCTCTCTTTTGCTCTTGGTAGAGGAGAGACTGTTGAAGTGGGGTAGCATTTATGAACAAGAGGATGTTCTTCTCCCTCCATTTATGTTTGTGCCTCTGACCTAGCAGATTTAAGCACACTTCCTATGAATCTAAAATACGCTTATCAAACAGAAATAAAATTTTTGATACCTTGAATTGTGCTTTTTGGGCTTAATTACACATATTTATTTGACATGTCTGTTACAGTTAGCACTAGGAGTCTGCATAATTCTTTCACAGACTGTCACCTCTGTGTAATGTGTGTAAGTCCTGCCAGGAATGTTGACCTTGTGCTGCCCTCAGGCACATGGTCATGGTGTCTGGCCAGGTCCATGGTGACCCTTACCTTGACATGAGGAAAAAGAGTCCATGACATCTTCATCACAGAATCCATGACATTTTCATCCTGTTTACAAATGGCCACAAATAAGAAGATTAATTTATTTAAGCAGGACAATATTTTTCCTAAGACGGAGCAACACATTTTTTCATACTGAGGCCAGGAATCTGCATGGAGAGTTTCATGGCCAAATTCTTTGAGCAGCATTGCTTTCGGATTCTTTCCTAATTATTGTGATGTCAGGAATGGCAAATCCAAAAGGTCACTTTACACAGTCCTGGAAGCAATGCTTTCTCCCTGTGTCTCTTTCTCTGAGAAATTAGAATGAACTGATCATAGATCTATTCATATCTTTGTATCTCGCTTTAATATGTTGAATTCTTGACTTGCCTTTACTGAGTGGTCCAATCACTGTAAATTAAAGTAGACCAGAAATGAATGAACACATTGATTTAGAAAACAAAAGCACAAGTCAAAATGAACACCCCAAACAATATCCTTGACAACTAACAGAATATTCAGAATTAATTCAGCCTCCTGTTACCTGTCTGTGGTAGGTACCAGGAAAGCAGTACTCTCTCCTTTATGGACTGCCCTCCAGTACCAAATGTGCTTCTCTGCTTCAGACAAAATAATTTTTGAGCATCTTGTCAACCCATTAATGCTTAAGGCAGTCTGCATAGGACTGTTATATGAGTTTTCTGAAAACTGGCTAGAAATGATTTTATGAAAAATTTAGCCCAAAGTGTTAAAATGGTTAATATCTTTGTAGCTAGAGATCTCAGAGAAAACTCATATCTGAACATAAAAATCTTCTTTGTGTTTTCAGGTTTTTTGATGTAACAATAATATTAGGGGTGTGGGGGGAAACTTTCAATATATCCTTTCCATACATTTCTACAATTTATGAAAAAAAGACACTACCCTTGGGGTTATCCAGTTGAATGAGTGGAGGCTATTCTGAGTAGTGTGTCTGCACTACTGTAGAAATGCCTAAGAAAGTTTTAAAACAACTTTCTGAGGGAATGGAATGGATCTAGGATAGCCTCATGGATACCTAGCCTCCTGCGATGAGTTCAGATTCATCAGGGTGACAGATTGGCACCAATCTACCTGCACTGAAGTTACCAGCATTCCAGGTCTGCAGAGTCCTCCCCAGGGAGGGCTGCTACATGGCATGACCCTGTGACCCCATACCAGTGTCATATGACTGTGGATGCAAGCGGAGGAGGTGTTTTCACTGTCTCCTCCCCAGCACACCTTCGGCAGGCCTCAGATACCAGACTCATACATAGCTATGATGTTTCAGGACCCAAAGCAATATTTGTGTGAAGCTGTGTTTGAGACAATCAGTCCTGCAGAGCAGAACTGGCCATGTCTGCAACACGGCCAACACTGCCAGGCTGAACAGGTAGAGCATTTATGTAGGTGCCCTTGGAGGCCATGCAAGAGGCAATGAGCACCTCTCTTGTGAGGACTGGCTGTGAGAGCTGGGGCTGTTCAGCATGGAGAAAGCTCTGGGGAGACCTTATCAAGACCTTTCAGTATTTAAAGGGGGCTTATAAGAAAGATGGGGACAGACTTTTTAGCAGGGCCTGTTGCAATAAGGCAAGGGGTAATGGTATGGAGATAAAAGTGGGTAGATTCAGACTAGATAGAGAGAATATTTTTTTTACAGTGGGGATGGTGAAATAGTGAAACAGGCTGCCCATGCTGGCAGTTTGGGATCTGTGTTGTGAAGAGTACATGCCTTTTCAGACAGTGTACACCATGGTCAGGTAACCTGGCTAGTGATCCAGCTGGATGCCACCTGAGTGTTCCACTAGATGTGGCATTTTGTTGCCCTGGCTTCCTCTTACTTTTTCCATCAGGTTTCAATTATAAACTAGTGGAAAGGGAAAATTTCAAAACTTTTGGCTAAAGCAGTGCCTCCTAACTATCACCTGTGCTTGAAAGTGCCGTCTCACCTCTACTGTGAAGACCTGAGTCTTTCCCCTTGTCCTTCCAGGGCTTGGGTGTACCTAACAATGGACACTTACAGCCTGGAGTGAAGGTCCCTGGTTGGCCATTAAGGTCTCCACCACATTGGGGAAGTTCATCTCATGAAACCTCTGAGGAGAGAATTTTACAGACATCAAAAGGATGTGCAGTTGTAAATCGAGAAGCTTTACCTTCTTAAGGTAATCTATATTATTAAGATGTTTCCTAGGGCAATTGTGCATGCATATTTTGTTAAACATTACGAAGAGCTATTTTCACCCTGTCCCAGTTTGCTTTTCTGTTTTTCTTTTACTTTCCACACCATCCCCCACCATGTCGTCTCCCCCCATCCCTCCCCTTTTTTTCCTTCAGTGCACTAAAATAGCTGAAATACATTGTTTTGGAACTTGTAGTACTTCTGTTACACTGCAACTTGACTTTAAAAAGGGAAGCATGATTGGCCCAGCCTTCGAGGAGCTGGAAAATAAGGACCTATGCAGTGCAGTGTACAAAAGACATCCAGGCTCAGCCTCATAAAGAAAAACATCTAAACATTTATGTGATTACTAGGAACAGCATATTCTCCTGCACCCATGTGCTTCTGGATGCATTCCAAGATATTAATAGCAGTAGTGGCAGGGCTGTACATTATATTGTTATTTCCTCCTTGGAGAGAACAGAATGTTAGACTGTGAGAATATGACATGGAAACTATGCGAGTTGGCTGCCCTCTTCTACTTTATTTACTCCTTCTTAGATCTTTCTGACTTTGAGGCTTTTGCAATCACTTTAAAAGGGATTCACTTTTTGCCCAGGAAGAGGAATACTGGAATTTTCACTCTGGATGAGATTATGGACATTAATCCAGGCTTCTGTTGCTCTCTGTCAGAAACAGATCAGACCTCAGTAGTCAATAATGTGTTAGACAAAAGCAAGACCTTAAATTTACTTCCCTCTTGAGTTATGATGGTGATCAATGCATGTCAATAGGTATAAACATTGATAAGCTTAATTATTTTTCATCCTATTTGTACAGGAATAGACATTACACATTCAGTTAAATGTCCATTTCATTGTCTGTCTCACTAAACTAGTCAATGATACTGTGCCTTCCATGAGTTTGATTTAGGACTCGGCTGAGAGCAGACCAAATGCTGCAAAGAGACCGGCCTAAGAAGACAGGCTGAAAACAGTGATTCACTTTTTTTCGTTCCTCTTAGAGCAAGGGCTGGTCGGTTTCTGAAAAGCTTGCATTCCATCACTAATTGACAGTCCAAGTGTCTATTAAACTGCCTTATTCTGGACTTAGTCTAGCTATGTTTTCTAAGACGGGGTTTTTAAATTTCCCCAGCACCCTGATGAGGAGGAAGTTTTCAGTGCTGCTGGAAGTGGTTGCTCCCTCTTTTCTGCACCTTCTTCCTTCTTCCTCCTATTCCCGTCTTTTGCACTGCGCTCGCTTTTGTGCCAAAATAACTGCCCTGTTCACTTGGTGGCACGGAAAAGCAGAGCAAGGAATTGATCCAGTTTGAAACTAACTGTTTTAAGGGCTCGAGCCCATTTCCCACTGCGGTCCATCATTCAGCGGTACCAGCTGACACAGCTGCAGACACAGGGTAGTGGGCAGCCCCGCGTGGAAGGGTGGGGGAAAAGGGAAGGGAAGAAGATGGGCAGAACCAATCCCACCTGCAGCACTGCTGCTTTATGCTCTTCAAAGTATTTTTGTAATTGCGGGTTAAGACACAGAACTTTTTTTTTTTTTTTTCTGGAGAAGCAAGATTTTACTATTTAATGCCCCTAGAATCTGCAGGTTTGGAAAAAAATCCCTGTTTCTCAAAACACTGAAGCTTGGCATATGTATGCTCTCTGTGGATGGCAGCCAGTGTGAGCTTGGACAATATGGGAAAGCAAAAAAGATAAAAAGGAGAATCTGCAGATTAAGACAATGCTGCCTGTTAAATGTTGAAATAAAGTTGCATTTCAGGGGACATCTATGCAATAATCTAGGTAGTACCTTTCCATTTTCCATGCAGTTATCTGGTAGTGACAACAGAGTAATTCTTTGAGGGGCACACACTGTCTCTCCATAAATTAGGAATGGGGTGGTGGTGGAGAGGAAGAATGCAAAGTTTTGTGATGTTTCACTTCTCTCTGACGTAGAAAGGGAACAACCAGCAGCTCCTGTTCTCCAAAGACTGTGTGGACTGTTCCCCGTGGGACAGACGGTACAAGATAAGGCTTCCCACACCATTTGACAGAAGCCGTTTCCCATGGAGGGATTTTGCTATAGATAGATTTGAATTGTATAACCTACCTAGCAGGAAGTCTAAGGCACTATACCTGGTGCAAGCTATGTTCACATTGCTTATCGGAGGTGTGGTGCTTTGCATAACCTAACCCCCGAGCATCAGCTGGGGTTTGTTTCAGAGAGAATGAGATGTTTGCTCCAAAAGAGTGAACAGTACTTATGAAGTGCAGGTAAAAATGTTTTATGAACCAGGAAATTTGAGTTACCTGATAGTACAGATGCTGGCTACAGGGGTTTCAGTGTTTTGCAGGCTTTTTAATTTAAGGAATGGGGTTAAGTGTTTGAAAACTGGTTATTTTCTAATTTTTTTGAAAGAGATCTCTAAATGTACACAAAAGTTCCCAAACTTTCTTGCTGGGCTAGTCAATGTAAAGACGTAAGCATATAAACATGGGCAGTCATCTGTAAAGATTTCCTTTACAGATTTTCAGAGGTTCTTGCCTATCATCTATAGTGGCGGTGTAGGGACTGCAGGTGCTTATTTATGCACAGTGACTCACCTCCTGTCCTTTTTTCCTTCTGACCTTCCCTCATTATTCTAGATTTAAAGGCTTTGTACCACTTTCCTAAGTTAGCCTTACTGGGTCTAAATTACTTTTATGTTTTGACTTAGAAAGAGAAGATACCTTTTTTTTTTTTTTTTTTTTTTTTTGGTGCATAGCAGAAAGTACTACAAATGCTAAACTTCTGATTTCTAAAAGCAATAGAGGTTTTTTATTATTATATTGCTTACTCCCAGTGTGAAATTACCCTGAGAGTCCTGCTTATGATTGATTTGATGAAACAGTGCTTCTGTGTTCCCTGTAAGATTGTCCCACTACAAACACATTATTTTTTCTGCTTGAATGAGAGTTGGACCCAGCTATACACTTGGATCTGAATTCTCTGATCAAGTTTCTGTTTGGGTTCCTGCTTCAGATTTCCTTGCAGAGGCAGCTCAGAGACCAAAAGCTGAGTTTTGCGTTGCTGCTGAAGTGATTCAGATGCCTGGTACCACAGGGCAGTTTTGAAAATAGCAACTGATGTGCAGGTTTAACACCATATTAGGTCTGTCTCAGAGTGTCAGGGGCTACAGAGCTGACGTGCAGGCCTTCACCAGTGCAGCACGGAGAAGGGCAGGAGGGACCTCCCTGGCTCTGAAGCTTTCCAAAACACGCTGACAAAGGTGCCCATTAGAGAAGATTAACCTCAAAAGGCCATACTTGCTTGGTAGATATGAAAGGAACTGCATTTCCTCACAAACCAAGTATCCAGACATTAAGAAGGTCTGTGAAATGCTGCTAACAAGATTTAAGTTTGTGCATGGCATCGTGGAATAAAGCTCATTGCCTTTTTTTTTTTTGCTTTCATCCAGTTTACACATTTTCTGAGCACAACAAGGGAAATGAGGAAGCGTATATCCAGGACGGTAAAACCACTTAATGACATGTATGGATTTTCAGTTTGTTTGTTTTGGAGGCTTTTTGGTTTTGTTTCAAAGGAAGTGATGAACTGCAAATAGGTTTTTATTCTAATGTCTAATTGCTCTCTGATGAAGATTTTGCTGTGGTACCTTCCAGCAAATAAAGAAAGACACAATGTCTCAGTTTTGCACAGTGAGCTCATCAGGAAGCTACTTGTGGAATAGCAGCTGCAGTGAGTGTTAATCTAGGGAATTGATAAGGAAATAGGATGGACTAACTCACTTTCCTGGAGTGTTTATCTGCCATTTAGGCTTATGTAAAATATTCTAACAATGTGCAGACCCTGGTAGCCAAAAGCTGTGACGGGGGCATCAGAGGAATCAGGGTTAGCATAACAACAGGAGGGGTTATCCTTGCTATATTTCCTCTTCTCTTTATCCTAGCCTTCCCTGTGCCTGGGATGGAAATTCTACACCACTGAACAAGGCAGCAAGCAAACCCATACAAGGCAGCTGGCAGGTGGGCAGCAAGTGGTCAGGACAGCAGGAGAGCATCAGTACATCCTATGTCTTAACACTCAGTACAGCTCTTAAGAGATTTCAGAGCATGCACAATCTGTACAGAAGCCCATGGCTCAGATGTTCAGCCACGTGAAGAGTGAACATGTTAATCTCCTACCTGCACATCACTTACTCAGGTTTCCTGGAGACTCTGGTCCTGGGTACTTAAAGATACTGCTTAGTCAAAAGACATCTCAGTTTACCAGGTGTTTCTTTTTGTGTATAAACTGAGTGCTCATTAAAGACTCTTCTGTGACAGTGTTGATGACTGAAGTGACCCTCATCTGTACAATTCATGCACACGAATTCCCCACATAGCCCTGTTTGACCCTAGAGAGTCCTTTTAAGGGAAAGGGGATAATGCAAATCCAGTGACCATTCTGGTGCTCTGCAGAATTAAATGTGTTTATAGAACTGGATAAAATGTGTTGCCTGTGATTCCTTTCTTATTAGAAAGAATTCAGAGGCAGCTAAATGGGAAGAAGCCAAAAAAAAACCCCAAAAAACATATGGAGAAAATAATATTCAAAAAGCTGGGACATGCTAGAAAACCATCAGTCAAACAGGAACAGTAACACAAACGTCAATAGGAAAAAAGACATATACCGAATCCAATTAAGTTTGCATTGATTATAGAGAGAAAAACAAAAGCAATTTTGACTCCCCTCTTTAATAATTGATCCCGAGAATGGCGTCCTTATTTAAAACATACTCAGAATCAGTTTCCATAATATTCAGCTTTCTCCTCTGAGAATGTGCCACACACCACATTTGTAATTTATGTCAGAATAAAATAAGCAGAGAAGCCACTAAAACCAGTTTGAGTTTTGAGTACTAAAAATATCAAAAGCACAATCAAAGATCTCAAAGAATAATTAGTAACAGTGAACATAAAAATGACAGTTTCAAGCCTGTTTCAGATTTGGTGCTATATCAGGACAGGGCTAAGGAAGTCTAGAAACTGGGAAATATGTTTCTTCTCAACAGAGTGGAGCATAAATTCAGACTGCACTTAAGGCTCTCTTCAATATTTCAGTTAAAATTGTTTAGGTTAGAAACTGCCAGGTACGCAAAGGCATTCTTATTTATTCACCTAACTCCTACCTTGCTACCTAACTCTGCCAGGTGATCAAATTGTTGTGACTGCTGTAGCACCTTTTACATTAAGAACAAGGTCCATATGCAAACCTGGATCAAACAAATGGGTTACAAGTAAAGAATAAGGTAACTTTTATACCTTTTAAGATTGTGTCTCTAAATTTCATAAGCAAGATAATTAAACACAACTAACGATATAAAAAGAATCCACTGGCATAATGAAACCACCCATTTTACTTTTGACTTATTATGTTACTAGTTTTGAAGTTTCATTGACTTTCTAGACAAAGTGAGAATGATTTTGGTATTACAAGTAAAAGTTCAGAAAAAATGTGTAGATTTATAATGTGCAGTGGTACAAATCACTGCAATTTTGGAAGAGAGTGCTCTGAGAATCCTGTTCCCTTGTTTCTTAATTACTCTGAAGTGTCTATTCAAATATTTTTATTAACTTACTAGGGCTAGGGTTAACCTCTCCTCACATGTAACAACTAAAAGTCCTGTGTATGGTCTAAGCATGTTGTCCAATTTGATTCTGTTGTGAACAAAACACATTGTATGTCTACACAGGTACCAAAGGAGATGAATTGTTTTTTAAATGTGTTTGCCTCTCAGCCAATATAAAAAGCTTGAAGTGCTCATCTCACTGTTAGGCTGCTAAAGTTAAGCGAGAGGAATCACAGCTTGACATCCAGATCCGCAAAGGCATCTGTTGATTTCAGTGGTAATATACTGAGAGGTCTGGCTTCAAAATGCTACAGTTCATACATTTGGTAGTTTTGGACGCTGTGATGAAACATACAGATCTATGAATATTTCTTGCAAGACACTCTACTGAAATATCCTTTCCCTCTGTTTTTTTCTTTTATTTTCATCCTCTTAACTCAAGTAAGATTTCAGCGTTATATCATGTTATATAAAATGCATTACAAAGGGGAGATTAAGCAACCAATTTGTGTAGCCACAGATGCAGGCAGAAGGAAACCATCTTCGTATTCAAAACAAAATAATTATTGTGGACACCAGGAAAACAGCCTAACTTGTTAGAAGAGTGAAACAATGAAAAAGGAAACTGGAATTGTATTGTAGCAGTGCATAACATACTGACAGTGTGTAACAGCAGGTCATCTCACCTACCAGTGATGATCTGCAGACAGTAGAGCCTACCAAATTATTTGGCTTGCTGACCTCATACGTTACAACACTGTGAAATGCCTTAACCTTTGCATTTGAAGTGTGCCTGAGCTCACAAGGTCCTACTGTGTTTTATAATTCCCCATCAGTGCTGCAGGAGAACAGAGACTGTCTTGTTCCCATCTGCGAAGACTTGAGCAGGGCTGTGCATGAACTGAGGTGTTACTCAATGTATTTGGAAAACTTTAAACTGAAATATTGAAATGGAATTTAGCAAAATTTGAGCAGCTGAGCAGGATCACAGCTTTGGACTTGGGTGTCTATGTGTTCTGTGCAAGTCCCAATTTTGGTAAGTCCCTTTGGCTCTGCTGATGTTGTGGGATGTGAAAATGCCTGCCAGCTTCTTCATCCCTGAAACTGAATCTAGGCACATACCATCTGCCTTTCCTCCCCAGGCTATGGTCTTCAGCCAAAGAGTATTCAAGCATACAAGCAAGAAGACACTGACAGCAAGTTTCAACAAGTCCCCTTAATATGTGAGGGAGTCAGGACTGGGTGAAGTAGGGTACCACCAAGGACATGCAGCATAGCCTAAGTGATCCCTCAGGCCATATGAGTAGGGACAATATATTCATTTTTCCTGCATGAGCCAGTAGTGGATGTCAAGGGAGGGGTATTTTGCCCTTCAGTATAGACATGGTCTCTCTGAATCTGGCACAGGGAGCTGCCCAAAACTAAATATACAAATAAGTAAGCTACTAAGGAGAAGAAACATTTTCTAATCAATTTCCATTAGATAAAAAGGTGTTATGGATGAGTAGGTGGTAAGCTTTGCTGCCAATTAATACACCTACTTCATGACCATCAATTGCTGTCAGAAAAGTGTGCTGGTCTTTTTTACAAATTGACAGTTACTGGCCAGGCTGAAAGCAAGTGTATATGTTTGAATCTACTTTGACCTTTGGTTTGTGGCATACGCTTGTGTCTTGTCACATTACCTCATCATATCACAAAAGCTAAATGTCATGCGTACAGTGTCACATCTTAACCTAAGGTTGGTCATCAGCCCCACTGTTTTCAGATTAGGTATCACGTAAGAAGAGCACAGTAAATACATTATCTGATAGGTTATTTTACCAGTTAGCAGTCACATAAGAAGTCGAGGGCAATAGTCATGCAAATGAACAGATATAATTTATTTGGAATCTCTCTGGGGCTTATTTACTGAACATTATTTCCATAAATCTTTTTTCTGTGCATTAACAAATTTTTTGAACAATTCTTTTCAACGCTGAGGACTCTGGCCTCTTGGAAATATGCTGCTTAAAATTCCCTGAGTTATTACCATGTATGAGATGAAAGAACATACACCTGAGGGCAACTGGCTAATAAAATCGCCCCTGTCTTCTACATGATTGTAGGATTGCCCTGCTTACCCCGCTCCTAGCTTCCTATTAGCCTGTGAGTCAAAGCCTAGCAATTTAATCAAGCTTGTGTCTGTTTATAAAGCTTACGTCATCTGAGTGGGAAACTGAAGCAATCCCTTGTGACTTAGGGGACCCATTACACATGGCCAAAAATGAGTGACCATGGAGCTTGACCGCCACAGGAGGAAGTAATTTGTTTAGACAAATGGCTAGTAAACAACTGTGATACAAGAGAGTTGGATAAATTATCATCAGTCCAGGGAAGGCTCACAGACTGGAAAAGAAGGCAGGCAAAGGATACACTCCTCCTGCAAACCAGTTAAGTGATCTCTTCAGGCCTACTCAGCCCAGACAATACTAGCCTTCAATAAAACCCGTACGCAATCAAAGATTTAATATTCTAAGGACAGGTGAGTTGCATGCAGCTGCAAAAGGACACCTGGTGGCCCTTTGGGAGAGTGTCTATCATGCTCTCTCAAGGTGAAAGTGGAGGGGTGGGCAGGTGGAGTTGTTTTCAGAAGACCTTTGCTTCTGGGCAAGTTTTGTAGATCTGGAAGTAAGCAAATACTTCTAATTGTTCATCTAGCTACATATTTATTTATTTTTTTCTGTCTTGTGAGTACAGGCACTTGCCATTTTAATGAGCATGGTTTTGTCAGCCCACATGACAGAAATATCCTAACTTGCTTCCATGCTGGGCATCCCTGCTACATTCATGCTTTGCCTACTGACTTATCCGTGTGATGGGGACTCACGAAACAGTGGGGAGCACTGGACTTCTTGCATGCAGCTTACCCATTTTGAACGTTTGGCTGGCATTTGGCCAGACAAACAGGAAAACACCAAGGTGGGATTTAACAAGGGAATGAGGTTTCTGAGGTAGCAACCATAAGGACCAACTCCAGCACATGTCAGAGCCTTCTGGGTGAAATGCTGAGTACCCACAAGCTCCCCTGTGGTCCATGAAACAAAAAGGATTCAAAGATTTTAAAAAAACTTATTGGAAATACTCAGCTTCTTTCAAGATAAGATTCCCCCCACCACTTCCACCTTCTGCCTTCCTATTCCTGCTTCAGTTGAAATGTCTAATACTTACTAAGTCATTAACTGAGTTAAGCATTTTAATAGGTTAAGTAATTATAGCCCATGGTCATAATAAATGATATGGAGAGGGGATTTTTTGATTAAGAAATGTTTTCCCACCCCTGTATAGCATATGACCTTCAATGTATAGGCCATATTTTTCACTCACTCTGCCACCCTGAGGGCACCACTTCCCTTTATATATATAAAAAAATTGTTAATGATGCACTTGTAATCACATGGCAGCATTTGAACAAATCTCATTTCAGACTGTCCCTGAAGGGTTTAATTATACAGGTTTGTGCAGAATTACACTCACTTATAATCCTAGGGTCTGCCAGTGTAGCTGGTGGTTCATTTGAGCATCTGCACTCCTGCTCAAGTGTGCACAAAGAAATGTGACACAACATTCAAAAGAAAAGCTTGATGAACAAATGTACAAACTGAATATCTGTAACGATGATGTATAACTTAATGCAGAATAGCTAAATGTAATTCAGAGCGATCCCTTAAATGTAGGAAGGAACCATGGTCTCAGTTAGTAGTTTTATTTATGCAATTAAATGTAAATATATATTTTTCAGTCACAGATATTTCAAAAAAATAATCAATTCAAAAGGAGCTCCTTCCCTGATATACTCTTATTATAGGTCTGGGTCAAAGTCTGACATCTGCTGCTGTGCTATAAATCTGGAGATGATACCTGGATTCCAGTGGAGTAGCTCTGGATTTATACCAACTCCAATGAAAGCTAATTTGGCCTTCTAAATATGTAATTGTTCTTAGTGCAAAAAAATCTATTAATCCCTCACAGCAGTCACTGATTGCAGCATTTTAACAATAACAGCCAGCATGATTGAGTGTTTTCAGTGCTTACTGACAGATGGTCATTGTGTTACAAAACAGCCTCCAGTAAATAATGACCATATCCACATGAGAGATGGAAAATAGTTCTCTATTGTACAGTCCTTTTTTGCTGCACACAATGAAGTAGAAATGTGTCTTCAACTCCATTTTATACCGATACTGAAAGCCCAAAACTTCCATTTGAATGAAAAGTGGTAAGTATGTGAAAGCAGAAATATTCCAAGTTGCTTTTGTTTGCTTTCCTACTTGTTTACATCTCATAAACCATCATGACTTTGTGGTTAGCATTATTTTCTCATTATTTCACAGTATGCAGTTCCCTTAGGGTTCTAATGGAGCTTCTTTTTTAAGATCATAATAAATTAAAGGTGAAGATACAGTGTAATTACAAGACAACAAGGCTAAAACACTGCTACCTCTTAATATGATGAGTGTGAGTGCATGGTGGCTGGCGTGGCAGGGAAAGAGATTTCATTCTAACCACAATGCTTAGGTCCATAATGTGTACTAAGAGTTTATTATGTTAACATTCACAGAGCTGTGAATTTACTAACGTTGCTGCAGAAATTACATCTGTTATACTGGAAAAGAATCTGAAGCATCAAGCAGGTTCAATAGATGTCTCAAAAATGCTGTTAGTAGGTCCTTATTGTTACGCTAGGAACAGCACGGTAGGAGTACTTCTGCTCGGCTAGGAGCTTGGAGTCAAATGAGGGAAACAAGTTGTCTTGCACCAGATATTGTTGCAAAGTAAAAGGAGTGTTTTTCACAAGCACAGAGACAACTAAGCCTACCTTACTGAACACACACAGACCTAAAAGTTTTCATCAGTCACTGTCTTCATCCCACTGCAAAAAGTGTCAATGATCCAACTGAGCTGAAGTGAAATGACGAAGCACAACTGGGAAAAGGAATACACAGCTATTTGTTTATGTGTTGATTGTTGTGGAGTACAAAAAAAAATAGCTAAAATTGTTTTTATCATTAAAAAGAGCAGGTAAAGCTAAATACATGAAATGAACAGCTCTACCAAATAAGAATGTTCCTGTCAGCTCTCAGAATCAAACTACCCCTCAGCAGTAATTTTGAGCCCCACCTTGCACAACCTACAGCAAAAAGATTCATGACTTCCACTGAGTCTTTATATGTGCTGAACTTGATTGCTCATCACTTCACATTTGCACTTCACTACATTTTAATACTTGATATCTTAAACTGGATTATTTTACTGACTCCTACTTTGTAACCAGGGGAAAAAGCAAAACTTTCAAACCCACAAGCATCTCAACTTCAGAAGTTTTCAGGGCACACTTTGCATGAAGTTCACTACTGTGGAGGTCAATGATCAGATTGAAATCAGAAACTTCCATGTGTCTGAGTAGCCCTTTCCAGTTGTAAGTGCTCTTGGGTTATAACTTGTGGGTTTTAGTTCTCCCTATGTGTTTACATGTGTTTAAATTAGGAATTGTGCTGAACTAGATTCTGCGATCAGAAGTAAGAGCTGTGCTTTTATTAGAGGCCATAATGAGTTCTCACAGCTAGTCGCTTGACCCTGACAAGCTGTGGGAAAGATTTTCTATGGTGGTTCCCACTTGTTTCTGATAGTGAAGTAGCCTCTTCAGGACCAAATAATCTCAGTAAAGGTGAGAGACATTCTCATATCTATTAAGTAACCATTTATAATTCAGAAGGACATTTATGAAAGCAGCAGCATGTCTTTTATCTTCTATATATGGGACACCACTCAATGCTTAAACTAAGTGAGCACTTTTGCTACAACTTGTTGGCAGTTTGGAATCCTGCGGGGAAATGAATGCATGGCTTCATCACCTGCTAGAGAGCTATCACAGCTCACCCTTAGCTGGCAATCTCACAGACCCTGAAAGCTCAACGGTTACAGGGGTTTACCTTATCATATTTTAAAGGTGGTATCTTCATGTCAAGGATGCAACAAAGCAAAACAGAACTTGTAATAGCAATATCTGGTGTAAAAAGATGACTCCTGGCTCTTGGCTGTTTCAAGACGTTTTTCATTGGCATAATGTAATTTCAGTATGTAATTGTTTGTAGCTTAAATATACAAAAACAAAGCCTTGTGCCTCTAAGCAAAACAAAGCTGAAAGTGAGAGACAAAATCACTTATTTCCTCACTTTCAGCTGTCATGGTTTTGTGAGAATACTTTCTTGTCCAGCGGCACATTTGATATGTTCTCTGTACCTAAATGGAGCAAAATCGTGCTTCATCTCCTCACAGAACCCCCACCCACTTTTTATTTTTTTGTATGAAAAGCAGAGGGGGACATGGGAAGAATTAGTTCTCCGTATAACAGGTTTCAGAGCTGTCATGCATGGATTTCACAGGGAAAAGAGGACTTTTCTAACACCACGAAGACATATAATGAAGTAGCATCGGCAGATTTTTTTGTCAAGGTTGAATTGAGAATCTAAATGTTTCTATGAGCTATTTTTAGTCATACCTAATAGGGACACATGTTAAAATTCCAAATACGGACAGAAAAAGAGATATACACACACACAAAACGTATCTCTGTGTGATACCGCAATTATGACAAAGCGATTGTTTTCATGTTGAGTGCTGTGTGCCATGGTCATCATCTCGGCACATTACACACAGACGTCATCTGAGTCTACTCAGTTCCTAAACACAGTCTTCCACACCTGACCTTTTCCCTTCCTCTCTGGAGATCTATGAGTTTTGATGCTCTGTTGTCACTGCAACTGTGGGCATGCTTGAGAGGCTTGAGAGGCTAGCTTACTGTGACAGGCTTGAGAGGTGGGCTAATGCAAATGGCATGCAGTTCAACCAAGCCAAGTGCAGGGTCCTGCACCTGGGACGTGGCAATCCCAAGAACAAATACAGGTTGGGTGGAGAATGGCTGGAGAGCATCCCTGAGGAGAAGCGATGGTGGATGAGAAGCTCAACATGAGCCAGCAGCGCCCACTGGCAGCCCAGAAAGCCAACTGTACTCTGGGCTGCACCAAAAAACTGTGGCCAGCAGGTCACGGGAGGTGATTCTACCCCTCTACTCTGCACTCATGAGATGCCACCTGGAGTACTGTGTCCAGCTCTGGGGTCCTCAACATTGAAAGGACATGGAACTGTTAGAATGGGTCCAGCAGAGGGATGATCAGAGGGCTAGAGCACCTCTCCTATGAAGACAGGCCTGGAGAAGAGAAGGCTCCAGGGAGAACTTATAGCATCCTTCCAGTACCTGAAGGGCGCCTACAGGAGAGCTGGAGAGGGACTCTTTGTCAGGAAGTGTAGCAATACAACAAAGGGTAATGGCTTTACATTAGAAGAGGGGAGATTTAGATAAGATACTAGAAAGAAATTCTTTATTGTGAGGGTGGTAAGGCACTGGAACAGGTTGCCCAGGGAAGTTGTGGATGCCCCATCCCTGGAAGCGTTCAAGGCCAGGCTGGATGGGGTTTTGAGCAACCTGGTCTAGTAGGAGGTGTCCCTGCCCAAGGCAGTGGGGGTTGGAACTAGGTGATCTTTAAGGTTCCTACCAACTGTAACCATTCTATGATTCTATGCTTTTCTTCACTGAGGGAGAAATAAGCATCTCTTATTTTCCTGCACAGTGGGAGAACCTTTGGCAGTTTTTGTATCATCACTTTGAATTCTGCCTCAGAATTTCTATAAGCTGATTTGAGTATGATATCATCCATAGTTTTACATATGTTCTTTCTGCTCAGCCATCCACTCAGATAACATAATATTTGGAAAAAAATGAGTCTCAGATGCCTCCTAAGAAGAGATCCTATGTGGAATCCTACTTTCCTTCCAGTTTGTCAGTGATTACTTTCTAAAAACTTATTTTCAACCATCTATTTATCTACATTGTGAACCAAGGTTGCTGTCTACCACAGCAACTTTATTTCCTCCGCTTGTTTAAAGGATGTTACAGGACACAGAAAAGAAAAGAAAACAACCACCGAGTTTTCCGTTAACATTAATAAGGCTTTTGATGGTCTCTGCCAGTTCCTCATTAAAGGAGAAAATGTGGTGGAATGATACATACTGTTTCTTGGAACCCCGTATGAGTTGTTCCTTAATCTTCCTATCTTCCAGATACTTGTTATATATTTTCTCCTAGTACTAGAATGGGATAAAATAAAACAAATAAAATAAACCAAAGACCAAAGCTGACTAGCTTACTGGAAGTCTGGTTTCTACCCAAACCAACAGCCCCCCTCTCCCAGTGTTTTTCATCTTTATCCTTTAAAATCTTACACATACACCACAAGGTCCGGATAATAATTGCTAACTATCAGTATAATCCTGGTAGCTGCTTGTTCACCTCAAGGACTTTTTTGCCCTTGCCTAGGTCTTTACTTTTTCCTGGGAGTATTTTTGGGAACATTGACCTTGATACATGCCTGTACTCTCATTCTTAAAGGTCACTTCTCTCAAACCCAGTGTCCCAGTGGTTTAGCAGGTAAGGAGCATGGAGGTATGAGAAAATTTTACTATGCTGGCTCAGAAATTCTCAAACTTCCTGCAAAGATGGAATCCCTGCTCCTTCCACCTCCTCCGGTGTGCAGAGATATATCCATTATAATGCTCAGGGGTTCCAGGCTGCTGAGGTCCTCTCCTTTTTTCCCTGAACTACAGTGCTTCTTCCACCGTGACAAATAAAATAAAAGGAGTCAGAAATGGAAGACCAGAACAGACAGTATAGAAGCCCAGCTCAGCCCTATATGCCTTTGCAGGGACAAGCCACCTAAAAGGCACGCCTTGTGTTAATTTTCTTGCCAGATCTAAATCTTCACCAGGAAATGGCCTTTTATTCCTATACAGGGATTAAATAAAATACTACCTCTATAGTTTTGCCATGATTCCTTGGGAGTTTTTTTTTTGCCTTGGCGAAGCTTATTTGGATACTCAGGCAGAACTGTTGTACATATACAGAAATAAATAAATCTTTGGTGGGCTTTAAAAATCAGCTGTGGTCAAATCCTGAACTAACTGAAGATCTTTGTAAAATTATAGACCTAAAGTAGACCCATATTTCCCAGCTACAAATCAATATCTCTCTTGAAAAATAAGCCTGCAGCAGAATGTTTAAGGGAGTGACATCTGGTATAGAATAGTAAGCACATCTACCAACCAAGGCTAGGTTGGACAGGGTTTTAAACCACCCGGTCTAGTGGGAGGTGTCCCGGCCCACAGCAGGGGATTAGAGCTGGGTGATCTTTAAGGTCCCTTCCAACCTAAACCATGCCATGATTTCACATGAGATACCTGATATAAAGCATCCATTGTTGTGTCTTTGATCAACTAAACAGAATGCCTTTCCCGCCTCAGAGCAGCTGAGGTCTAGATGTTGTTGTTTGTCTACCCCAGGAGACAAAAGGAGGGTGTTTTTCAAGCTGCATGATGTTTGATCTTGGTAACTGCTCATGCCAGATGACAGCTTGGGGATTATATGGGACAGAAAATCAAGGCAGCAGAAAGTCATTAAACTTTGAGAGCCACTTTTGGGTTGCTGTCTTGATCTTTGATGATATGGCATCTAGCGTGTTACTTATGATAATTCTAAGGCTCAGGGAGCCCAGATCTTACCATGGAACTGGAACATATGTTTCAAATGCCCTTATTTTCATCTTGTCCTTTTTTTTAATTTTTTTTTTATTTTCATGGAATCACAGAACCACGGAATTGTCAGATTTGCAAGGGACCTCTAGAGATCATCTAGTCCAACTTCCCTGCTAAAGCAAGGATTGCCCAGAGCACATTACTCAGGACTGCTTCAAGGCAGGTCTTGAAGATCTCCGGAGAAGGGGACTTCACAACCTCCCTGGGCTGTCTGTTCCAGTGCTCTGTCACCCTCACCATAAAGAAGAATTTTTTCCTCATCTTTGAATGGAACTTGCTATGTTACAGCTTGTGGCCATTGCCCCCCGTCCTGTCACTGGGAACCACTGAAAAGAGTCCGGCAGAATCTTCAACTCAATCCTTCTTCAGCCCACCCTTCAGATACTCATAAGCATTAATACGGTCTCCCCTCAGCTGTCTCTTCTCCAAGCTACAGAGTCCCATCTCTCTCAACCTTTCCTCATAAAGGAGGTGTTCTAATCCTTTTATCATCTTTGTTGTCCTTTTCTCAATTATTTTTCTTTTTTAAATACTAAGTTCATATTAAGACATGGGAGCTATATCAATAAATGTTATACGTGGAACAAAACTTGAATAAATAAGTAATCAGGTTACTAAAATGTAATACACAAATTTATTAGAGAAGTAATTTCTATTCAAGCTATTCTTTCCTGCATAAACTGATTGGGACTAGATTAATAAAAACAAGGATTTAGACAAAATCTAGCTGCAGGCTGCTGATCAGAACCATGAGATGAGGAAGGTCGCAATATCTGGACATTTCCAAAGCACTTACCCAAACTTTCCCATACACAAGTGACTGTTCTATCCTAGTCCTGTCACACTTAAACACTAGATCCTTGCCCATGTGATTTGTGAGGCTCAGACCACTACTCTGTTAAGGAGGGTCTGCATTAAAAACGGGTGAAGATGGTTTTAATTCTAAAAATCCACATGGAGTTGTCTTCCTGAAAGGAGGTAAAATCAGCTCCCCGAGTTTTTGGAATATTTTCCTGACCATCAAGTTATACTACATTGAGAGATAGAGGAGCTATACCTCCAAAACTGCTCATTTAATAGCTATGGCTATTTCATTGTCACAGCTTTCTAGCCTAGTGGTTTGTTCACATCTGGACAGTGAGAAAATTGCATTCCAATTCCAATTTTCAGGAATATTTAAGTGATTTATATTAAGGAGTAATTAGGAAGAGCCTGGAGTACATTTCTCCCCTTTACTTGGGACTGTATGACCGATTCAGCACTTTTCTTTCTGCAGTCTAATGAATATCAGGAGACAGGTGACTACATATCCATGTAAACTGAGAAGGGGCTAGAGCCCAAAGAAAAACAGTGAGGGCAGAAGCAGTAGCTAATAGCTGTCACATGAACATTGCTATGACGGCAATATACCTGTGCTTGTCATGTTTTCCCTGTTGATGCTTCTAAGGACCTCAGCAGTTCCCCTGCATCTCAAAACAAATATTCATTAGCGTTGTCGTTTTAGAGATGAGTGGACTCATGAAAGAGTATGCCTGTGAAGCCTTGAAATTATGTGTAAATTCAGACTGCATCCAACAAACAATTTCAGCTGGAAAAGAAAAGGTGAAAAACATGTTGAAAATATTGAAATATCCTATTTCAGTATTTTTAAATGAAAACGTTTCATTTAAAAAATTAAAGGTTATGTTCTGCTTTCACTTAGTTACTTTATTTTTTCATCATTAAAGTCTGTTTGAAAATTAACGTAAGGGGACAGAAAAGGAAATAAGAAAGAGCTAAGAGGGGATTTTATTCACATGCATGAAAATCAGTACAAGGTGCTTAAGGTCTGAAGTAAATACTTCTATCTAATTCAAGATTATTATTTTGTTTGTTTACTGTAATAAATCAAAAATCCTCAAAAAGTCAAATCATGACTTGACAAAATTTTTTGCCAAACACACTTCACAGCAAAATCCATGATTTGGCCAGGCCCAGCACTTATTTATGTGGTCAGGGAAAGGGCCAAACCACAGGTGGGAGGACAGACAGTCTTTGCTAATGATCTAATTCTCACAGCCACAGTAAAAGCCAGCAGTGGGATTTATTTATTTTTTCTCAAAATGAAAATCCTGAGTATACAGAGAACAGCAGAACTGGAAGAAAAGCATTTTCTTATACCCCCTTCTGTTTTGTTCAGATACTGTCAAATAGTTATGCTCAGGTGGTGTTTTCTTTTTAAGAACTATATCTTTAGAACACAAAACCATGAAATGTTTAATACCATTCTGGAAAACTCACTTGTACAGAGTTTAATTACATTTATTATTTAACAAGCGAATGGAAAAACTTATTTTAGGTTCCTCAGAGCATTTCAGATATTAGCAGGCTTTATAGAGATAAGAATAACAGGATTACTAGGGATGTCAATACTATAGACCAGAATTAAAAACTACAATGAATATGGCTATTACTATCACTTGAGAACTATGCTACAATCTATTACGCTTTCTTAGCAAATTAATGAAATTCTTTGTCCCACACACAAAGGATCTGAAATATAATAAAGTTATTAATGAAAATAAGTCAACCTTTTAGAAGGAATAAAAAAGGATCACTGGCAAAAAGGGAAATGTAATTCACTTATCCAACAAACATACTATTGTTTTGTAAACAATACAAATTTTTAAAAGGTCTATCATTTCATGCTTTACACAGATCTTTTATAAAATATTGGTGCGCGTATTTCTCTGAATGTCTAAATCAGTTTTTTAAAACAAAGTTTTGCTTATAATCTGCAATAGGAATGTAACTACAGCAACAGAAAAACACCAAGTACTATTTCAGGAGTAACAAGTAAGGTTTACAAGCTTTAAAAATTTCTCATGCCAACAGCTGTTGTTTTTCTTTTATTGTGGTTTAATATGGTTTCAGAATTCCCTTGGCTTTAAGACCAAAGACTTTTTAAAGTGTAAAACAAATCTGATTCCTCTTACCTTATGCTGAAGGGCAGGCTGATTTGTTAGAAGCTTTGTTTGTTTCACATATTAAAAGGCAAGCAATAAGGCACAATGTGGAGGAGTGACTATCTGATGATAACCCCAGCTTCCTGAAACTGCTTTATTGCAAATATAAATATATTTTAGACTGTTCGATGGATATTAAGGGCATTAGCATGCTCATAGAGTTTAATATTTCCCTTTAGAATATTAAATTCATAAGGCTTTTTTTTTTTTTTGTCTAAGCTATTTTTTAATGTGCAAGAGAGGCCTTCATATACTCAAGAAATACTGTAATTGGCTGGTGCATACTCCACTGGGGAGATTAATTTACAAGCACTGTACAGTTCTGCTAAAACTACTTCTCAACATTTCAAAATGTCAATTGTATATTTTCCCAGCCCTGTAAACACATTTTGATACACAATATAAACTTTAATGGTAGTTTTAAGACACCTCTGGGGGTATGGTTATTTAAGCAATAAGACACAGTAGGGTGTGAATTATGGTATAATAATTCCCTACCAACTGCATTGTTAGGCACAAGGCCAAAGGCCAAGGGACCAATGAACAGACTAGGTGTGAATTATGACATCATAAGTCACACTCCGGAGTGTCTTACTGCCATTAGAGAAATATTTAAAACATGTTCTAACACAAATACTTTATTCCTATAGTACTATATTTTAATGAGCATCCTGAAAAATCTTCCCAAGTCAAAAGTTAGCCACTACATAACCTGGAATTAATAACAAAATTGAAGGGAAAAAAAAAGAAAAAAGAAAACGGTCTCATATCTTCTGATATTTAGTTTGTTGTATTCCACTGTGGTAACATGCTTTAAGGAAGAGCCCGAGAAAATGTATCTCTTATCCAAGTTTGTAAAAAATAGAACAAAGGCCTTCTGCACAGCAGGGAATAATCTGCTTTCTTCATTGCCTGGAGATTCAGATTGCCCGAATCGGGTTTCTACTGGCTTCTCCTCTGTAACTGTGTTGATGAACCTGCTCGATAATTTACATACCTTTTTTCCACACTTGGTTCATGCTGCTGTAATTGGGCACAATACAGACTTTGAAAGAGTAGCAATAAGATTCTTTAGACCCCACTTGAGCTCCTGCAGCTGAGGCTGATCACGGCTCTAGCACAACTTTTAGTAAGGATTGCAAAATAGCATAATGTGCGTTTATGCTGCTTCCCATTTTCAACTCAATTTGACAAACGTATTCTCTCCCCTCTGGGTACTCCCACATTACAAGTGCAGCAATGACAACGGCATGGTCTGGAGAGACACATCAGCTCACCTTACAAACAGCAAGCTCGATGACTGGTAGCAGGCTCACTGCCGCAGCAAGGATCTCGGCAGGATCTCAACTGGCTTCTCGGTCTGTTTTAACAGCTTGCCCTGAACCTCCAGGCTGCAGTGGATTGATTGCTACCAGTCACCAAGCCAGCTAGTGGGCGTTAGAGTTAGCAACAGGATAGAGCTTTAGGAGAGCGCTCTTTGCCAGGCTGGTTTGAGGAGCGATAAGCCTGAGGGCATGTCGGCACATCTCAGTGCAGCTGGGTGTTGGGGATGGCTAAGCCAGCTGGGTAGATGTTGTTATGGCTATGTATAGCGATGCTGGGCCATGTAGGGATAACAACTTGCACCCTGGAAGCAATGTAGTTGCAAGGGCAGGTTAATTAGCTCTCTTGCATCCAGCTCTGGAACCATTTCATTTTGCTCTCGCACAGGGACCTCTGTGTGGCACTGGTTATCCGAGAGAAAAGGCAGAAACCTCAGTTTTTCCAGGCAAGGCCTTGTTCTGACAGAATCATTTAGCAGGTGAGAGTTGTTTTCTGCGCAGTCTCACAGTGGTCATCTGCCCCTCCTGGGTAAAGACAAGATCTATGTCCATTTACATCAGCTGAAGGTAAGATTCAGAGCACAGAGTCCCTGCGTCTCCGTGAAATAGAAATGGGTAATCTCACAGGACTTCTGTGAAGGTAACAGTGGTAACAAGGTAAAATTCTGAGCTAACCTCATGTCTCCCCTTCCTTGTGGGCTCAGAATGTCTACTTGAATCTCCAGCAAAAGAAAGTGCTTAATTCTGGCTACAGCTTGATAATATTCATGGAACAATCTAAGTTTTGGTGCTTCCCTGGAAAAATAAACAAGCAAGCATGCGGTTGCCCTTTGTCATTCAGCCAGCTTGAAGCTTCTGTCAAATGTGATGGAAAAACCTACACCCCTAAGCAGGTTGTTTTCCTTTCCTGGCAACTTCCAAGCAAGAGCAAGCCCTCTTTTTTAAACCTAGCATACTTTTGAAAATGTTAGCTTTACATCCACTTGCAAAATTACAAGCACTTTTTCCTGGATCCCAGCAGGAATGGGGCAAACAGCCAAGAAGAGTGTTTCACACTGGCTCTATATACTCCGAGAACTTAAAATAAGTGGCCCCTGACAAAATACCTGTGTGTATATATAAATTACACCTTAAATGGCAAAGAAGTATTTCAAAGACTGCTGAGCAGTAGCTAACACGTTTCTAGCAGCATGTTTTTCACAAATTAATATTACTGCTCAGAACTCATGTTCACCAACTCAGATGCTCCAATTTCTGAAACCATTTCATTACATGAAATTTGAGGTATAAATGCATCACTGTACCACCATAATTACATAATCCTTTGGTATACCCATCTCCATAAAGCCTTCTGGCTTGTAACAGTAAATCACAGCCCTATTTTCATACCTCATTACCATTATGTATCTTTCCACTGACACCTGACCTTATGCATAATCAGGTATGAATTTCAAACCATACTTATAATCTAAGTGAGTGCCTCATTATTTTACATAACCCAGAATGAAATAAGATTTGAGATGTCACTCCAGAATTCACAGTTCACACATTCAGAAACACGGGTCCACCAAAAAGAAGTCATGCTCTCTAATTCATGACTGTGAACAGCATCAAATCACACCTGCATATAGAAGCTTTGCAAGAGTTTCAGGGTTGAATTTTAGAAAGGATATTGCCAGTTCTCAAAAAATAACACAGTGTTGAAACTGTTTGGTATGTAGTTGAAGATAAACTATGAAAGAAAAATGAGAGTACTGAATTTATTACCTGTATTTTGAAGAAAGAACGACAGCACCAATTGCATAAAGTTATAAAACACCAGTAATAAACATGTAAATAATCTTCAGGTTTGCAACGCCAATAGAACACAGACATCTACAAAGAAATATATATATGTATACATGGAATATAATAAAACCATTCATTAGAGAACAAGAAACATCATGTTTTTGTACTATATAAAACAGCTGTACAGTGTGCACACAGACTTTTTTGATCTCTCTAAAATGCCTGTCAGTCACTTCTCCCCAACATTATTTGCTTAACATAGTTTCTTTATTGTCCATGGGAGAACTCTAAGTGAAAGTGACTGTTTTGTACTTTTAAACTCAGTACTTACAGTGCAATTTGTCTCCATATATATATACACACGCATACATACATTTACTCACAGGTGTACATATATATGTATGTGTGCATATATATATGAAAAGAGCAAACACACACATGTACACACACACACGACAGATCTAAATAGCTCCTCCATCCCGTGCTCTTGAATTGAGTGCTTATAAAAAAATCCCTGCACGCTTTGTGAAGGGAAGAAAACTTGCTGATTGTGCAGATTGAAGTCATCAGATGGTTTCATCCTAACAGTCTGCAAACACAAGCATCTGAATCACATGGTGGTATCCCATATGCCCGATGAGAGTCTGTTGCAGGAGGTATCTTCTACCTTCTTCAGCAGTGTTGGCTTTTTACAAGGGGGTGGAGGTGGGGCTGTGATTCTTTGCTCAGTGTTGTGCAAGATTTGCGGCCAGTCTTCTCTCTCTTCACACAGCTTTCTCCTCCAATCTAGAAGCTCTTGCAGAGCCACACTCTCGTTCTCTGAAAGTCTAAGCTGATGAATAACCTGTTAGTGAGAAGTAATAATAATAATTAAAAAGGAGTATAAAGTTAATTCTTCTGTCAGTGTAAAACTGCAACATCCATGTGGAACTTCACACAGGAACACAGGATCCTCTGCCTCTTTTGTCATGGATGTAAACCTGTGGGCAGGGCAGATTCCGTTCCTACATTCTTATCTCCTTTGTAAAGAGCTCAGTGAGATGTATAATGTTGTATAAACAGTAATGACTTCCAGCAAAATATCCTTCCCGTGAACTCACGAGAGATGTTTTATTGCCAAGTCCCGTGTGAGGAGGGAACCACCTTCTGCTCTCCATCCAGTGCGTGCAAAGGGCACCACAGAGCACATTATCTACACATTATCTACACATTCTACTAGGATGATGAACAGAAATCCTGATACTCCTACGGTATGCCCTGGCTGAGCCGTGTTAGATGGTGAGTGGTTCTAAGTGCTCTCGCTTTAATAGTTACAATTAAAGAAACAAATAGATGCATGTGGGTAAGCCCTCAAGCTTTACATTTTTGCTGAGGGAAAGCTGTTCTCATTTGTACTACAGCTGAAAGAAAACAGGTCAAACCACCCTGTTAATAATTTGGGTTTGAAGCGACCTTGTCCTCCAAAAGGGTTTAAAACTTCATGCTTAACGCGTTGGTCCCACTCCTCATTTATCCTTCTTTACACTGAAAATAAAGATAATTAATGATTTGGAATTGCCTTATTTCAACCTCATGTCTGAAGGTCATGAAACTGAAGTTTTATGAAGCAGGTGCCAAAACTGAAACAAGTGGAAAAACCTCCCCCATGTCAGAAAAGGGTACTTGAACTCAATCTTCTGAAACACACAAAACAAACCGCTTAGGCTGGTGAGTAGTCCATATTTCTAACAATCTGGTCTTAAAGCTGTTGTCACGTAATACTGTTATACTCATAAAATACTCCTTTACACCGAGCAAATAGCAGCTGCAGGAGTAGCAAGGTTTCTCCCCTAAATGTAAATACCCAAATAGCCATAACCAAGAAACTATAACCTGTCTTGCTGCATAGCATTAGTAATACTGCTTGTCACATGGAGGTGTTATTCTTAGAACGAGGGGCTGGCTCTTGTCTTTCTCCAGAGACTACATTAACATCTTAAAACATACTTTCAGTTGGCCTGAAACTATTTATAAATTCATTTTGGAGTAGCCAAAAGGTTCTGTATTATGTTTATAATACACCTAGAAGAAACTGTTCCATCCCATTCAACTTTCTATTCCAATGATTATTTATTTTGTTCCAGTCAGTTGAAGACCTCATGACAGCATAAGTCGATGAAGCTCTGAAGTCCATCTCACTGTCCTTTACAACTTACTTAGCACCTATGCAGTACAGCAGCACGTAGAGCAGGTACTGAGAGCTATTCACTTGGGGGTATTCTGTAGCAGAAGGGGCTTATCTAGGGAATATGAACCAAACTCACCAAAAGAGTTAATGGTGCATGGCCCTTACCCTGCTACTTCCTTCCTAAGGACTCCAGAGAGGCACATATAAGAGGAACTCATGACTTGACTGAAATGCCTATATTTCGTGTTCCTGCTCTGGCAGGGGGATTGGACTAGATGATCTTTCAAGGTCCCTTCCAATCCCTGATATTCTGTGATTCATCATCACACACAAAGGGCTCACATGAGAAGTGTGGCTACTCTCGTCCAGGTTGCATTCATATTCCCTGTCATAATGAGAGATGGCTGCATGTTAGTTACCATGATTAAAGAACTGATGTTCAGTGCCCTTCAATGCTCATGAGACACTATGTATGTGGTCGGTTCCAGTTGCAAGGAGGGCTGAGTGACCTCCTTGCAACTGGAGGTCATTTTTGTCACTGATGGGCCACGAGGTGCCTGGGGTAGAAGCCTTTGCTATTGCCTGTGGCTCCTGCTGTTCCTTCATGGAGCAGGAGGTACCTAGGAACAGAGGCTTAAACAGGCTGCTTCGGTGGAAGTCAGACTTTTCAAACCTTCCAATAGAGAAGGAATGAGCCCTCACATGGAGGTGCCTGAAGATCCACGGGGGATCTGCTTCATTTCTGGTTGGTTGATGCTTCAAAGAGAAATGCATTAACCTATATAACGATTTAATAAAAGGTATTCTAATTTCAGGTACAGGTGTAAATCCTGCATTTTTAAGAAAAAAAGAAAAGCGGAAAGTGTTTGAAAGACTTCATTAATGTATATTTTGGTGTCATCTCAGTTGCATACCACTATGAAATCAAAAACCTCTTTGCTTTTATGTTTACACAAAAATGCAATGGAGAATTTTGGTGACTCAAAGGAAATGGAAAAGTTCCACAGATATTGATAGAGGAATATCGCTGACTTCTTGTGTACTTTTATTTATTTATTTTATTTTGTTTTGTTTCTTTCAGTGTGGGTAGGAAAGATTAGAAGACAAATGAAAAGGTTGTAATTGGAAACAATTTATCAAGAAAGACAGGTGAGGTAGTTTTATCCTATAGAACAGAGGTATAGTTTGGGAGGCTAATTTCTATAGAACTTCAGTTATGGGCACAATGTAGTTTAGAAAACAGTTAGCCTGGAATCCAGTCTTCCTAATTTAGACACTAAATTTGTACCTAAATTTTAGGCATTTCATGAGCCTGTATTAGGCATGCTTCTCAGAGAGGTGATGGAACGTGCAAATAGCAATCAGTGTTAGACTGTCATTGCAAGAGTTCCATATGAAGGAGTCTCAGAGATAAATAAAGAGGAGGCTGAACACTGGTAGATAAGTACCCTTCTAAAAAAAACAGATATTTTAAAACTTTGTGTTCTTGGATGTGTGCAGGTGACAAAGGTTTGACTCTAATGAAGTACTGAGGACTTTTCAGTTTTGAAGGATGGACAAAGTATTTGAACAGAGACAGTGCCACTGCTATTCTAAGAAACACAAAGGCACACAGGTGCAGGGTGAAAAGCGAGTACAATTTGCCTGGGCAAGGCAATTGACAAATGCATCCTATTTATAGCTTATAGGCACTGTAGAGGCTTTATTATCTAGACCCTGCTTATGCAAGCTGTAATTTAATGTTGGGTCAGCAGTTTCATGATAGAGCTCATTTTCCAGTGTAGAGTGGACAAATGTTAGTCCAATTCACAAAAAAAGTGTATATCTTTTATTGCAATTTTTAAACACGGATAGGAAAATATGTTTGCTCATTATGAGACTGATCTGGTAAGTATGCTAGAAAAAGTTTATATTTCAATCTGGCTGAAAGAAACGTGACAGCAATACAGCGGAAATCAAATGGAGGAAAAGACACAAGAAATGGCAGAGTTTTAAATGAATCAATTAATCTAACTAGATCTCTTTGAATAATAAATTATCTTTTCTCTTTTCCATTCATGATTAGACTTGTGAGAAGATAAAGAATTATTATACATATTCATTATAGGAAAGATTTGCTGAATAATTTTACATGAAGCACAATGTAAAACAGCAAGCTATGTTACTTCATTATTATTCTATATCCTGAACAGATATTTTGTGAAGGGTGAATGAGGTGTGTAGGAAGTAATTGCTTTAACACTACTGATCTTTTCAATGAACACCGAACAAGCAACTTCAACTGTTAAGATGTAGAGATGGTATCAACTTCAGGCAAGGATTGTCTTATTCCAAGTCAATGCTAAGTCAGACATGGGCACCTTAGCATTTGGGCTAGACCCACAAAAACATTTAGCATTTGAATACTTAGCATTTCCGAACCCTGCCATGTGGTGGAAATACCATCCCTGTGTTTGGTATCCAGAGTCCTTACTGAGCAAACAAGAAGAGCTGACGTGACAAAGACAGTGACGCACAAAAGAAGACAATGTGGAGTTACCAAAGCTATTAATTGGAAACTGCAATGGACTGAAGCAGTTAAACAAGATCCATATTTTCCACTGCAAAATATGGCAAGATGAACAAAATAAATTTGTAATGAGCAGCCAAGGGAAGAGATCCCAGGGTTTGTTCTTCACACCTAATGGCCTAAACTATCAGACTACAGAAGTAAATCCTGGCACTGGCGATTTCGGTTTGGTGACAGAGCACCAATGGCTCAGTTCCATCAGGACATACACAGAAGGACTTTCACCATTACCTAGTTGTTAGAGCATGCCAGGAAATCAGAAGATGTGGGTTTGACTTCTCTCAGGTTAAAGAGACTGTGTTCCCATATGTTGAGAGGACACAATGACTATTAGAGGTGGGTTTTGAATGCAAGAAAGAAGGACTTTGGCTCCTGTGCTTTGTGCTGGCCATGTATGAAAGTACACTAAAGCAAATCTTTTAAGAGTGAGTGGTTTTAGCACACAAGAGATAGTGGAGACAGAGCACTTTGGTTGGATGCTGGAAACCATGAAAAGTATGATTTTGCCTACTGAGTTATACTCGTTTAAGTATTGCATAGTTATTGGAGAATGAGCTCCTGAACTGCATTCAGGACTTAGGATTCTAAATTCTGCCTGAATTTCACTTTACGGCCTAAAGCAGACCTACTGGTTTACAAATTTGACTTAGAATCAAGATGAGTTGTTGTAAGTCAATAAATTATTTTAGTTATAGTCTTATTTCTTAAGATAATTAAAAAATTCGTTAAGTTTTTAAGCATGGAAAGTCAAAGGTATCACATTTTTAAATCGTTTGTGACAAAACACATACCAGATAAAAAGATTAACAGGTCCCTTTAAAATTAACTTTGAGTTATTTAGAGATCTGGCTCTAGAATCTCAGGAAATTCATTCTGCATGAAAAGATCAAATATTATTACTTTGCAGAGGATATTTTATAACATTCAGAAGTAACAAAGAGCTTATACTGTCTTTTTGTGTGTCAAATGGAACACAATCTTAATCACCAAGTTATGGCTAAAGGACTCATTAAACTGTCTGCCAAACAGAGATTTATTAATTTGCATCAGTAGATTCTTTTGAGTATTTCACCTCATTTTGCTCTCTCCCTGACTAAATGTAGTTTTCACTTTTTAAAAAATGTGTATTGTACTCTAGTCATTTTTTTGGTCATTTGTGATTGCACTGATTTTTCTACTACTATTCACCAGAAAATTACAAGAAGTATTTAATTACATCTTTGGATGTTAATACGTACAAATAACTTTATTTGCATAAAATTTAGCTCTGCATATTTTATTAGAGTTCTGGTTCTAGCTGGTTCCGTATGTTTTAGTAAAATTCCTGAATATAGGCGTAAAAGCAGAACAGAAATCAGATTTTTAAATCACAATACAATTTAAGGACATGTATAACATGTAAACCTATGTTTTTGAGACATTTGCATGAGGTAGCTAGCTCATATTTTCCCTTCAGAGAAATATTGTGAATTATTTTCTTTAATAGATGTGTCAATATTGGTACTTTAAGGTAACTATCAGTAGATGCTCACAATTAATTATTACAGCATTATTATGTTTCTCTTCCATAAGTGTTCTAAATTGTTAGTAAAATTGAGGTCCCATCATAGAATCCATGGGGAGACTGAGTCTAGAACAGCAATGATTTTACATTTCTAAAATTTGATCATGACCTAAACTGAATTATGCAATAAATATAAAATGTTGATAAATTATCATAATTATCTTAGAAATAGAATTATAATCATTATCTTAAAAATGGAACTGCCTAGACAAAACCTGTGTTTTTAATCTTTTCTGGTTCATAGGCTGCCTAACAATGTAAGCAGAACAAATTTCAGCCTACAGGTTGCTCACAGTTATCTATATTAGAGCCCTCAAAAGCTCTCAAAGGCAGTTCAGAAACCCCAGTGGGTCTCAGATCATCAGTTTTGAAGACAGAAGTGATCAGGGCGTTCTCACCTCTCATTTCAAAAATAAAGACACAACTTCATTCAGTAATTCTGGAAATAGTTCTTATGTTACGTGATTATTAGCAAGACCAGTGTATTTTGATTCAACCTGTGACAGGCATGCGTCTCTCACAAAAATGTTTCTGTCTCATTTTAATGTCTTCATGTTTCTGTGTTTTATTTTTGCATCTGATAAGCCCCAACACTCACTGCTTTCCAGACACACATGTCACATCCTTTTTCCAAACTACACAACAGGCACACTGCAACCTCTCAAAAACTCCTGACCCATCATATAAACAGGTATGTTTACTAAAAATAGATATGCTTGGGTTTTTTTCTGTGTTGCAAGAAAGCATAAATCAGGAAAGAATTGCATTTCCACCAATTCTTGAATCAAGAAAAAATCCAAGCTGTCAGCCTACATGCTATTTACCAATACAATGTTCATTTAAAGATACAAGGGGAAAGAACACAGTAAATCAGGGGTGTGTTAAGAAGCCTAGGCATTAAACATCAATCAAATTGATATGTAAATTTGTGTTTCATTGGGAAACCTGCATTGGCCATGTAAGACCCCAGCAGGGAGTAGAGAGCAGCTATGATAAATGAGTTTACATGCTTCTAAACTCCAATTAAAAATCTTCAAATACAAATGCACCACTGGGATCCAAGCTGATTCATGTGATTGTCTTGTGAATGTTGGGACATGCATTTTTTTGCAAATGCAGTCCCACTGGACATAATCACTTAATACGTGATACACAACAATAACATGATTTTAGTTAATCATTCTGTTAAATTGCTGATGATTTTTCTTTGTGTTGGAGCAACTTTACCATCTCAAAAAATAAAACTCTCCAAATGGGTGGCAAATGGGTTTATTGGAGAGGAGAAAATGGCAAAGATGACAGGTGCTCTGTCTGGTACAAATCTGGAATTGCTCTGGAGGAGGTATGCCAGCTTAAATACAGTTAGACTTGAGATCCACGACATATGTATATCGCATCTGCTTTGTTCTAAACAAGAAAATATATTTTCTCTCTCAGGTAAAATTTCTTACTACATCAAAAGAATAAACTACCTCTAGAACAGGTGTTATATAGACAACATACCAAAAGGAGTTGTAACTTTGGTGATATTTAAAAGTTGGGGGTAATCTTAAAAGTAGCTTTGTATTTAGAATAAAAGTAAAAAGGGACTACATTTCTGAACCAGACCGAATCACGACAAGAGTCAGGAAGAAATGTCTTCTCTTCTGACAAGCATTTTTCAGCTATCTGGATTTTCTGAGGGACAATATTAATTGTCTTCCAAACATCAGATGTGAGGTGATGCTGGAAATAGGATATTCTAGTGCCACAGGCATGCAGGCACAGGCATCTTTGATTGCCCAGTCCAGCCCTTTGCTATCATATGGCATTTGGAAAAACCACAAGCTTCATCCTAAAAAAAAAATAAAAAAAAAAGAATTCCACTGTTTGCCTTAGTTTGGCTTTCTGAAAGAATTCTCCAGAAAAACCCATGAAAGAAGAGTCCACTAAATATTACTAGCCACAAAATGAACTCTGCCTCCAGACCACTGGAACCTGAGAGATCACACCGGCAAAAGAAGTACCCTGCACCTCTGTTTCCTCTAGGCAGCATGGACTACTCCTTTTCAAGAGAAAGAGACTCTTGGGCTACACACTCCTTTGCTCTGCCCCAGACAGCAGATTTTTATATTCTTCATCTGATGGCAATTCTATTTTTGGTGTAAATTGTTTGATTTGTTCTCATACTCTCAGGGTCTTCTGTGGGTTCATTGGTTTTGTTTGTTTGGTTGGTTTTTTTATGGAGGATGCGTGTTTGTTCTGGATGATTTTTTATTTTTTTGCAGGAATCTTTTTTTTTTTTTTTTGCAAAAGCAGGGCTTGGTCCTCTGTAATTTTATCCCTTTCCCTCAGTGAATTAGTAACAGGCAAGGGACCACAATATACTCAATTAATTAGATTAATCATCTTCCATACAGCTTGGAGGTATTTCAGCAATCAAGCAAAGATATTACATCTTCACAAAATAAAATCAGTACACAAATCCTGAGAAAAGCTGTAGTGCATAATCTGGCAGAAAGCACTAGAACAAGGTAGGCAATGTTCAAAAATATATGACAGCAGGTATGTCAGGCACTGATTACCTGAGCTGGGAATACAATTGGACAAGCCTATAAATTCAAAACAGAAGTCTATTTTATTTACTTATTTGGACCTTGTGGGTTTGAGTTATTTATTTATTATTATTTGTTTTAGCTGAGTTTCTTTCAGCTCTAGATTTCTGATATAAACTACAAAATGACACCTTCCCAGAGTGAATAAACATCAACAAATATTAAGATATACTGTTTTTTTCTCTAAGGTAATATTTCTCTTGCCAGATATACTGACTACAAAATACTCTTTAAAACATTCAGAGCACCCTTCTAATTCACCTCTAACACTTGAGAAAAAGATCATGTTCAGGACAGCAACTGTACCTTCCTCAAGATGAATGCTGAAAACAAATTATTTATTGTAGAGGTCTTCAGAACAGCTGACCTAACAATGCTGATACCACTTTGTACAAATTCTGACAAAAAAATATCTGAAAAACTGAATCATGTTGCTACTTAATTGACCACTGCTGCTTTGTGGTATTAATGGAGATATTTTACTCAAAGACTTAGAGCCTAGGTTTGTCACAATGCTTTCAAAGCAATTAGGAAATCAGCTCATGTTTACTAATGTTGTGTATCACCCTTTCTTGAATAGAAATGCTTTCCTTATGGTCAAACAACACCAGAGGCAAGCACCACATAACTTATGGTCTGTTAACAGTCTAAATCTCTGCTGATCTACATGTATGCGGCAGCGTGCGACAGCAAGTGAATGAAGGGCTGAGGGACCGATTTATTTTCTCTCACACCAAGCACTTATGACTAAGTCAGACGTGTAGTCACTCTCCACAGGTGCTGTCAGGGGGGTAGTCAACCACACTCCCATTGAACTCAAATTTGAAGCATCCTTTTAAGGTGACCTATTGGGCATTGTGGCAGCCCAAGAGGAATAACTACACACTTTAGCCAAACACGGGAGCTTAGAGAGGGTGCAGATACTCAGAAGCTTTTCTTCCCTTCTCCTCAACAATCACAGCCTTCTACCAGGGGAAAATGCAATGAGGATGAAGCAATGGAGACTGAAAAGGGGCCTCAAATGTGCAGGGAGACGACTGTGGCATCTACTGGTTTAAAGAGGAGAATCTGCGCTTTCCCTTTTGGAGGTAACTGCAGTCAAACGTAGGACATACCTGCTGAGGAGAGGGGCATCAGCCTTCCAAAAGCCCTTAATACAGATATTGTACCTCCTGATGAATTTATACTATGTGTTAACTCATACAATTTAAGCTATAAGGCACGTGGTTTTGACTGTAAGTCTTCTAAAAATAAAGCCATACTGTGTTATAAAACCTGATTTTGTCTGTATGTGACATTATAAAGAGAAGTACTTGACACTACTGTCAAAACAATAAACAAAACACAGTTCAGGGGGATATACTGATTCAGATAAATTTTAAATATATAACATTCTATGCTGTCTCTTGGATGTTACGTGTTTACAAAGGCGTTAGTGATTATTTTATTATACCACACTTGTTTGATTGCCACATCTTACTTCAAAGATGATCAAAGATTACTTCCAGCTAACAGGCAAACACGACAGAGATTAATAACGAACGCTAGAGCTCAGTGTTTAGAACTGTGACAACGGGCAGGGGGTACTAACACATTACATTCTTGACTATTCTTTTTTTTTTTTTTTTAACTTTTGAACAGTCAACAAAAGAATTGATTAGCAACAAATATTAAATCAAGTAGGAACAAAGAAGGCCCTTGAAACTATAATGAATATGCAGGTCTTTCTGAGGGAAGAAACTGCTGAAAGCAATGAAATTTCATGAAATAAGAGCTATGGCTTAAGCTATAATGAAACAATAAATACATTCTTCACGAATATGAAAAGACATTTCCAATTTTTCATTGTCAGATGTTGGCTCCTATATTACTGTAATCTGCCAACCTACACTATGGGGTTTAAACAAAATAGAAAAGATAAGACTGCAGATCTTTTAATATAACAACATGTGAAAAAATAACCATAATTTTTTATCTTACTTCTTTGAGCACGTGACAGATAAACTGTGTTTCAAAAGCGGGTAACCAAAATCTTATGCCAGGGTGGACTACAGAAGGGGACAAATTCCCCGTACTGCACATAAAAAAAAATATGCTGGGCAATACAGGCAGGGTTATTGCTACCTTGGGCAAAGTCAATCCCATCCATATGATTCCTTTAGCTCAAAGATCTGGGTGCACTTGATGGGTGATGCGGAAGAATGGAGAAATCCAATGTCTACTTCAAGGGAATTTGTTTTTGGGGGAGAAAAGCCAAAGATTTTAATTGGCTGATGTTAATTGCTATGTAATATTGCTATATAATTTATGTCATCGCTATTGTGGTTGCTATATACCTTATCAATGGTATTACAGTAACAATTACCCAGATAAATGAAGAATGAATTCTAACAAAAATACAGCAATGATAGAACCAGACAAGCGCAGCGGTGATGGAACCAGAACTGGCATCAGGGTGCAACATTCAAATACCACACACCATCTCTCCTGCCCTGAAAGACTGTCAGGACAGATGAAGCCCAAAGTCATGGACTAAACAAACTCAACAGACATTTTAAAGTGATGGTCCATAGACTAAGGTAATGATATTTCTATGTATATATCAAAAGACAGGAAAGGTGGTGGTGATTAATTGGGATATAATAGAAAGTGTGGGATCCAGGCATGATGTAGATAGTATAGAATAAGGGGGGGACTTCGTCCTGGGTTTGGCTGGTATAGAGTTACTTTTCTTCCTAGTAGCTTATATAGTTCTGTGTCTTGGATTTAGGTTGAGAATAATGTTGATAACACACTGATGTTTTAGTTTTTGCTGAGCAGAGCTTACACCAGTTTCTCATACTGCCCTGTCAGTGAGGAGGCTGGGAAGGGACATGGCCAGGACAGCTGACCAAACTGGCCAAAGGGATACTCCATGCCATATGATATCATGCTGAACAATAAAACTGGAGGGAGTTGGCTGGGGGGTGGCAGCTGCTGCTCAGAGATGGACTGGGCATTGGTCAGTGGCTGGTGAGCAACTGCTTTGTGCATCACTTGTTTTGTATCTTCTTTTATAATTTTTATTAATTTCCCTTCTTTTTCTGTCCCTTTAAACTGCATTTATCTCAACTCATGAGTTTTGCCTTTTTTTCTGATTTTTTCCCCATGCATCTGCAGGGAGGAGTGAGCGAACGGCTGTGTGGTGTTTAGCTGCCTGCTGGGTTAAACCACAACAACCAAAATCTTACACCAGGGTGTATTGTATACCTAATAGTACTTAACCTACTAGGATGGCATGCTGCTTGCTTATTTGTGTCTTGTCCTGAGAGTATTTCCATAGGACACTGAAGGCATGTGACATCATCTGATTACAAATAAGCCAACCTTCAGCCATTGGGAAGCTAAACTACACAAAGAGGCTTTGCACCTTTTAATGAGAAATTTTCTACCTTTCTTCTCCAGTGGCTGAATTTTCAGGAGATTGTAGTTGTAAACTAACTTGTATAGAAAGCAACCCTGTAAATATACGCAGATTATTACAATTATATTTATTTTATGGAACATAAAAGACCACATTGATAGGTATATGAAAATGAACATCACATACAGTTTCTACTGTTTTACTTCTTAGTCCCTCTCTCTTTTTACTCCACCACCCTGTACTCTGTCCTTGGTTCTTTGTCTTCTGTTTTTCTTGTATTTCTTTAATTGTTTTTTCTCACTTTTTAATTTTTTTTTTTCCTTTTCTTTGTCTCATTCTTCTTTCCCTTTTCTAAATCCCCTATTCCATTTTATTATTTACCTTCTCTCTCGGCCATTTTATTATTCCTCCAGCCTTACTTCTCTGAATCATCATTTTTCTGGTGCCTATTTTACTCCCCACTCCCACCCCACACACACTTATTATCACTCTAGTCTTTCATCTGCCCCTCACTTCCCATCTGTTCATTATCTCCAGGTTGTCCATCTCATCCCGTTACAGACAAACCATGTTGCTTCTTGCTGCCCACATAAGAAACAAGGAGTCTTTTAGTTGGCCTGCTTTTCTTCATTCCACTCTATCTTTCTCGCACCACATCCCACTTTGTAGTGAATGTTAATAACAACTTTGAAATATTTTTACCAAAAACTAAAAAAAAAAAAAAAATACAGTCCTGGATTTGTGAAAAAGAAGACGACAGGACCGCTTAGCTTTTGTGTGAGGTGCCAAAGACACAGTCTTGCTTTTGTTGACTCTATTTCATCTTGCTGCCGTGGCTGACTTTCCAAAGAAAGTATGTATTTCAACAGTCTTTATGCTCCACCTTTCAAACGTGCACACTCATAGGAGCTATGAAGAGCAGAGGAAGCAATAAATACAGTCTGGAGAAGAGAGCCCATTGGACTGGCTAAGGAACTGAGAAATCCTTCATATAAAAGAAAAAGAGCACAGAGGTAATATTTTATAAAGCTTTTCTATTTTAAATGAGGGTTTGGGTTTTAGACCCTGTTAATCAATTTCATCATTTGTGGAACCTCCAATATGCTCAACTTTCTGGAGTGGGACTGAACAGAAAAGACTCTTAGTCATAACAAAATTTTCTGTCTTAGCAAGCTTATGGCACAAATGACCAGAAGAAATTTCTCTTCCATTTTGGTGGTTTCTTTGTCTCTGGAAGGAAATAGACTAATTGAAGACTACAGATCCAGGCACTTTTGGAAGTTGCAAAGTGTTTAAACAAATCACTGAAGCAATTAGAAACAAAAAGCATTTAAATAATTTTAAATCAGTAATTTGAATCAAATTTTGAAAAGGAAGTTTCCTAGTTTTCTGCTGTTCAGGGAGCAAGAGGCACAGCCCAGATACCAAAAAGTTTTCTGTAGAAGCTGAGTTAGATGCAGTCCTTGTAGTTGATATATGTGGTCTCAGTCCCTAAGAGCAAAGTATTTCTTGTAAGGGTAAATTAGGATATTGTTTCTTGCAGTACCATTTTACTGTAGTTATCTAGTTTACATTTTGAAGATTTTCTTGACTAGAATGCTTTGATTTATAAGGAAAGCAGAAAATATAAAGAAGCTCATATGCTCAGTTAGTGAATAGAGTATGTGCAGCTTTCTGCTAACAAATAGTTTCTTACAGATCTACTATCCAAACAAACTAAAGCTCATAAAACTTTTTGATAACTGGTTTGACCCTCAAATTCATGGTTCAGTTTTCTTCTTCACTAAGGTTGAAGATGATGTTACAGTGTTATATCAGATATTAGGAACTTTATCCTTTTATGTGGTACTTCCTTGCAACCTATAGATATAATCACTTGGAAATCTACAACTGTACAGCTACAGAACAATATGAAGGAAAAGGTATTAGTTTAAAAAAAAACACATACTTTGTTCTTTTAACATGCAAGACGAATTTGTTTTGATGTATGTTCTCTCATTTCTGATGCAAAAAAAAAAATCAAACCTTATTTTTAATAGTCTTTCCGTTTTTCTAGCAGAAGAAAGTAGAATTTTATTCCAGAACTTTCAGATAAGCAATATTTTCTTAGCATTTCAACAATTTTTTCAATTTCTTTCTTTTTTTCATTCTGATAAAAATTGACCTTTAAGTAACCATTGCCCTAGAACAGTAACATTTACGGCCAACAGTGAACTTTTTTGGGAGGGGGTTCAGCAGACTTTACTTTAGAGATGATCAATTAAATTTCAGAATTAGTTGCTGAGTTCACATCTGCGTGGTATTTTATATTTGATAATTGCTTCCAAAAGTGTTTGTTAAAAGATTGATCTTTATGATGCATGTTGACAGATACTGAGCTGAAGACTTTAATCTCTGAAGTGTGTAGATTTGCAGTGTGCAGGAAATACCAGGCAGTGATGCAGGTAATTATCACTTGATGTGACAACATGACGGTACCGTTAGATACAATGCCTAAACTTTAGTTGGATGTAGATGAGTCTTGAGATCCTGTGACAAAAATGAAATTAACTCCTGTCACTTCAGTTAGGAACTAGCAGGGAGATATTACAAAGTCCATAAATATTAGAAGTCCCTGAAAGCTAATGAAGCAGTTTCCTTTAGCTGAAATGACAGAGTGTCTGCCAAGAAATCCAAGGACCCAGTCTATGTTTCTCTATCTAAAGCAATTAGTCAATCAGTACCTTCACAGATCTGTGAAACAATCTGTCCTATTTCATACGTCTGTGCAAGAATTACTTTAAAGTGATAAGGTTACTGCAATGAAGCCTGGCAAAGACTTTTACAATAGGGTTGTATGCTGTTAGAGTCAGCAGCAGCATGCTAAGAAATGTCAACTGTAATTAAAACCAATCATTTTCAAATATATGTCATGCTTTGGAAATGGTGAGGAATACTTTTTGCAGTAAGAATTCTCAGCCCTGTAAGCACAGACTTTTTTTAAGATTTTTTTTTTTCTTTTTGTGGGAGGAAGAGTTTTTTTCTTTTTCTTTTGGCAAGACCGTTGTGGAAGATGTTTATTCATTAAGGCAATAGTATCAAAAATCACAGTACTGCAGGTTTCTTCTCTAAACTTGTCACAGTTGTTATTGAGCTTGCATTTAAGGATTGTCCCTGCATGTAATTCTGAGTACATGGCATGGAATCTATTTTAAAGATTTGTGAAACACTTTGGCAAAACATCTATTTACTGAAAAGTGACATTTCAAAGGACTGGATTGAAATTGTGTTCTGCTCTTGGCAAGCAGTTTTTGAAAAATCAAAAATACACGTTTGTAAATGGTTAAAGACTTGCTTCTAAAAAAAAGCACTTAAATGTTGCAGACTAATTTCACATAAGCATACAGTTTCAATTTGCAAAGATGAGAAGATGATAATGGCTCCCCTATACACAGTTCATTTAACCCTCTATGTACTACACTGACATATTAATTTAAACATGTTCCTTGTTGATCCCAGGCAAGCATTTTAGCAACAGAGGTGCAAGGTGTTTCAGGACAAAAAGGTGTCTCACTGTGTGAGTGTCTCACTGAAGCAGTGTCTGAACTTTGGATTTTTCATTCACTAGAGAGTGCCCTTTGGCCACATTCATGCCTAATAAATAGTTGGCTGATCATTAAAACACGAAACAGAGACAATTAAAAACATTGTGTCCCCTTGTCTTCAGAATCATAGAATCAATCATAGAATCATTGAATCATAGAAGGTCATCTAGTCCGACCCCTCTGCAATGAGCAGCGACATCTTCAACCAGATCAGTTTGCTAAGAGTCCCATCCAGCCTGACCTTGAATGTAAGGCATCTACCACCTCTTGGAGGCACCTGTTCCAGTGTTTCACCACCCTCATTGTAAAAAATGTCTTCCTTCTATCTAGTATAATTCTACCCTCTTTTAGTTTAAAACCATTACCCCTTCTCCTATTGCAACAGGCCTGCTAAGAATTTGTCGCCATCATTCCTGTAGGCCCCCTTTAGGTACTGAAAGGCCACAATAAGGTCTCCCTGGAGGCTTCTCTTCTCCAGGCTGAACAACCCCAACTGTTGCCTGTTCTCACAGGAGAGGTGTTCCATCCCTCTGATCATTTTTGTGCCCTTCCTCTGGAGCCACTCCAATAGGTCCACATCTTTCCTGCGCTGAGGGTGATAACCCCATATCCTCATCGAGTATACTGATCTGAAGGTAGTATGATCAAAGTACATTTTGAGAATCTGAGAGGTATAGTGATGGCAAAGATTTGTTACTGTGTGCAAGATGAGTATGTGCTTATGTGTGCCAGGGAAGCTCCGGCTGGCCTCACTTAAGTATCTGGAGGGATTAGTGTAGTGCTGAGACACAGCAGTATGGTGCGGTGCTGTCTTGGCACAAATTTTCAGCTCAGAATAGGTGCTGTAGTTATGCCTGTGCTTTGGACAATGGAGCCGAAGAACAAAAAGTGAAGACTTTTGTACTAGTTTGCTCCCATATTTACTCAGCTGAATACATATTGTTTTTCAAATTTACATTAAGACTGAATATGATGTTGAAGGCTGCCTCCCACTCCTGTTGGAGACAATGACAAAACATGAATTCGCTTGGTTAGGGCCATTGTTGTAATGAAATTTCAGCTGTCCCCTGTAGACAACAAGTAGCTTTTAAATGTGATAAAGCACTTCCCCTACCTTCTGGTAAAATAATTTGGGAACTGTACCATTGGTTAATGAGGGGTTTCTGTTGAGGAAATTCCTCTCAACTCCAACATATTTTCTCTTTGGACAGTATCTGGCTTTACTTTGAAAATCTCATGGTCATCTCAAATAAAAATACTTGGGACTACCCTTTTAGAAAAGCAGACTGAAGTCATAAAGACAACAGGAGAATACACTCATGTCATTTAAGTGAAATAAAATCAAATTTCTTGAATGCCTTCATGCCTGAAATGGCTATTTAGAAAGTAGTGTTTCACATTATATACAACATACTGAAGAAAAGAATGAAGAAAATACATTATGATGAATCTCATTCCTTTTTGTTCACTTTGCATGTCAAACTTAATTCTGTGTTATTTTAGTGACAGTAATTAAACAGAAATTTTAGAAGAACCAAAGTGCAAGCTTCACACTATCTCAGTACCTATTGCTGTTTTAAATAATAGATATTTTGATTTCAGATTTTACTTATTTATACTTGCATAAAACCAGTGAAGACTGCTTTTAAAGACTTCATTGCTTGTCTATACAAACGGATGATATAGTTATGCATTTATTCGTATGAGGTGCATTATCATGCAGTTCTTTCTGGTATGCATGAATATCTTGAAAGAGATAACAACTTGGTCCTCTCAGGGTGAAGAGATATATTTCCTGCCTGAAAATAGCATCTTCACAACCAGCAACAGTAAATTGCATAAACTGTGAACTCTACTATGAGAATCTTTCAGGATGATTATTCTCCCTGCAGAAAAAGTTAAGAGTAAATTAATTATTGTCCTTAGCTCAATACGAACCTGTAAAAGGAGCCTACATTTTTCAATGCTAACACACACATTTTAATCAAGATAGCTTTCAACATGCAGCTACTATGATTTTTTTTTTCTTTTACTGGTTCTGGTAGACTGTCAATGAAATATTTACCTGACTAGTGTGGCTCTCTCTATGTCTTTGAATCGATGAGCCTGCCGTAGTGCTGGCCGACAGTCTTGAATATTCATTTTCCTCTGGTAAACCTAAAGCAAAACAATGCTAGTTTACATTTATGCATTGGCTGATTTCAGCACGAGATTCAAAAGACCTTGACACTTTTTACTAAGAAGAACAAAAAAATCACACATTTGCCTGGATAGTTGCCATTTTCATGCTTACTGAAACCGGAATAATTATTGTTTACCAAGTAGGAATAGCATCATAGGTATGCATGCTGGTTTACAGAAGGAGCAATTGCACTGCAAAAGCCTACAAATAACACATTACCTGTATACTGGCCAGGGATTCCTCCTGCAATGCGGAAATCCCTGGCTCCTCTCCCCCTGGCACCTTTTCATTGCAGAAGCAATGCAAAGGGAATGAAAACCAGGCCTGCCATCTGATCTCAAAGCCAATAGTAGGTCCAGGACTTACAACTTCATCTCCTCAGTACAGGTGGGTTTTTTTTGATTCTTGTACTTATTGTGTACCCTCTATATGGGGATTAGCTGCCTGAAATTTAGCTGTGTAAAACCCAGTCATCCGGTCTAAAAGAGCCAGGCAGTCTCCCTCGGTAGTCAAGAGAAACAAACACCTTGGCACAGAGATCCTACACCAAGGCTCACTGCTGGTGCTTCCCCATCACTTCTGCCAGAGTGGGAAGACCATTCACACAGCACTACAGAGGATCTGAAAAGTGGGATGAGAGGAAGCAAAGGCGGCAGCAGAAACATAGTGAGTCCATGACAGGGCATTATTAAGCTCCTTGCAAACTAGAATCACCACAAACTAGAATCCAGCAATTTTGGTATTGCTTCATAGAGCATATATTCCTCATTTTAATGCTATTTTCAGGATCATTAAACAGCATATCACTACTGAATCTTTAGTCAACTGAACATAGCTAGCCACCATGACAAGAGGATTCATCCTGGTAAGAGATATGCAAGTTGAAATGTTCTCCGTAAATCACCTGAGATTTACTAACTAGAAATGGATAACATCTAATCTGAAATATTTGATTAAACTAGGCATCTACCTTTTGTGTGGCTAAAACTAGGTAAGGTGTTTCTGGGCCTAGATATGTAACTCTTAGATGAGGAAAAATTACATGAGTCCCTCTCTTTGCATATTATACACAACATATGCAGAATCATAATGGAAAAAAATTAAAAGTTCAAATGCAATGAATAGCAAACGTATTTGTTCAGCATATTCATCAATGCAATGACCTGGATGAGGGGACAGAGTGTATCCTCAGCAAGTTTGCTGATCATACCAAACTAGGAGGGCTGGCTGACACTGCAGAAGGCTGTGCTACCATCCCACATGACCTGGACAGGCTGGAGAGCTGGGTAGAGAAGAACCTAACGAGGTTCAGCAAGGGCAAGTGTAGGGTCCTGCACCTGGGGAGGAAGAATTCCAGGCACTGATATAGGTTAGGGACAGACCTGCTGGAAAGCACTTCTGAAGACAAGGATTTGGAGGTCCTGGTAGATAGCTAACTATCCGTTAGCCAGCAATGTGCCCTTGTCACCCAACAATCTCAGGCACTAGAGCATGCCCCGAAGTGCCACATCTACACGTGTCTTAAATAACTCCAGGGATGGTGACTCCACAAACTCCCTGAGCAGGCTGTTCTACTGTCTGACCACCCTCTCAGTAAATGTAATTCTTTCTTATATCTAATCTAAACCTGCCCTGCCACAACTTCAGATCATTTTCTCTGGTCCTGTCATTATTCACTTGGGAGAAGAGGCCAATGCTCACATCTCTACAACCTCCTTTCAGGTAGTTGTAGAGGTCAATAAGGTCTCCTCTCAGCCTCCTCTTCTCCAGACTAACCATGCCCAGTTCCCTCAGCTTCTCCTCACAGGACTTGTTCTCTAGACCCTTCAGCAACTTGGTGGCTCTCCTCTGGACACACTCCAACACTTCAATGTCTTTCTTGTAGTGAGGGGCCCAGAACTGAACACAGTACTCAAGGTGAGGCTTCACCAGTGCCGAGTACAGGGGCACGATCACTTCCCTACTCCTGCTGGCTGCACCATTCCTGATACAAGCCAGGATGCTGTTGGCCTTCTTGGCCACCTGGGCCCACTGCTGGCTCATGTTAATCCAGATGCCCACCAACACCCCCAGGTCCTTTTCTGCCAGGCAACTCTCCAGTCACTCTTCCCCAAGCCTGTAGCATTGCCTGGGGTTGTTGTGACCAAAATGCAGGACCTGCCACTTGGCCTTAGCGAACCTCATCCCATTGGCCTTGGCCCATTGATCTAACCTGTCTAGGTCCCTCTGTAGGTCCTTCCTACCCTCAGGCAGATCAGTACTGCTACCTAGTTTGGTGTCATCTGCAAACTTACTGAGGGTGCACTTACCTACATTAAATTCCATGTTGACCACCTTAAAATTCTCTCTTAGCAAAATGTACGTATTTTATTGTGAAATTAAATGCTTGAAATAAATTTCGCTCCCAAAATCAATTTTTCTTAACACAAAACATATCACTTTTTCCAAATAATTTCCTGAACTAATAATTTATCCACATGGACTCAGTTTAGATACATCTCGAAGTAATACAAAACTATCCACATTTGAATGCAAAATGCCTTTTAAAAGTAGGCGTTACTGAATGAAAATACTTGCCTAGGCCAGCAGCATGTTTGAATAAAAGGTCTTGCTTCTGCACTATATTCATACACTTCAGGATCTATCGTCCATGACAGCCTTGAGCTAAGAATAAGGTTATAAATGATTTTCTGTTTATTTCTATGAAAAGCACTTTGATAAAAGTTCTTATCAAATAAGTAAAGTTTCCATGTATAGCAACAGCACGTCATCATAGACATGGGCAAGCAGAGAATTGGTGGAGTTTGGAAAGATAAATGGAGTAGTTGATTATATTCTGAGAGTTTTCCTTTACGTACACCTAAGTAAATATTAGGATACCACAGCTGTGCATTGAATAAGACCTTGCTTAATTCAGCACAAGGTTGGAACCATCGGTTTAGCAGGGTCAGGGGCAGAACTACAAGAACATAAGTTAATTAGGGGTTCAGACTGGAGCACGAATTACACCATCTGGATGTGGCTTCCTTTAAACTATTCTCAACTTACCAAAAGTAAGTCTAATTTGGCATTTTTTTGGCAAAATAATGCTTGCTAACATTACTACTGCAATTATATGTGGTGGTGAAAATGATAGCAAGGAATATGATTGAATCAATAATATCTAACTAGAGAAGTTAAATGAAAGAAATGTATTCAATTTTTTCACATAATCAAGAATATGACCCTGTCCCACACAATATATGTATTTAAACTAGAAACTCAATCTTTTACCCACTTACTCCCTATGATGCCTTTTCTATTTTGCTTCAAAGGATCCCACACTCAATCCCTGATCTTCTTCCTATACTTTCTATTTCCTATTTCTGCCCTGTTCTCAGATACTCCTTTTAGGATCCTTCACATTTGAGAGCTTGCATATCAGGTATCGAGATTTGGATGACTGGACATCTAGAAGCGGTTCTGTGGTTCCAGAGAACCTCCAGTTTCATAGGTCCTGCTATGCCCAAACTGGAGACCCTGCACCTCCTGTATTCCAACATCCATATTTGCAAAACAACAGCAACACTGCAGTGTGTTTGGGTCTTTGCAACTGTGGCCACACATCATTCCTCAAACCTTCTACCTTCCTTCATGATTCCACATTCACACGCAGGCTGGATCTACTGATCAGCTCCACTTGATACATTGCCTGCTACAGAGTGAAAGAGGCATCACCAGGAAAGGCAATATGTAAGGCTCTGTGCTCAACAACATGTAGTCTGTATCATGGTGACATGCCCCTTTTCTGTCAGGTTACTGGCTGTGAAACCTCTCCTATTCTGTGACTTGTTGCCTGATGTGTTTAGATCTGGTGGTAAATTTCAAAGGAGTATACAGCAGGCTGTAGCCTACAGGTGACCTGCTTAGACAGAGAGTCTACCTTCTTGACAGCTGAATTTAGACAAGACTAAACTTCTTACCTGAATAATGCATAGGGCTTTTAGTGAAACACACAAGTTCTTGACAGTTACCCTTATGCCGATCAAGATAAACGATATATTAAGTACATTTACATGGATTTCCATAGACAAGCAGTGGATTTCAGTTATAACTGAAGAGGAATAACTAGAGAGACTTCCTTGGAGGGACAGCAGCGTGCCAATGGAGCTGGATGAACCGCACAGTGCAAAGCATGTGCCCAGGCACGATGGAGCATAATGCTCCTTTGATCCAATAGGGCTGTCTCATCTATACAATAACTACTTTATCAGGGAGTGTAGCGATAGGACAAGGGATAATGGTTTTAAATTGAAAGAGGGGAGATTTAGATTAGAAATTCTTTATGGTGAGGGTGGTGAGACAGTGGAACGGGTTGCCCAGAGAAGATGTGGATGACCCAACCCTGGAAGTGATCAAGACCAGGCTGGACTGGGCTTTGAGTCTAATGGGAGGTGACCCTGCCCATGGCAGAGGGGTTGGAACTTGATGATCTTTAAGGTGCCTTCCAACCCCAACCATTCTAGATTCTACTCTAATTTTCACTTGTGTTACACAAAGTACCTCTACAGCACGCTCCACCAGGAGCAAAGAACTGTCAGATTCTGGGGAATTTCTCCTTTCACTGACTAAAGGTTAGGTTGCCTCAGTCACTTATTATAGTTGTCATATTTAAACATTTCACTTAATCATAGAAGCATGATTAAACACTCCTATATACTATTTTGTACTAGTTAGAAATGACAACAAATTTTAGTAACCTTTTACCTTGCGGTGTTTGAGTGTCTCCCACCAGAGAATCTGCTGTTTTGGGTAATTTAGGAGCACAACTTTCAGCATTTTAATGTAAAAGGTTATTGTAGGCTTTCTGATTACTCTTTGTATTTGGACAAGAAACAGCCAAAAAGCTCTTTCTTTGATTAAATATCTGGTAGATATGGAAGATTTGTGGCAGAAAAGTCACAGTTTGATAGCACAGAGCTGTAGAAAGGTGTTACTCCTAATAGTAACAATAAACTAAAGAAGAGGATTACATTATATAGAAAGAAAAATCATCTTCTATTAAAATTTTGAACTAACAGCAGTGCCAGAAATTAAACTCAGTTTCTGAAAACAACACAGCATTAATCTGTTTGCAAGCTGAGCCAGCTAGCTTTTTAGCTGCTTAGTAATGCTTTTGTAAAGAACTCATCAGGTTACAAGTAAGATTAACATCTTTATCAAAATGATCATTCTTATGACCATAGTGACTTTAAGTTTCATGATGGTTCAGAGGAGTGGTGCTGACATTTCATTCATGAGAGCAAAAGACTATTCTTACTTCAGAAGTTGCTTCTATTTTAACTCTTACGAGTAATGTATGAATCTAGACTTTAGATTATTAGTGGAAAGTAGATTATAGTTGTATTGTGTCACAGTGGGAAGCAGATTACTCTATATTCAAGAGTTTTGTAATCTCATTATCAACTATTTAATAATGCATTTCAGGTTTTAGTTTCTTCATAGCTATAGGAGTTTGGTATACAATAACAAAGAAATTAAGAAGTATTTTTCATGGAAACATCTCATGACACATTCTCAAGTATTGGTATTGCCTAGATATATCCAAAAAGACACAGATTTCAAATCCCTGAAGATGTTAAGATATTAAAATCTTCGAAGGATTTTTTTCCTAAGCAAACTGGCTTTGAATTCATGTTTTATAATCTGATTCAAAATTGATAATCTGATTTTGCTCTGCATCAGGGTAAAATCAAAGCTTTCATGATTTCTTCAGCAGTCATATAGGCAAAACATAGATTTGGACCTTGAAATACCACAAGTAATGCTAATTCCATAACCAGTGGGATACTGACAGACCTAAAGGGAGGTTTTTTCTACTCATAGTATAAAGTAAATACCAGAACCATGCCTTATCAAAGCTTTGAAAATCAAAATCAAAACTGGGAACCTTCCACGATATGTTAGAGTTTGATGAATCAGTGTTTTTTAATGGAAAAAATATCCTACTGGAAAATTCCATTGCACAACATTATACCCATTATGCCTTTATGATTAAACTTTCCACATACAAATCGTTTGAAAAGAATTAGATTACTCATAGTAGATACTGTCTATTATTCATATGAACAACCCTGGCTACTAATGGTTGCAAATACATGAATAAAAACTTCACATAAACAATTGCAAGCACCCATCTCACTTATTAGTTGGTCTTTTATTTAGGCAATGACTATTTATTTCAGCAACTGAGATAATTTACTAACTTAACTATAATAATCATTAATTATAAACTTAAAGCATAATTTAATTTCTAAGATGAAAGAAACACAGCTCTTGTGATTAAACTCCCCGTTAAGGGGGCTGGGGATAAAATGGTTGCTCTTACACAGAGCTGATCTCCCACTGGTCCCACTGGTCCCATTAGGACTTCAGAATATATGGTTAAAATACTACATAGAAAGGAATCAAAGACTTGGTTTGCCCACAGTTTTTGTGTTAAATTAACAGTCTGGCTGCTATACATACTGAAAATATGCTCCCCTCCTCCCTGAATTATTATACTGATACAAATGGGGACATGGTTGTAATGGACAAAGATGTCTTTTTCTTCTGTTACAGTGTGTTCCTGATTCCACGCAGGAATTAATGCATCATTATGCTTCTATGACTTCTCAAACTGGATGAGCAGGAAGAATTATTTTGGCCACGCACTGTAGAATTTGGAGAACAGGTTTTCTTGAAAAGAAAGGAATTATCTGATTTTGATATGTTTCATTTTGATAATAAAGCTTAATTTTTCATTTCAAAACTTAGTATATTAAGCAGGTCTACTGTTATTTTTTTAAAAAAAGAAGATAGCATATTTGGAAAACAAAATGCAATATTTCACTTGACCTAATATTTTTCCCTTTCATTTTGCCAGTATAACTCTCAAACTACCAACTCCATTACACGTAGTTCTTAATGGCAAAAGCTATACAACTGTTCTGCTTACTCAGACCATATTTAGACTTAAGTTTTCAGCATGAAGATAACTGTCTCCACTGCTATGCAAGTATTCAGAGATCTGTTTCTCCACATTACATCAAAATTAATACTTTCCATTTGTCTTAAGTATATTCATACTTGTGTATTTGCATTGTGAAATTTATGTAATACAGGTGTTACATCCTTAGCATTTACACTTAAAAGATTTCATTTCTTCTGTCATTGCTCTTGCACCATTTTGATCATCATCTTATTGCAATGACACTTTGTCATTCGGTAGTAAGGCACCTGTAGCAAAGGGAGATCCTGATTTTCCATTTTCTGTCCCATTTGTATTGATTATAGGATCAGAAATCTCAAATCTCAGTCTTCCATGCCTCGGGCTGCTTATAGACTTGGAGCTGAGCTAATTACAAATTCCTCAACAGAGGTTGTTATATTTTCTTTACATTCAGCTTTTCTTGGAGAGGGGCTTATCAATTCACACATACAAAGTTAAGCCAGTTCCAGAAATGCAGATATTTCACAACTCGGAAGATTCCAGCCTGACTTTACCTTAAAAAGCTCATTCAAGGAAACACTTCAGCAATTTTATGTTAGAAGAGGTTTGGGATTAAAAACTGCTTACCATTTGATACTGAATTTCCATTTTCAGCAGTCACAGAACCGGACAGTGGATTAGATGACTGAGTTCCATGATTATTTGCATTTTTATCCTGGGTTTCTGATCCAATATCTGATGTATTTGGATCTTCCCTGCTCCTCAAGTTCAGATTAGTTTCAGCACCTGACACAAAGAGAGAAAAAGCTTGTCAGCTTCCTATTAACCAGTGTCTTTCACATGTAACTAGGAGAAACTAACACAGAGAAAACAAATTACTTTAATTAAACATTTAAATCAAGAGTCCTGTAATAAATGCAGAATGTTTAAGTCTGTGATTTTTGCAGGGTTTTTCTCTTTTTGCTAATGTTCCATTTACAGTGATCTAGAGTTTATGGAAGTGAAAGGCATTAACAAAACTTCATTTGTACTCTTTTTTTCACACATACATCAGCTGAAAAAGCTCAGCATATGTTTATATTGCCTCTCTTTTAAATTTTTTTCTATTTCACATGAGTTCATATACCACTGTCATCACTGCAATGTCTTTCACTGTAGCATTAGTTGATACTAGCTATAACACAGGTTTATTTTTTTCTCTTATCTCCTCCCACAAGAAATAAAATGGCCTTTGATATGAAACCATATGTAGCAAGATTTCTCCAAGCAGAGCCTCCCTGTGGGCATTATTTACCCTGCCTCAGGGCTCTCTAGCCATCAATTGTCATTTTCTATAAAGTTCCAGGTTGTCATGTCATAGCCTTTTAGTTAAATTTCTTCAAGATGTCAAGAGGAGGCCTGATACTTTAGGAGTCCGCAAGCTGCCCACAGTGCACAGGCATTTCTCCAAAGAGAATGGTAAAATCCTTCTTTTCTTCACCCTCTGAGTGATGGCACATCCACTCAAAGTGGGCAGCTCACAGCAAAGTGCCTGGAGCTGGCTCCGAGCTTGCCTGGCTCTCTCAGCTCAGTGCACCACAAAAAATAGGGCTCAGCCCTCAGATGTGGCCAAGCAATGGTTCCCTCTGGAGTTCAGGGGCCAGAGGCAGGCTCAGACTTGGGAGACAAGACCATGAACAGATGGGGATGGTAGGAGGGACCCCCACTGCAATTCTGGTATCCCTGGCTATCCCCACCACACCCCTGTGTGGCAGCGCTAATAAGGCTGCATGAAATGCTGCACTGGCAAGGTTATGCAGTTTTTGATGGTTTTTTCTCTTTTCTGTGTTTTTCTTCATTTTGTGGTGAATATATATCCATACTTTTTCCTTGCTATAATTAGTTTTGTTTCATGGAAGACAAAGCTGAATTCAGGTCTCTGTTTAGCTCCATTTCAGTTTTCCTAAGTCTTTCCACCCCCTCTGAGGGCTGACATCTTATAGTTGACCTGGGTGCAGAGGCCCTCATTTCGCACTCTAAAATGGAAATTTTTCTTCTATGACAGCTCTCAAAGAGCTATTCCTTTATTTCGGTTGTGTCTATTTAAGATTTGTCATAATGACAGCGGCAACCAACGGAGGTCAGAAGACTAGTTATTAAAACCAACATTACAGCATTCACCCATATTTCCAATGATATCCTCAGTTCTCCCAAAGATATGATATATTCTTGTCTAAAGCACATAAGCATTTTTCAAGGGGACAGGAAAAACATTTTTTTCACCAGGTAACAGATACTTTGCCTACAGATTTCCGAACTTAATGTTGACTGCATGGTCCATTTTTCATTTTTACACCTGAACTGAAAAAAAAAGCCCACCTGGTTTACAAAGTGCCAATATTTTAACAATAAATTAATGAAACAAAAACTATGTATCCATTCTGGTTAACTTGAAATGTTTCGTTTCATTGAAATGGGCTTTCTTAGTTTTGTTTTGGTTGTCTAACTCTGAATCTTTCTTAACATTTCCTCCTTTAACAAAAAAAGCTGTCTAGAAAAGTCAAAAAGTTCATTTCCAAGCTGCCAGAATAAAATATTTCAATGTGGCTTTTTTTTGCTCCCTCCCTTGCCCTCATTATTTCGTTATTTTTTGCCATATCCGATTGGAGTGTTTCAGTGGCACTGTTTCATAAACTGTGTATTTAGGCAAATATGCTATGCATTGAAAAAATTAGGCCAACTCTACCCACAGTAACTGACTTGGGAGAGGCGGAAGAACCAGAGTCTAAGCTGGAAAATGCATACAGTACAATTATAAAAGCATGCCTGATTTAGCTTTTGTACAAGCAAGTTGACTGCAAAATGCATCTTTGCAGCTCATATTAAATTTGTCTGAAAAGGAAATGTCACTTTTAGATGTTAATAGTCAGTGCACTTGCCTATAGATCATAATCCACCTACATAATTATTGTGTCACCTTTTTACATAAAGAGTCTCAGGGGAAGTGGCTGGGATCCTTATTTTTCTTGATATCCAAGAGATTTATTGATTTTCCTGACATCTGCAATTCATTTGAGAATGTGCAAGTAGAAAGACTTTTTCTTGCACTCCTATTTGCAGAAGCCTTTTGTTTCATAGGTGCATTGATATCTTTTCATGGCATTCATGAAAGGCTTTTGGAAAAATAGGTTAGCTTTTCTCCTTTATACCTGTAAAATGAAATACTACAAAGAATTGTGGATAGGTACTATTGAGCTAAAGTATCATCCCAAATTGCCAGAAATAAGTAGTGGACAGATATGCAGCATATCTTTTGGGAGAGCTGTCTAGATAGTGCTCTGTTTATCCCATTTGTTCTATTCAGTCACTGTAGGAAATGCACAACTTTAGTTTCTAATCAGAAGATTAGAGAACATATACTTCATAATATCTTATTTAATTAATCTTGGGGATGGGGAAGGAGCCTAAACTTTGTTTCAAAATAATCAAGATTATATAAAGGTATTTGTACTATTTTTTTTTTTTAATATATAGGCTTCTTCAGCTCTTTGTTGGAGCAGATTCACATGACTCTATGGAAAAAGTGTAGCCACATATGTTGGTTAACTTCTAAAAGACTCCTGAGTATATGCGTAGCAAAAAAGTACTGTTCATTTATTTTGGACTTTGTGTGAAATAAGTGAGTTTCTGAAGAAAATATTTTCTATAAAGAAGATAACAAGAAGATGCTTTAGTCAGGTGTAACCAGTATACTGTCCCAGTGCTGTAAAACTTACCTAGGTTCACTAGGTAATTCATGACAGAAGGGACCTCAGGAGGTCGCTCAGGTACACCTGCTCCAAGCAGGGCCAGCTGTGAGACCAGACCAAATTGCTCAGGGCTCTGCCTAACTGTGTCTTCAAAACCCCCAAGGATGGAGCCTGCCCAGCCTCCCTGGGCAGCTCATTCCTCTGCCCCGTGGCCTGTCCTCATGGGGAGAGGTGTCAGTATGTGGCCTGAACCCCAGGCCTTCCAGCTCATGCCTGCAGTAGCTTGCCCTGACACACACGGCTGCAATGGGCCTGGCTGCTCCCTCTCCATCCCTTCCCATAAGCAAAGGGGTGGCTGTGAGGTGCCCCCGAAGCCACCTCCGCATCAGCCTCTGTGCATGGGGACATCCTACAGCCCTGAGCACTGCAGAGGTAAACTCACTCCAGGTTATCAGTGTCTTTCTGTGGGGGGTCAGGGTGGGGAAAGTGGCCACGGTACCCAGATGTGGGTTGGGCAGAGGGGACAACCCCTGCCCTGAGCTCCTGGGAATGGTCCTGCTGGCACAGCTCTGGATGCTCTTGGCTGTCTCTGTTGCTGGGGCTTGCTGACACCTCCTGCCCAGCTACCAGGGTGTCCAACACCCTTTCCCAGACAGTCTGTTCCCATTTTAAAAGGTAATTCCTTCCCAGGTGCAGGACTTTGCATTGTTTTTTTTTTTTTAAGAAGCTTTAACATGCCAGCAGGTCTTGGCTTTAACTTCTGTGCTGGGGGTATCCTTCTCTGTCCTGCCTCCCCGCTACCCATAATATCCCTGAGCATAACAAAGGTGTCTCCTTCTATTCCATACAGTTTACCATTGCACAGTTGTATCTTAGATGGGAAAACTGTGGACAATTATAAAAGATAGAGGGGAGCCTTCTGTTAACACTAAAGACTTCAAAAATCCTTACTGATTCCTGTTTTATCAGTCAAGTACTGGTCTGAAATTCATTTCACCATCATGTTTTCTCAGTCACCTAATATAGAAGTTTGGACTTTTTTCATGGTCCACATTAATGACAACCTTCCCCTGCTGCCATGAATCCCTGCAAATACAAGCATACATTGCCCTTATCAACTTTCTGAAATAATCACAAATACTTTAGGAGAGTGAAAAAGAAAAAAAGCTATGGCTTCTACAGTTAAACCTCTTCACTCTTCACCAACACACTCAGTGTTAACTTTTTGTTCAGACTTGTGCTCTGCTGTTCTCACCAGATGGATGGATTTACCAGGTTTCAACTTTTTTCAACAGTTTCCAGCTAGCAATAAATGTTATTTGAAGAGTCATCCAATGCCTACTTGTGAGAGACTAGCTACAGAGAGGTATCAGCTCTAAGAGCATGGTGGGAGTACATGATTATAAAAGGAATACAAGCCTTAAGTGAAAACCTACACACTTTGCAACAGTGAAGAGCATCTGGGTTATTATTTCAGTAAACTGACATTGCCAAAAAGGTATCTCTGACTCAGGCAAATTCTGCTCTGACTAATCTTGCAGTTAATGAGGATGTATGGACTACAAAGTTGTATGGATATTTAGATTGGGGGCATAATTTGCCCCTCAACTGCAGCACAGTTAACAGCTGGAAGCAATCACATGTACCGTGTTTTTAATCAGAGTATGACAAATCAAAATGTAAAAATTATTTCCTTACAAGCACACTCTGTATTGCAATAAACCCATAATTAATTGCATTAACATTAATTGAAAGGTGTAAGAGGAAAGGTATGCAAAAGAGGCAGCTCACAAAATCCATATTTGCTAGTTATTCTCAGTGTTCCTGGAAAGGGTGAATTTAAAACTCGTGACAAAGTCATAAGGCACAGGATGGACCCAAACTTCACTTAATTTAGAAAGAAAAGCCAGAGTATGGCAATCATGGAAATTATTTGATATATCTGCTTCTTATTTTCCTTTTTGAGTCATTATCTCACTCTTCAAAGACATCCAATGCACTGGAAGTCTACATGATATAACTTTTTTGTCAAGTGAATAACTTGAGCTCTTTTAATAGAGCTATGACTCCCAAATGTCCTATTATAAAGTTCTTTTTTCTCAAACATAAAACGTAGTATCCCAAACATCACAGTTATTTCATAAGTAGTATTGAGGTTGAATTAATGCTGCTATCACAAAATTAGAAAACGGGCCAACATAGGCTCTATTCAGATGACAGATTAAAGTGCCATACTGAAACATTTTGAGAAACTATTAATTTTGCAATGAAATCATATATTTAGCCTTTTAAATAAAGTCTAAAGCAAAGTATAAATCCGTGACTGATATCAGCATTTAGGTGGAATCACCATAGACTCTTGGTGCAGCAAGACACCAAAAACCACTATGTCATTAAAAGTCCAGCAGTAACTAACGTGGTTGGGCTGCATTTTTCTTTTCTGTCAAAGCCCTTGGGTTTGCTTTCCTTTCTTTAAAAGTAGGTATATCCATAACGTATATCTGTCCCCATATGTTCTTTTTTCAAATACTTCTCCTTTTAACATTTAGTGCTCATTTACAGTCCAACTGAAAACTCATTAATAACAACAGAAGGCCTCCGTTGCTTTCAGTGGGTTTTGGATCACTTTCATGTTTACCTTGGATGCTTTGCACAGCACTGCCAAAGCACCAAGGGATTCATAACACAGGATAAATACAGAGGGCCTCTTGCTTTGCCTATCCTGGTAATTCAAATGTGATCATAACTATTTTCTCGCCCTTAGGCAAATGGTAAGAGACCCATGTCTACATTATTACACTTTCTTGCCCTCTACAGCAGAGATGCTGCATCCAAGCTGTCTACCGGGAATAGTCCCTGGCCTGTGCAGTTTCCTGAACTGTGCCCAGATCTATCTGGAAGGGAGCCAGCCCACCAGGTCCAAAACCATGTCAGGGACTGCTCTAGAGCCTTGACTGTGCAGAGGATTGAGCTGCCATATCTAGGGCATTCTCTGGCACTGGCTCATTTACTAAAACAGACGTAGTTCTTCACCTTGAGAGCACTAGTCACCACAATCAGAAATGAGTAGCCAATATTAAGTCCATCTCCGGATAAAGTGGAAAAATAGGGAAGAAAAGCAACCTCAAACCAGATGGTTTCAGATGGTTCAGTGGGGCACTGAAGAGTTGTACGGTTTCTGCTGACACTACAGTTCCATCCTGACTGTATGGGCAGAGCAGGTCCTCCCTAGCTTTGCTTGTGTGTAAATGGAAGTCATACCCCCCGCTTGAACTGATTAATTTCATTAATCGGTTTCCACTAATTAAACAGAGAGCTAAGGCTGAGTTCCCAGCTGAGGAATTTCAGTGCCACGAGCTAGGCAAGATATATCTAGGCCCTAAAGTAGAAACAATCTCTGACCTGGTCAACAAAAACATCAGCCTCATAGAACAGAAACAACAAATATTATACAAAAAACCTTAAAAGCTTTTTCACAAAGGAATGAAACCTACAAAAATATATAACATGTAATTATGGAAAGAAATACAGGAAGATAGGGGGAAATAGCTCCTCTTCTTAGCACTTAATATCTTTAATAAATCGCAAGATAATGTCAAATGTTATTTCTTCATTCATGGAAAACATGACTTTCTGTAAAAATAATCAATATATGGTTTTAGTTATCAAGATACACAGCTATTCACACTTTATTAGCAACTACGAAATCCGGAAAACATACATTCTGGCAGATAAATTACTGTAATAAAGAAAGAGAAGCTTTTTGTACCTGGGCTACCATGGAATCTAAAAGCTAAAAAGCTTGATTTCCTTGAAACCTGTGGCTGGCATCCAGCAAAAAGGAAAATTCAAATCAAGCAGCTCTTCATTGTACATCTTGATAAGAAAGAACTGATGGATGCTCTTAACAAGCATATGAAAGACAGGACGTTGCAGACAGAAGGGATTTATGATCTGTGCTCTTGCTTTTTCTTGAGAGCTTGGAATACACCAAATCCTAGCAGACAACCCTGAATATTTGTTACATTTACTGTGGTAAGTGAACATTGTGAAGTGAGGAAAAAAAAGAAAAAGGCTGGTGAATGCAGAAATCATGCAGGTATTTTTTGACGAAGGAAAGGGAGAGGAAAGTTAAATAAGAACCCACCATTTTATTGGCTCAGGTGGTTACCACTGTGTCGTGCTGCACCTTGACAATTGCACTTGGCTTTTCCTGTTTTGCTCTGACTTACTGTTGACACATTCCTTGTCCACAGCATTTGCTAGCTGCCCTCAGCACATGTTGTCTTGGGGTGTGCTCTCACTGGATAAATGCATATTGCTTCAGAGTAGTTCAGTTTACCCACATGAAGTCACGCCGTGACCTGCTGTAGCATGACTGTTTACTTTGTCTGCTGAGAGCTGGAGGCAAACAGATGCATCTTATTTGCTGAAAGAAATGGAGCAGGATGAAAACTGTCAGGACAGGATTCCCCCAGCTTATTAGTGTGTACTGCCTCTCACCCTCATAGCTGTGCTGCCGGCTGCTGCTGCCATCAAAGGCAATAATTATTCATTGATTTATTTCACCTCAGAAAGCCTGCCCTTACAGCAGCAATTGTCTAGGATTTCCCCCCTGCAACAATGCTCCCAGAATAGGCAGCAATGAATTTATACTGTCATTTCTGGAACCCCTTCTCTCCGAGCTGTGTAAGTGGAACTATCAGATGGTGTTACAAGCCACTCCAGAAGCTGCATTCTTCAATGGAGCAGGTAACTAACTACAGAAACAGATAACTTCTTTGCTCTGGGAAGCTGCATTTGTGGAAGCTCCATGTGAATGCTGGAAAGCAAAGAGAAGAGGTGCAGGCCACAAAGAACATCAAGTGACAAAACTCACCCTGCTGGAAGTAAAGATCTCTGAAGAATATTGTGTTAGCGTGACACAGATCAGCCACAGTTCAGAAGATAAGGCTGCTAGTGAGAAGGAAGTTGCCGAAGCAACTGCAGGAACTTGGATGTCTGGTTCAGCTCTTAAGAACTATCATCTTAATCACTTTTTTGTAAATCACTTCATAGCTATGGAAAGTATACACCTAGAACAGAAAGGTTTATTCTGCTTTCTTTTCTGCTAGAGTGGAAAGATAGTGCTCTTATATTTATTTCAGTGACAATCATTACAAGCGGCAAACCTTTCCCTTGTTTCTAGAAATAATGTTAAGAACCTCTCTGGGTCAGGCAAACTTTCAGAGTTGGTGGGGAAGATGGACAACATAAGTGCCTTGTTTCCCTGTCTGGAGGACTCCAGATTGTATGAATTAGGCTCTCAAGAAGAGACAAAGAATATTGCTGCTGAAGTGGAGAAAACAGCTCTATCAAATACTGGTAATGGATGAAGAATATCCGAACAGGCCAGCACTTCTCCTTGATAGTATCTGAGCAAGAACTTGGAACACCTTTTTAATGCAGCATGAGTGCTAGAATCCATCCAGGGCATGTGTTTCAGAGGCTGGGTGAATGAAATATTCACCTCAACTGCTCTAGGAACTGCCCTCTGCAGGTCTTTCTGAGATCCATTACTAAGGGCAAGAAGGAGGGCAGAACGGCTTGGGACAATTTACTGCCTTAGGAGAAGCATTTCTTTCCTCCACATTCCCCACCTTTTCAAGTCTAATATGGAAAAAAAGTAGCTGATTTTACTGTGTAATAGCTTTGTTTACTGTTAGGTGTGTTGACTGCTGACCAAAGAGTCTATTTCTTGTGTTTGTGTGGTTAAAAACTGCTGGTGTGTTGGAAAAGGAGAAGGCAATTTGGTAAGAAACACAGCTTCCCTTTTTAAAACTGTTTTCTTCTAACTAATGTGGATGCAGCAGTTCTTTCTGAAGGCAAACATTTAAATTTGTTTACATTTGTGTGTGGTATCTCAGTAACAGAACAGCCATTACTGCTGGGCTTTAGCTGCTGTTGGAAGGAATTATGTGATCAGAGACTGTCTCAACCTTCTTCCCCCTCAAACACAGTTGCAAATATTGTTAAAATAAACAAACAAAAAAACCCCAAACAAACAAACAGACAAGCAGGGATTTGCTACTGCCAACAGCATCACAGCAGTTCTATTTACTTTTCCCACTGAATACTTCTGCAAAGATTTTTCGGGATCTCCATTATACCAGCTCTGGCATCAACTGCAATGCAGAAGTCTTAGTGTAAGTGACTGCGTTGGCCAGATAAATTGTCTGATCAGATCCTGAGGGACAAGCCAAGGAGTAATTTTGTTCACCTGTACTCTAATCCTGCCCACCAAACAGGGACAGCTATTCTGGAAAACCTCTCAGACAACAGTCTCAATGTGCTTTTGACATGAGCTTATAAAATAAAAATTGAATTTAGATGTTTCTTCAGCTTGTTTTTAAGTTCATTTTGAAGGGGTACAGTGATGGTCAATGACACTGCTGTGAACCTCAAAACAAGAACATATCGCAGATGCAGTGTAATAAGCATCAATGCTGTGCACAAATATAGCCAACCTATGGCTAAAAACTGTCACTACATGCTACTAATACATCAGCATGATACTGCAACTAGCCCTTAAGGAAAGAACTAAAAGAAATGAAATATGGAATTTCTGGTTTAATTTTTTCATATACTTTTTCTTTTAAAAATTGCACCACACAAAGGATAAAATTAATTATCCTGGTTTTATTTTTTAAATAGAGTGAAAACTAAATCCAAGAGAGTTGAACCTGAAGGCTTCTTTATTTTCCCACTCACTAGTGGGCTCAGGGAGAAGACAGCTGCCCCAGATTACTATTCCTACTTCCAGTGCTCCACTTCCAAACACGCTCCTACTCTCTCAACAGCAGAGTGCAGAGGTGAGGAGAGAGTTTGCAGGTCAGGGCACCCACATGTTTATGACCAAGTCTTTTTCCCAATTTCTTTCCAACTGTCTTCTCTTGCTTCTCCATCCAGCTACACAAAATGCTAACACTGGAACTGGAACACAGTCTATAGAGTCTATAGACTTTCATGGTAAGCTGCACAAGTCCTGTCAAGAACTTTGATATCTCAGAGGGGCTGGAGTCTGTGCAGTCACAACTGCATTGCTCTTAGATACCTGAGCCAGTGAGTTAAAACCTAGCTTGGTTTGTTTACAACACATCTTTGGTTGCCAAGTAGACAGAGCCCTAAATATCAATCTGACCGGTGCTGAAATGGCCACTCTTGAACTTATCTAGGTCCAAAAATAAAAAGTCAACACATTTAATTGTTAGCATTTCCAGTAAGAAAAATTTTACTATGTGTGAGGTAAACCATTTCATTGCTTTCCAAACATTTTTGAAAGACCGGACATGAAAGTATATTTATTTCTGCTCAGAATTCAGAATGCTCCATTTCCATTCCAGGGCAAAACAAAAATAAATGTCACGAACTTGACATTTTCTGTGAAATGGAATTATTGGTCTCTACTGAGGCTCTATGCAAAAGATGATTTAATACTGAGATGGATGTAAATAAGTTAAAAGCATCTGAACAGATTTCTCACTCAATTTGAGATTTTCACTAACATGTTGGTTCAAATTTCAATCTCCACTACGTCCCAAATGCCCATAGTCCCGTAAAATCAAGTGATATGACATTTACTGCCAAATAGCCATAATTCTTGCTGGTATCAGGAATTAAAGTGTGCATTTCAGATATGGCTAATTTCTCACATTAATGTATCTTTGGTTTACAATTACTGATGTAGTCATTCTTAGGCAAAATCCTTCATGGTTCTGCATCTTGGATTACATATAAAAAATCCTGAAGACCGTTTCGTATTTAAAGAGACCCACAGCACTGTTACTAAAGAGACAACTTCCCGAACCATTGCTGAATTTGGAACAATGTTGCATCAAATGGTGAAGAAGGGATATTGTTATGAAAATAAGAATCCTACAAATGTCTATCTGAATGATCAAAGTCTTTATTAAAGGTGGGTTGTTATTAAAATCTATGGGCTTGAAATGCAGTAGGTTGAACCAGTACAGTGTAGTTATTGTGCTCCAGTATCGGACAGGATGAAGGGGATACAAAGTAAATCAAATCCAATGGGAAGAAAGCAGAAAAGAATCAGTAATTGAAAAGGAACACCTGCAGTTCTCAGAAATGGACCGTGTAAACGGAACAGAAAAGTTGCTGCAATTACTTCTCCTCAGCTTCCTTCCTTGTTAAGCAGTGACTACGTATGAACAGGAGAGAGCCTGTATTGGGTAAGACCAAGGGTCCTTTTCTGCCAGCTGTAGATACTTGCAGTACGATATCACGTAAAAAAAGCAGCGATATTTCTTGTGTGATCCTGGGGCTGCACAGTCTACTCCAACATCTATTTGACTGGATATAAGTCTTTGGAAATGTGTGGAGGAGTGCTGGGGATTTGATTTTATTTTCAATACAAGCATTTAAAATGCAAAATTAATATAATAAAGGCTTGTGACAATATCTATTCTTTTTTTTCCGCCTGAAATACAAATGAGACTTGATTTGTTTTTCTAATAATCTTCAGGTTAAAATTGTTTATGGCATTCACACATAAAGCCTCTTTTCCACGTTAGAATGGAAAACCAAAGCAAATTACACATTATGTGATTTTAGGCTGTAAGAGCAAGCAATGAAATCAACCAAGAAGAGAAATGCTATGGTGAAAAAAAATATGTCATAACAGAAATTCAGAAAACTCTTCAGCAGTAAAATATACTAATTTTCAGACATCCTGAAATGGAAAATTATTCTTGGTGTATTGTGTTTATCCTAAAACANCATACAGATGAAGACTATAGAGATGCAGACTTATAAAGACTGCAGGTGATAGCTTTCAGGGTGTGACAAAGTTCAGAGATATTCTGCAAACAGGAACTGAGAATACTTTCTCTAGACTCTTCAAACACCTTTTTCTTCTTCAGTAATATAAACTACAGTTATTTCCTTAAGAAAAACACCCAACATGGGCTGGATGGCAACCATATTGCCAGCAGTTCTGTCTCCTCCTTTGGAATTTTCTGCATGCCAAGTATGGGCCTGTTTTTATGACTCACATTAAACTCTTACTCGCAGTGCTTTGGTTTTATACCACTTTTCTGTACCTACCACAAGAGATTCGAATTGAGAGCTGCAAGTAGTCTGCAGTGAATCAGAGACTGATGACTCTTCTGTGTTTAGATATCTAATCCAAAAATTAGTCACACAAAGTCACCCTCACTCCCTGGTAATTAAGGCAATTATATAAAAAGATACTAATTTCTTTCTGAGAAGTGTTGTGAAACTTAATTCACCAACATTGCAATGCTTTGAGAGTTTTACTTGAAAGATGGTATAGGAGTCCGATGCTTTGTAATCAATCCTCCAGAATTCACAAGGAAAGGAATGTTTTGTAAGTTGTTAGCTTTTCCCACAAAGAAAGTAAAAGTATTACATTGTATCCATATAATGTGGGAATAATGAGATGCAGGTATGAATATTATCTTTATTAAGTTGCTTAAGAAGAAAAGCTGAGTAGCTTAGAGGATAAGGGACTGGGATTTCATCTCAGAAACCCCAGTGGGGATTTAATTTGCAATCCACTGTTGAGATGCTAGCTGCACAATACCTTGCTCTAATCTGCTGATAGAGGGAAATCGTTTATGAGCTATCAAAGGGATACCTGCCTTTGACAGGACAGTACTCCCCATACACACATATTAAATCTTGTTACTTTCAAAGGTTGAACCAATTTCAATAAAGAGTATCTGGAAAGCTTTAGTTCCAACTGGGTACATCTAAATATTTGTATTATTTGTTAGTTGTAACTACTATCTTCCTGTGACTTCCAGCACTTAAACTGGAGAATGTGGAATAATTCACTGATATAAAAAGCTACCTGCTTTGGAAATACCTCACTGAGGAAGTAGGTAAAGAATGGATTCATACAGCTAATGGATGCCAAAGATATTGGGGAAACATTTGAATAGAATTGATATTTTGTTAACTAATGTTTGCATGCCTTTTCTGTTGTTACTATAGAAGTTACTAAACAGTTCTGGAGAGGAATGGGTCACTGAAGCACATAAAGATTTGTATACATAGACCTACTTGTATTGAAACAGTAACAATAATTCACAAAGCTTGAAAGCCTATACATTGGTGACCTACATAAAGGAAAAGTCTTCCTAATTTTGTTTCTTTGGCACCTAAATCCAGGGTTGCAAGCTTGCACAATTTATTTTGCTCAGACAGAGAAATCAAGTACCTATGCCAATGTTTTCTCAACAGGCAGGAAGGAGAGAAAGCATTAAGTCTCTGAACAGGCTGGTGGTAAGGAAATTTGTCCACATTAAGGGAAAATCATATTTTCTTTCCTCCTTTTACTTTAGAATCCACAAGAATGCTCACTCTGCCAATCTGAGCATAGATGAAGGGCTGGAAATGATTCCACCTTTTCTTGTGAAGCTGAAATGATTCCCCTTTGTATGGAATAATTTAATATCAGTGGTACTAATCAAGATAAATAACACAACCTAGCAATCTGAGTATCATTCATCCATGTTGAGAAAAATGAAAATTTTATCCTTGCTCCAAAATATTTAATATGAAATGTTTAAACATGTAATTGTCTCTTCCTTATGCAAGGAATAGTTAAAAATATTTATGCATTCTGCTAGAAAGTGTGGTTTTGTGATGAAGGCATTAAATAGGGTTTCATGAAGTCTAATTTCAAATTTAAGATCCCATCTAGAAATAACTGAGTAAGGCCTCTGCATTCAGCTTCTATTTCTCTTGCAAAGGGAGAAGAGAAGCGTGCATGTGTATTATTGCTTATCTCTACGCAAGTCTTATTTTATATGGAGTAAAAGGAAAACCCTGTCTAACAGTATAGCTGCAGCTTCAATGACAATTATTTTCAGCCTTGGAGAAATCATTCAGTCTCAGTTCTCACCTGTTACAGTTTTGGTTCTTTAAACTGTAAGCTCTGCAGAGCAGGAAACTTCAAAACTTCTATTACATGTGAAGTATTTTGCAAGAAATTTCATACTATATGATGCTGATCATTGCTTGAACCATTAGATGCTCCAGTTGTATAAAAAAAAAACATGGCCAGGATAGGTCACCAGGTAACAAAATTGATGCCATTTGATTATTTTTTTGTTGTTGTTGTTGTTGCCTGTTTCATTTCAGTTCACAATAAGTCCGCAGTCCATCAGAAAATGATAAATCCGTTGTATTATAATTCTAGATGATCATTTCCCATGGAGAGGTCAGGAGAAAAAAGGACATTAGTGTTCTCAGGCCTTGAAATTACTCCTCCAGTAAAGAGGGAGGCATGTTGAGGAATCTGTCTGTATTGTGCTTTTATTGGCAAGGAGGCTTTTCTCTCAAAGGCTGATGATCACATATACAAATTTATTGATTCCCATAGCTAACTCTCCTTGACCTCAAAATGGCCCACAATTCTACTTTCTGGTTTTAGTTAAGGTTGTTGGTAGTTTATAACTTAGGAAATAAAGGAAATTACACACTACTGAGTACTGCTCTAGGCCACCTCTTCAATTTTAATGAATTTCTATTAAAATTAAATTAATGGATTTTTTTACCATATCATCTCCTACAAATAGAATACTACACATGACAAAAAGAAGAAATGCAGGACTCTTGCAGGAACTTAATATACATTAGGCAATAGGTGATAAAAAAACTAGAGGTAAGACATGGACAACTTTTAGTTGTATGTAATAGAGTCCTCTTTGCTGATTGCCATCTTACTACTTCACATCAGAGATTAAACAAAAGATTTTTTTTACATCTGTTACCTTAAAAATGAACTGTACACAGGAAGTACATGAAAAAAAGGAAATCATAAAAACATTCACCTGTATTTCTGTTACTTTCAATCCATCTGCCTGTCATTGAACTATTCACATGTAACCACACTATTATTATACAGTAGCTTTTCAGCTAATAAAATATTGATTCTGGTTTTTTATCGTATATCTTTCTTGAACTTTGATCTTTCATACTTAGTGCTGCTTTGATGAAATATTTAGAAGTACAACATTTTCCACGTGAAAGGTAAATTTAGAGGTTTTTTATGGTTGCCTCTGTTAATGCACTGCTTCAACCCACAGGAGACCCAAGCTGAACTCTGTCTTGGTCACATTCAGTTGAAAATTGAGTTTGCAAAAACTCTCAATCCCTAAGAAACTTTTCTTTTTTCAAGGTAAAGGTCAGTTTTGTATCTTGGATGGAGCAGGCTTACCACACTTCCTCACAAGCTACACTGAGAGGGTCTTGAGAAAATACATCCAAAGAGCTGACTTTCATAGTTATTTCCCAGTAGATACAAATGTATTATCTATAAAATAAAACCAGACTCCCATCTTAAAAAACAAACGAACCAAACCTTTTTACATACCTTTACAGACATTGAATGTTGTCAAGTAATTTTTGCCAAAGCAAGAAAAATGACTGCAAGATCTCCTTTACACATTTCGTCAATTCATATACTCAGAAAAAAAAAAAAAAACCAAACAAAAAAACAAAAAAGCATTGCCTTGAGGCTGAGAACTGACAAAGTCTCAGAATGTAGCTCATGGCTGACTGAATTTGGCATCTAGGAACGTGTGAGGCCCAGCTAAAGCTTTTTCAAGGTGTCGAGGACTCACAAGAGTTCTGTCCATCACAGTTTCTTTGAGAGCTGGTAGGAGCCTTTCTCACAGTATAAGTCCCTTGCCTCCACCTAGCCACTAGCTTTCATAAAACCTGTAGAAACTCAACTAGTTTTGAGACATTTATCTCCTTGTTGCATTTGGTTGAAAGGGGTTTCAGCTGAAAGCTGCCAAGCTTCATAGGGACAGAGAGATAGGGTGGCACACAGACAGACATACACTAAGCACAAAAACCTGCTTCTGTTCTAACTGCATAAGTCAGGATATGATACTGGAATCAATGGAACAGTATATATTTAAAAAAACGTACAATGACTCTTTTGTTTTATATTTCAAAAATAGAACTTCATATTGCCCATTTTGAATATGCTGCACACAGGTCTTAATTAAGGCAAACTGTTTGGACAGACAGAAGTGAAGAAACAGAAGAAACAATCTAGAGGTTTTATGCCTCTGAATTTTAAATCAATGGAAATTTGTGTTTAAGAGACTCTACTAGGGAGTGAAGTTTCTTTATACAGTGCACTGACTATTTTCAATAGTTTGGGGTTTTTTTTCTTTTTAATCAGAAAAGTAATTGGGAAGACTTCAGGTAAAGGTAAGGTCAGAACAAAAAGATAGAAAAAAGGAAATAAATATAGTTTGCTGCACAGTTTGCTGCTGTGTAGCTTTATTTAGGAGAGTAATAATGGCTGTATCACTAAATTCAAAATTTCATGGAAATGAAATAATGAAACCTTAAAAGCAGTCTTCAAATTAAAGTACATGCTATCTACCAGATAAAGATTTCATTCAAAGTATTTCTATAGTTTGATATCATAAACTTATTTTCACATAATGTAGCATCTATGTTCATTTTACTGAGACTGCAGCAATGTTAAAAATAATCCACTTAAATTTATATCATGCAAACATTTTGGTAAAAGAAAAGCTGGCATCTCAGGGAAAACCTGAAGACCTATAATTTTTATTGTCCTGGTTTGAGGTAAAACAGAACCAATTTTCTGTTTTACACTTTTACTTTTCCAGCTTGGCCTCTTCTAACTAACTAAACTCTGAAATTAACACTGTATTGTTCAGAAGCTGTCCACTGTCACAGTGATAAGACCTGATTATACCAAGGAATGACATGCAGAGAGGCCCTTGCTTATACTTATTGCTATAACAGCCAAGGTCAGGTAATGTCGTTATTTGCCCTGTTGGAGGGTTGGAAGTGGAAAAGTATAGAGAGGTCACACCTGTAGGGAGGAGCGGACAGGACAGGTGACCCAAAATTGACCAGCTGGGGTATTCCATCCCATCTGCATCATGCTCAGTATAAAAGCTGAAGGATCAAAGGATCAACTGTCTTTCTTCAATGGCTGATGTTTGAGGAGGATGCTGTCTGTTTGTCTGCTTTTGATCCCAATCTATGCATTCCGTCCTCTATTTATGGAACCCAGCTTTTGTTGATCACTGAGTCAGGGTGATCAACAAAAAAGTCTGGGACTTTTCCCTGTGCCTGCTGGTGA
>VXBJ01007796.1:133376-187250 GCA_013400055.1 Nycticryphes semicollaris | reverse complement strand
TTAATTTTTAGTATTAATATTGCATTAGAGTAGTTCAGTTCATTCTAAACTTGTAAATCTCATTATCTTTTTCCTCTCCCCTCTTTTCTGGGGGGAGGAAGGGCCATCTGTCAGTCTGGTTTTAGTAATTTTGGCTGAAACTACAACATTCATATGTAATGTATTTTATAGATGTGTTTCTTATGACTGCAACCCATCATTCTTTAAAAAAACAAACAAACAAACAAAGCTTTTGTTTTGTATTTTTACCTACTCTATCAGCTTCCAATGCAAGAAACTTTTGGGGCAGAATTAGGGCACTATACAGGTGCACATAGATCTGTCTTACCTTCTGGCTCCCTGATCTTTCGTCCTGCTGCAGATTTGCGTAGCACACTCCGTCCTGAGTTGAACAAGCTAGTTAACTCATCAAGGGGACTGGTCAATGACCTTGAGTTTGTAGGGCTGTATGGAAATGAAGATGATGAATTTGAGTTCAGTTTCCTGTGATCTGCTCTTGCCACCTTTGGAGAATAAGGCAGTTTGGAGAATGGAGAAGAAGAGCATCCAAGCTGAGGAGGATTTGGTCTCTGAGGTACTTTTGACAGGTCTGAGTTTGTACCTGTTTTCCCTGTATTAATCAGGAAACTAGCACAAGCCTCTGGAGGAAATGCAAAATGCGTGGAAGCCCGGTAGGAAATAGGAGGTGGTACAGGAGGAGGGGGTGGTGGGAGAGGCGGTGGTGGTGTGGAAGGAGGAGTCACTTTGCTGGAAACATTGAACACAACCAAGCCTGGAGATGCTGGTCTTTCATTCTCCCCTTTCTGGCTTTTGGAGTACTGTGGTGATAATGGGCTTGAGCCTTCTGACTGCACAGGGTATTTTAGGTTGGTTTCCAAGACAGGAAGCTTTTTGACTTCTAGTGGTGTCAGAGGTGATTCGTCAGAAGCAGGTGAACATGTGACAGGAGTAGGAGGAAACACAAGAAGTGGTGGCCTGTGGGGGAGCAAGTTAGGGAAAGGGGCTGGAATGTCACACGAGTCTTTGTAGATCAAAGCTGCTTGACTGTTACCATCCAACATTCCATCTTCAATGCTAACATTTTTTTTGCTTTCAAACAGCAAAGGAGGAGATCCAGTCACTACTGGAATTATTCCACTACTATTGCTTCCTTCTTCTGGTAGAAAATACTTCATTTCTTCATATACAGACTCTCCTTGTTCTGGGCTTTCTGCTTCAGCAGAAATGCTTTTCATTGCATTCCCTACCATTTCAATATAGACTGGCTCATTTTCCTCCTCTTCTTGTGACATATAGAGACTCAACACTCCATGTTGTGGCCCGTCAGCAGAAGGTGCTCTTTGCACTGTCACAGTGTCATAACCACCTGGTTTAGCTACTGTGCTTGCCTGTTTTACATCCCCAGGCTTTTGGCCAGGTATTTCTTCATAAGAGCCACTAAGTTTTGTATTGGGACTTCGTTTTGGCTTTCTGGGAGGTATTTTTTTCATGGTACTATAGTCATCACTGTGTGGTCTTGGACGAGTCAGTACTAGGAAAGTGAGAAAGTTCTGTGTTATTAATAGATTAAAGTAAGTTTTTTCTTACACAGGTCCAGTACTTTAAGCTTTCAGATGTTGCCCATCTAGTTTTACAATGAGAAGTGGTCACAAACACAGGGATTCAGTCAAAACTATAAGTATTTCAAGGAACTAAATGCAGAACCTTCAGCTTCCAAAACATAAGCCTTTGCTACCTGGGCATGTAATCTGCTTTGGTAATCTCTACTGCCAGTAAAAGATGAGAACTACCACCTCTGGAGATACCTTTTGTATCCCATGTCTCAATGCAGGGTCTAGTAACACACGGAAATATGTCCTTGATATTTCTTCTGCACCAAGGGAGACAAGCATGCTTTTAACTAGAAGCTTCAGTGTGGTGCTACTTTGACACACGTGTTATTGCCAGTAAGCAGCCCGCTTTTATGTAATATCTATGAAACTCTGTAGGTAGATATCATATCTATCTCTTCTCCTTTTGTACTGCAAGAGTGGAAACAATTTATAAAGTTAGGAAGTCCTGTAGCCTAAGGGCAACTCCCCAACTGAGTATACAGTTAACTAAACTAGATGTCTTTTCACAGCCTCCAGGCACATATGTAGCAGAGAGACTAAACAGCTACATGATTGGTCTTTTAAGATCAAAATTAGGTGGCGTAAATCAGAGCTGGTTTTGGACAAAGACTCAGGAAACTGACATAATTCTTGGAAAATGAGTATACGGCAGGGAAACTGGCCTTATTGTTTCACACATATGAGAAGAATTCCAAAGTTGTTCTGTGAGTGTATACAAGCATTAATGCTAAGACCACACATACATATATAAATTGTCATTCTTTCAAAAACCTTTGCTACAGCTTTTTGGTTAAATCAATCATCTCTTGCAGACCTGGGCACCGAAAGCCAAAACCACTACGGAGTTCCAAATCACATTAGGTTAAAAGTATATTGGACACAGTTCATCTCTCCTTACACAGAACTTGTACAAGCAAGGAATAGGTTAAGAAAAAGGGGCCTGCATCAGGCCAGGACAGGAGAACAGTAATTATTTTGCAAGAGGGAGCTGCAGAGGTTTCCATTCATTGTATGCAGGATTAGAGAATGGTTATACATAGCTGTTAACCCAAGTCTGAAGGATCTTCCCTGATAAGCCTAGAGGATCATTTACATAAAGCATGACAACTCAGGTTTATTAAGGAAAAGCAGAATGCATTTCCCCCTTTCATCTTCTACTCATTCAAAGAGTGAAGGAGAACAGAACAACTGACCTCAAAACCATTCTCCATGCACTCTAATGCATTGACACAATTTGGGACTTTCATAGCACTTTCCTTCTAAACAAAAAATTCACCGTAAGCAGGTTTTGGCACAAACATAAACCACTGAATGCCTAACCTATTCACGTGAACACAGAGAAAATGTAGGAGAAAGTTTAATGTTTAACTTGGTGAAATTCAAGATTGGAGCATTCTGCTTTAGTGATGCAAGGTATTCTAATGTACAATTTAAAAGGTGAAATAAAATGGTCAGTGGGCTAGAAAAGCTCAAGTTGACAGAGATATTTGTCTCTAGAACAAAGTTCTGCAAATATGTTTTAGCTGTTGACAAACTAGGCAATTAGAACATGTATTATTTGCTGATTTGGAAACCAATGACAAATTGAACGATTTTATTTACTGCCACTGAAATATTTCGGGGAAGCAGGACTTTTTCAAAGGCGCTTGACTGTGTTTAAAAAGATCAAAGGGAAAGGAATAAATCAATAACCTAGAGTAACATTTGCGACTGTTTCTCCCTTTATGCCTAACCTTCATTAGCGGTTTCCTTAGAAGCTGCCGACAAGCAAGCACTAACAGCCTCGTACGAAGCACTCAGTCGTGTGTTGGGGTCCCTCTTTGGTTTGGGAGGAGGCTGTTTCCTTGGTGATGGCAGGCTATTGCTGTCGTCCATGCTGAACACAGAGTGCAGGGAGGGGGATCTGATGGATGACCCAGCCGCAGAATGTACCAAGCCGTCCACTGCCATGGGGACAGGGACAGAGCTGGAATGAAAGTGCTTAGGCGTTCGACAGCCGGCAAAGCTGTCCTCCGAGACCTTCCCACCCTTGTCTTCAGCTCTGAAAACACAGAAAAGAGGCCCAGATGCATTATTCAAGCGATAACAATGAACCTGTTCATGCAAACATAACAACAGCTTTTTGGTAAACAATCTCACAACTCCCCTACTGTGTCGAGGGGATGTGTGTAGTAATCTTCTGACAAACAAATCCAGAGCAAGCTGCTAGCTTTCTTCCATTTCCTGTTTCATGATAAATCAGGACATTGGCCCTTTTTCACACAAATGCAGCCTTCCTTAAGCAGTTTCATATTGTTGATCAGACATTCACTGAATGCATTGTTCACACTTTGATTGTTACACACAATCAAAAGCTGGGTTTTCAATCTGAATGATAATTTCTGGGAAATCCATTTTAATAGAAAGTTACTGAGGCAGCAAACGCTGAGCCTTTATCATTATTTTCTAAAAAGACAACTATAAATTCTATTTAGATAGTGCATATCTTTAAAATATTAGATGACCTTCTTATCCGGCTGCATTGGCTGCTCAAAAAATTCCACCCAGATATCTATATGACTCCCTGTTTAGTCTTAGTTATTAGTTATCATTTTAATAATGTTAATTATGACCCTATTTAGTCATTTCACTTGCAGTTTTGGAGTTTTACTTAATTTATTTTTTCCTTTATGTTTACAAGCTGCTTCTAACAAATTGATTTTTAAGAAAAATTCTTCTAACGTTATGCCTCCAAAATTGTTGAAAACCTTTGAATCTGGTCATAACTCAAAGGTAACTTGGTACCTTTAAGTGGTAATGTTTAGATAGAAGATGCCTATACAGTCATTTTACAAACAAATCCCCAAGCATTTTTTAATTGTATTTCTGCATGGCAAATCACCAGCAGAGCTGGAATTCATGCACAGGATATAGCCAGCTGCCCATGTAGTAAATGAAATAGCTAAAGATGAAAGCATGGTGCTCAGTGGATAATTTGTTTTCACTGTAATGTTTAATTACAGTCTTTCCTACAAAGGCATTTCCTTCATTATGTAATCACTGGGATATTTGGAGCTAATTAAGCAGATGCACTGCCATTTTCACTTTAATAAAAGTCACTGACAAAAGCAATGAAAGCAAAGGGAGCTGTTCTGGACGAAAATTAAGTTCCCATGGAAAAATAAACATTTCTATGCCCAGCAAGTTAGAAACACATTCCTGCTAGAGATACGTGCCTATTAACTGCAAATGCTACCTCTGCCCATTCAGGTGTCTGAGAGAAAAGCAACCGGAGACTCAGTTCCTACAGAAAGCCTAGAAAGCCTCTCCAGCATTTGCTGGATTTGTAAAGTAGGAACTCCTGAAAACTATGATGGCAGTTAAACAAAAAACACTTGCCAATTTTGAAAAAAAGAATCTTCCTCACAATCAATATATCTAGTTAAATGCATAATCAAGATTTTTTAGTCTGGAGCTTATTGCATTTTAACACCTTGCTAGCTGTATTTCACTATCGTGGCAATTTCCTAATGTTAGAATTTTAAGTTAGAGGAATTTTTCCTTTGTCTGTTTAGTTTGAGAGAAGTTAAAAGATAAATAGATTATCTTAGAATTAAAAGATAATGCTGTAAAAAATAAATGCCTCAGAGAGTAGAGTAAGATTCTAAAAAGCTCTGTGTCCCCTGAATAGCATGTAATAAGCATATAAACCTTAAGTTTCTAGAGCTGATTACCTGATACACAGAAAAAAATATAGTGTCTAACATTTCCTTGGGCTGAGCCTATACTTGAGAATCCTCTTGCAATTCCTCAGTCATTCCTAAGCAGGGAAGGAAATAACTAAAATTGAAGAAATTCATCACAGTACATGTTTCCCCATCTTACCTTTTGTGGCCTTCTTCTGTTCTGTTTCTGGCCTCTAACTTCTCCCTGTGGTAAGCAGCATTCATCTCATTACGAAGCCGGTCATTTTCCCGAGCAATGTCGGAAGCATTCTGAATGACCAAGGCATCATATGTTTTCAATCCCATATCCTCAGCATTCTGCAAGAAGCTTTTAATTGAGGTGACCTCTTGCTGTTTGATGCTCATCTTCTGTAGCAAGCGCTGACGAGCCAGAAATCCTCTTACAACTACCATAACAGAAGGAAAAATTATGGACCAAAGAAAGACAACTAATTAATTAGTGAATAACTTAATTCTTAAGTAATTAATTCTTAACTTAATTAACTGTGTGTTCTCTGTAAACATGAGCAAATAAATTCAGTCAACCTCTTACACAATGAATGAAAGAAATGTGATAGCATATAAATAACATACTAAAATGGAACTCTTTCTGATTTCTACTGTCAGTGATTAGAACGAAGTAGTGATAGTAAATTAATTCATAAATTTGAGCTATCAAAACTCAAAATGTTTACCTATGCTGAACATTATTTTTATTACATTACAGATGGAAACTCAGATATTGGCTACCGATTGGGAAAGCACACATTTACACTGCAAGGGTCAAAAGATCATTTTTTCAAAATAAAACCACAAATAAATGATTGTTGCACTGAATGCAGTAGGAATTAAAAGATCATTTGCTTTTTGGCTGCCTTAAAAAAGTGCTTTAAATATTTGGTGTACCTGAAAAAATCAAAACCGACAGAAGATTTTTTTAATGAGACCTTATAGACCTTCTGTTGCTCATTTCCTTTTAGCAAAACCAACTGGATTAATTTAATGCAAATTTCTCAACTGTATCTGTCACATCATGCCTGCATTTTTCAGCTTAAAATTTTCATCTGCATTGCATCAGCTTTATGTATCTACTAGGCCTATTTTTCACACTCTTTGTCAGCCTTATGTTGGGAGAAAATTTTGGTGCATCTCCAATATATAATAGCTTTTTATACTACTTTCCTAAGCATATAGATATAAGAAATTCTACTCAACCTAAATACTGCGTGGTCCCCCGAATTACCCAGCCAAACAGAAACACACGGCACACAGGGACCTTTAATTGGCCATGATTAATTCGGCACCAAATTAACCACTCCACCTGCAAAAGGGTGGTATCACTATTCTCTGACCATATGTTTTGGTTTGGAAGGAAGAGATAAGCTAACTAAAGCTGGTTTATTTGTGAGGGTTGGAGATTTTTTTAAGTTCTACATGATCCTGATTCTTTCCAGATCTGGAATGACTGCTGTGAACTTCACAGGGAAGAACCTGTTTTAGAATTTTTTTGCTTGTTGCCTGATATATTGTTGATTTTCAGTACAACAACTTACACATATCAAAAATAGTTGAACTTCATCATTGCTTATTATGGTTACTCTCATTCCAGCGACTGAAAGTTTTTCGTTAAGTGAAGTCAGCAGGCAACAGCCTGTGTAAGATAGTTTGAATTTGGGGGAAAATACTGAAAATGTTAATGTTAAGACTGGAAAGTAAAAAAAAGCTAAAATGCATTAGGACTTTTTAACAATATAATTAAGTTTCAGTCTTGGGAGTGCTGCAGAAGAACATCAAATGACACAGAGTCAAGCTGAACTAATCTGAAGGAAAAATGTAAACAGAGAAAGATACAATTAGTCTTTTGTGAATGTAAAATGTTATTACATAAAATAAACAGCTAAAACAGGGCAATGTAAAGTACTTTCTACCACCTTCTATGCCCTTATTTAGCTATTTAAAATAAGATTTTTTCTAGAGATGCTCAGTGCCTAGCTGATGAAGTATAAGTCAGGTAAATGTCAACATACTAATACTAATCCTTTCCAATGTTTCCAAACCACTGGGTTTTGAAACATTCAATTTTAGGTACTTTGAGATTATTTATAATGAACAACTTTGAAAGTTTGCATTTTTATAATCACAGTCAGCCATGCCATTTTCAATCCTTTTAGTTACATTCTATAAAATCTGACTTCTTTAAACCCTGGAACATTATTGCACTTACCCAATTTAGTTGAAAAGGAAATTAATAGTACAGTTATTTGTTGACAATTTTATGAGAGTATTAACATTGGACATACACGTTACTGAGAGCCTGAATTCATAATGTTGTTGTTGCAAAGGTAATGAATACATGCATAGAATATTATCAGAGCTCACTGCTCACAAGGACGTAAATTTCAAAAGAGCTTAATAACAGAAAAGTGTTACCTCACTTTCAAGTATTTTATTTAAACGTATCTGCTGCAGAGCAGATAGGGTATTTTGACAAATGGTTAAGCATCAAATCCTGGATGACTTTGGAAAAAAAGCTTTTTTTTTTTTTTTTTTTTTAAAGCAACGTTTTCACAAGTGTGTGTTTATGCGTGTACTTTAACCTTGACCAAAACCAAGAGTTGGTCACACCCCTAAGGTTGGTTAGGAAAAGAAAATGCAGAGGTCAATCCTCTGGTAGGATTGTTAGCAGGCATCAAAACTGCACAGTAGCACGTTAGGACTGTCCAGTATACCCAGTAGAGGTATCTCTAGCATACAGAGAACATACAGATACTCTGAACTGTACACTTCAATCAAAACTGACATGTTTTGAAGAAACATTCAACAAAATTTTTCCAGGAAGAGCTAGCAGACAGACACCCCTCTTTTCTTTTGCACATATTTTCAGGAACCGAGTAGCTCATATTTTCATAAAAAAACGGACATTTCACCACATATCCTTCCCTGTGAGAACATTTCAAAGATTTTGTCTTCGGTTCAACACAGAACAAAAAACCAATTTCATAACCTCAAAAACTGCTGTGAAGTGAAATTGTGATCTCTTAGACCTTTACTGCTCAGTTTCATCTGCTACTGTATGGGTACTACGATTGTTTTCTGAACTTGCTCCTCACTTACTTAGATCTAAGAAATTCTCACTTATGCAAATTAAAATAATTGGGGTTAGCACCCAGAAGGCAGAAGAATATCTACTTCTGTGCAGTTCATCTAAGGATAAAGATCAAAATAATTGAAATTCAAGTAGACCATGGATCTGGGTTATGTGAGAAATGTATTAATTATTGTGTAGACAATGCATTAAAGTTAATTCCTAATCTACATGAAATGTAAGGGAGGAACCTCAGCATGATGGATTTTCCTACAGGTAAAAATAATTGCCTTAGTGATTCAATAAGGTCAAAACTTCCCATATGTAGTTCTTATACTTGTGAAAAAATATGACAAAGTCCCTAGACTCAGAGATCCATTTTTATATAAAAAGTGTTTTTACACATGGTTTCACTTTAGTTTCCCCTCCTTCTTTGCCTGCATATGTTAACTTTCAGGATAATAGGAAAAGACTTATCTGTTTTGTTCTGGTTTTGCCCAATTTTATGGGAATGCTGAAGGGACTTCTAGTAAAAATGAGGTAAAAACAATTGAGAAGAATTTTGGACCAGACTTGTTTTCCCTTTAAGTTAAGTCCTTACATCATATATGGGACCGATACAGGCTGATACAGAAATTACTGACCAGTTTTGCTATTAGACAATACACTGTCAAGAGAGATTTAGCTTCCAAAATCCTCTGTATTCAAAGGATGAGGGGAGAAAAATGTGAATAAGCAGAAGTACAAATATTACAAACTAAATATCACCATCCCAGTTTAAAAGTCTATGGATCCCAATTTTGGGATTACATAAGAACAGTGCAGAGCTACCCTATGCTATCCCTCACCTTCTAGAGCTCTTTGGCATGCTATGTCTGCAAGATTACAATTGTAGTTGTTTGCAGAGGGCAGCTTATTTCATGAGCTAATGTAGTCAATTGGATGTCAAGCAAGTTCTTGATTTTCTTAAGTTTCCCAGACCATAAAAAATATGCAGTTTTGGTGGAAATGACATTTCAAGTTAGCCTAACTGAGGAGGGCTAAACCGAAAAAAATATTTCAGTAAGGAGCCAAGAAGATCTATTATCTTCATTCTTCAGGCAGAGTATAGGAGATGTCTGTTCTCATATCTCTGCAAAAAATTGACATATCTGAGGATGTTTTACATTTTGGTGTAGGGTTATATGAAAGCACACTGTTTGCAAATTGGACTCTGAAAAGTAAATGTTTCCTTTATTTGTTAAAGTCAGCACAAGAAGGGAAAGAGGATAAATCACCGCTGCTTTGCTAAATGTGAATACAACCAGGTGATTCACACAAACAAACACAAGGTATACACCCATCTGAACTGTGGCCTGTGTTAACTGTCACTCTCCACATTCATTCCTGAACTGCCATGATTTTGATTTCACTTGCTTCACGTTTTCTCTTGGTTCCTCTCTTTCCCTGCACCCTCACAGTGAGGAACAGATAGTTAAAATGAAAGAGGTTTATACATTTTTATGTGCAATATTACATATCTGACTAAAAAAGCCCAAGATAAATCTTTGTCTTTTTAATTTCCTTTAAAAAGGTGATAATAGGAATTGTTGCAGACATCAGCCAATTAGATAAATAATGCATTGTGTGAAGGAAAGCTTCTCCAAACAAAGCAATATTCACATTTGCAGTAGTTATTTGAGATTTTGACAGGAAATGGAACAAAAGTAATAGAAAATCAGGAGGCAGTGGATAATACCTCCTTTTAAAAATGTGCCAAAAAATGTCAGTGTGACCTTACTAAAAATGCAGGCATAAAAGGGAGGACAAAATGTCTAAACATACAACCCCTAATAGTCAAATATGAAAGCTGTAAGAAAAGTGGATAAACATATTAAATTATTAGCTTTGTATTCACTGTCGATATATTTTAACACATTGCAATTTTCTATCATTCTTATGCTGATTCACAGAAGAAGTTAAAGATGATATTAATGCCTTGAAAAATCACCAAACATACTTTAAAAAGGAAATACTCAAGATCCCTAAGTTTTAATTACAGTCAACAGTTTGCCATAAAGTTATGGTTGACAGACAGAAAGTGCAAGCATGACCAATGTTAATATAATCTCAAAAAATCTGTATAAGTAGTTAGCTGGAAATATGTCTGTAGGGAAATGCATAAAATACAGGAACTACTGAAGGAGGAGAATTTTTTTGTTGTTGTTATGCAATATTCTGCTCAGTGTATTAAGTGACAGCTCAGGAATGCTTGTTCTGTAATTGTTACCTTTTTGGCAGGTTATAATTTTCTTCTGAAGCTGAAAGCACAAATCGTTGAGATGGTCAGCTTGCCAGTACTTAAGAAACACTTTTCGGACTCCTATCTAGAATACAAACAGCAGGGAAACCTTTACCATCAAGAAAAAAGGCCAAAATAATGACAGGTAAATAATGATAGTATGTATGCAATCCAGCTAAGGGTTGAGATGAGATCTGCAACTTAAAAGTACGATGCCAATATTTGTTCAGAGAGGTACTATCACTTGGTTGAATAGAAGATGTATTTGGGAAGGATGAGCAAGCAGACAGACACAAGTCTCCCTTCCGTTCCAAAACCATCCAGAACAAATATTACAATCTTCAAGATAAACACAGGTCAGAAAAAAAAAAACACATTCTGAAGGTAATGATGCCAATATGTTACACAACATAATAGAAAATAAGGTTTAGTTTTTATTAAACAGAGGGATGTGGGCAAGGAGAAAGGTAACAAGCCATAAACCCTTGTGGAGCGAGACATAGTAACAGATAGCTGTCACCTGTGCAAGAGGAACAATCTAACCTAAGCTGGTGAGTGAGAGAAACTCACTGTTGTTAGTGAGAATGATTCCTAATGTCCAGCAAAATTATGAATCCTAGTTCCCAGGCTTGCCTGATAAAGCTGTTCAGCAGGTCTCATTTTAGAATTATGCCTAAAGCAGAGACAGAGGGTCTCATCAGTGAAAAGTAATCTCTTAAATATTGATGGAGTTTATAAGCTTATTCTGGTGCTGACTCGTTGCTTAGTTTCTCATCATTAGATGCCCTTCCCAATTAAAGAAAAATTCAGCTAGTTAGACTAAAAGAAAACACCTTCCTTTTGATACCTTCTGAACATGCTGAAACAATCCTTAAAAATTCTTCTCTGTGTAATCTTCAAAGCATTCCTATCTAATAGCCTTTAAAAAAACCACCACACATAAGCAAGCTACTCTACAAACAGTAAGTAAAAAAAAATGGATAAATAATGGGCTTTTTATACCATTTTCTTCTCAGGAATTCTGTAGAAGAAACTTTCTTTCACCACATAGAAATAAAAGTACCAGTACCATACAACTGTACTATCCTGTGAAGACTATAGCATCTGTCTAGCTATTATTTTTTTTTTATGGCTAATAGTCATACTGATTAATTAATACAAGTGTGACTGAAGTTGCAGGAATTCATTCCAAATCTTGTTTGTCTGCAGCTCAGAAGCTCAGTCTCTTCTCATTGCACCATCCTGCTCTACGGCTGTTTTTTCAGTACACATCTGGGAGACAACTATCAGCAGGGAGATTGTCACCTTTTCAGCTATTTGTTTTTAATCCAAACACTATTGTCAGATGTAGATCACTGGTAGTGATGAACTACCGAAAGTCAGGACATATATATCATGTCTACACTCCATTAAAAAAATTCAGAAATGACTGGGGCACATTTTTGTCCCTTGGCTTCCCTTTGCTCCACTCTAGAGAGAAACTCTTTTAAATAAAATATTTTAAAGAGTTTCTAATTCTGAAGTTTGAGCTGACAGAAAATGATGGTGTAACTGTCTTTTAGTGAAAATCAGATGCACTCAAATGGCAAAATTAGAATTCTTTCAATTTTTTTTTTATGTGAGTATCTTTTTTCCCAATGAAATAGGCCTTTTGTGTAATTGCAAAGTGTGAGAAGGCAAGGTGATAAAAAACACATTTTACTTGTCTTGCCATTGTAGAAACTCATAAATAGGAAATATGCTTTCTTTGCATGGCAGAAAATGCCTGGAAGATCTATTTCAGAAAACTGTGCAGTTACAGAAATTCTAGCTATTCCAGAGCAGCTCTTGTGTTCAGACCATCTATTCTGGAGTAAACCTTCTGCTTACAAATTCTGATTACATTATTCCAGAACAATATTACCTTTTTCTAGATCCTGTTTCTACACTCTTAGCCACCCTGGTATAAATTATATCTTTATATTTACTTAATAGATTATTATGAGCGATGCCTTCCAATTTTCACCTTATGTGAGGCAATCTCACTGAGATCTCATTCTGCCCTTATACTCTGCTCTTAGGAACATACCCGCATCCTCATTTTTTTGACTGGAGAGTTACAAAAAAAGTTTTCACTTTTCTTCCTGTGCTTTCAAAATTCTCTCTTTGCCCAGTTGTCTTAGCACTCTGACATCCTTCTTCATCCATCATCTGCTCTGGAATCTGCTTCTTTCCCAGGGCTTGTTAAATTTCTACAGGAATCTTGCCTCTTGTCCTTATTTTTTCCTGCCTTATTTCATCAAAAAGTTCTAAGAAAAAGAGGCCAACCGCTTCCTCCTTCAATTAAATTTGCTTCTCTTTTAGACATGTAGTCCTGTATCATGAACAAGCAAACCTTTTTTGTTTTCCCAGCAAACCATGTCAATTTTCTCCTCTCTTCCCAACAAGCATTCTATTTTGGTGCCTTCAACTTTATTCCAGGACATCAGAACCCCACCTTGACTCCTCCCACCACATCCACTCTATCACTAAACCCTGTGAATTCTTTAATAACTGCTCATCAAACAACCGTTTTTTCCATCCAACCTTTCAAAACACATTTTCAACTTCCCTTATTAGCAGCTTTGGCTACCAAATCCTCCATTGTCTTGCTCACATCTCCTTAAATCCAGAATTCTTCTATAAGAATAACTGAATTATTATTAATATTAACTGTAATTAAATTATCATGCAGTTATTATAATTACCATTTGTATCTAAGTAGCTCTCAGACAACCAAAGCCTGGATAGAAATACTTAAAAAAATTATGTTCTTCTACTCTGATTATATTTTCTCTTTGTACTCCACTCTTCCTTTCCTGATACCCTCTACATCATGGCATGGCAGGCTTATGCCAAATCATCCACTTTTTCCTCATTTCTGCCTCTTTCCCTCTATTCCTTAAAATGATGTTTCTCCTCTTCCTTCCTCACTAGAAGTCTCTAAAACATTCCTCTCTAGGGCAATATTATAGAATTCTGAATGTAGAAAAGATGAAAAGTTACATTTTTACAAAGCCCCGATTAGCAGCAGTGCCCGTGACAAAACTAACAAGCCCATTCTCAATTATTCTCATAATTAACATCCAGGCTATATTTCAAATGTGTGACTTAACTAAGCATTGAGTTGCAATGTGCAGTCACAAAATCACAGTCAAGACAACTGCATAAACTTACGGTCAGTTTAGCTACATGAGTTTGGCATTGTAGGGTCGCAAAACCAGCTGGGGGAGACACAAAGCATTAGAGCTCTTTTTTTCCCATCCTACACACTAGGAACAATGTAAATGGAGTTATTGTGGCATCTGTTATGCTAAGAACTTTATTAGTAGAAGCGTGCTACAATTTTTAAGTGAATGGAGGAATACAAAATGTCAATACAAATTCATTTTTACATTTCGATAAAAGCTATTTATAGATTAAACATCATATGCTAGGTCTGTTGAGAGCAGAGCAGACATGTATAGAAGAAACTGCTATAACACACTTGATTATGTTAGTATGGCTGAAAATCTGCAAAGCTCAATCTCTGGTATTCTCTAAAGTAGACCAAGAACAAGCTCGACTCACTGCCCTCTGTACAGTTCTGGTGTTTAGTGAAAGCAATAATGCTGAAAAATGTTGGAATTTCATATGCCAGATATCAAAACAATTTCTGAGGCTGCCACTTGTCTTCACTCTGGTCTCTTCTCTAATCACAAAATGTTTCCTTCTTGCCTAGGGGAAAAGAAGGTTAAAATGTTCCTCCACTAAAGCACTCACTTTTCAATACTTTCTGGACTACAAAGTGCTCTTATCTGAGTCTGAAATTTTAATGTCATTCAGACTCCTGTAAAAGTAAACCATCTGTGAATTACAGTCATAGTTATTTTAATTAGAAAAGCATTAGGGTTTTAAATGTTATTTTTCAAAATGACACATTTTTTAAAGATTAAGTAAAATTGTCATTGATGACTACCAAAGCTTCAATTACTGCTACAGGCCTTCTTTTTTTTTCCCTGGGAGGAAGAAGAAAGGATGGGAGGGAGCTGTTCTTTCTCTCTTTCTTCTTCTTCTTTTTTTTTTTTTTTTTTTTTTTTTTTACAGAAAAGGTGTAGGATGTAGAAGTACAGACATTCAAAACTATGGAATGGATGCTGAGATGGTGTGTAGGTGGCATGGAGGCAGTATTAGCTCATACTTAATAGGTGTCAAGGGAATCTGTAAAGCTGTTCTTTAGTTTAAAAAAGGCAATTTGTGGGAGTGCTGTGTGTTTCTGGCAGTACTTTCAAAATAGCTACCTACAAAAGACAGAGAACTATAATCTAATGATATTTTACACAATGACACACATTTTCACAGTGCATTAATGAAATGTAAAAAAAAGCCTTAAAACTATTGTAAAATGTGTCTTTTTGCAGTGTACACGTCTGAAAAAATATTGTAAAGACAAACACATTTACAGGGTACTGATCTTTTTACAAGGACTGAAATGTTTTTTTTTTTTAAAGGCTTACTCCTTCTGCTTTATTGGTTAGCTTTTCTTCACACGTTTTAAGAGTCTTCCTTTGTCTCTGACAAACTAGTGACCTTGCACCATAGTTTGTACTGAATCAACCCACAGTTCAGCATAACTTAAGAATGGCCTTAATATAAACTATGTGAGTAGTCCAGCATTCATGCAAGTGACATTAAGCATTTATGGAAGCGCTTGTCAGAAGTTGAACTTTAGGGAGAAAAACTGTCATTCAGCTCTCTGGGAAAGGATGAAAAAATGGTTGTCCCTCTTGCAAAAAGTGTACAAACCTCACAGCTCTTTGCACTTGTGAGGCGACAAAAGGGACTGCCCTGCGGGAAAGGAAGCGATCAGGAACTACAAGATGTATGTCAGAAATACTCAGTGGAGGAAACCCTACCCCAATTTTAGCTCATGAAATCTCTGTTATTACTGAACCTATTATTCTAGTCTTTCAAAATTCTAGAAATAGACGTATCACCAAAAGAAACAATATGAAAGTGTCTCTCTGTGTGAATTGAGAAGTACAGGCAACAGGGAGAGCCATGGCAGAGAAAGCAAAGCCCGAGGTAAGAGACTGGAAAACTAAACCCAGAGAAATAGGAAAAGAACACTGGGATCAAATATGAAGTGAAATATCCAGAAAAAAAAAAAAAAAAAAAAAGAAAAAAAAAAAAAAAAAAAAAAAAAAAAAAAAAAAAAAACAAAGAGAAGAAAAAAAGAGAAAAGTGTCAAGAAAGTTGCACACAGATAAAGTCAACTTTGAATTAGAGAAAGAGAGAGGGAGACTTGGAATACAGATGTGAGAAATCTGGATGGAAAAGCTATGAGAAAGAAAATAAAATCTGCAAGACTAGTAATCATAAGAAAACCCTGAAAGGTGGACAGGGAAAGAGGCAGAAATATATTCTAGAGCGGAAAAAATATAGAAATAGGAAACAAAAATAATAGTTCCGTGTTGAAAGATCGGGAGCTTCTGAGCATTCTGAGGTTAAAGTGAGCCATCCATCCTATTCTCTGGCCAAGGGGATAGGATGGACACTTGTATTGTGTGGCACAAAATAGCTGCTGAGAAGGATTGCAGGTGGTGGCTGGCCCTGGCCAGCTGTTTGGTAGTAAAGTCACTTTGTGCTGATTTCTGCTACTAGGCAAATTATTTCCAAGAATATAATGGGATGGTATAAAGGGGCAAAGACATAATGGGACAATGTAGTTTTGCTGATATTATTACAAGTATGAGGGAAATACAGACACTGATGTTCTAACCATTTACTGTTAGTCTGGAAACTCCTCCTGGGATATTTTTTTTAAAATGTGATCTTCATAATTTATTTAATTTTAAAATTGCCTAAAAGAAAATTGCCTCATGAAATAGGATATTCAAACCAAAAAGGAACATTGACTTCCAGCACAGTTAAAATTACTAAATGAGAAATTAATAAATTGGCATATGATTTATGAATATTCAGTTTTCCTACTTGAGGGAAAAAAAAGTGTTAAGAATGCCTTATACAAAGTACTGCTTACAAAGTACTCTAGTACTCTAGTACTTTATCATATCATGGACAAAGCAATTTGTATTTCAATATAGCATAACCATTTTTGTTTTAAGCCAAAATAAACAGTTCTGTTTAAAAAATAAAGCTATCTCTGAACGAAGCATACAATTTACATACATATGCCACTTATGTTCTGTACTTTCGTTTAATCATAAACATACTTCTCCCCAAAAGGACCCTGGCTTGTTAATATTGTATATTAATATATTGAAATAAAAACTACTTAAAGACAGCTGTATCAAATCCAATAAATGAAACACCTGTAGGTCAGTAATGAAATATATTTCTCTTTGTGATTGGTTAGATTTGGATCAGACTCTTAATTTTCTTTCTGTGGTTCTACAAGTGGTAGAAAAATTCAAAAACTCTAGATGGACTTCTGATACTTCCCTTTATTGAGGGCTTATTCTCTGTTTTAACATTTTTTTCCGAGTGGAAGAAGTTTAATAATACAGCTCCACACTGGCAATGATGATTTCTCCAGAAACACTGTAGGCTCCTGGAACAACTCTAGCACAGTCTGTAGCTGTAAAAACGTGAACTGGCGCTAACACAGAATCTATCATCTCACACAACTACCTGATGATGATTTGGAGCTTCATAAAACATTTGACCGACTTTTCTGTACAGCTTATTTCATACCTGATGAATCTTTGGATCATCCCATTCAAAGTTAAAACTTGTCTTACTCTTTCCAAAATGAGTGATCTTTTGTGTCCAAGGCTAATGATAAGAAGGAATCATTGTGGATTAGAAGAATCAGGATGAAAACTGGAAAGACAACCTAAGAGAAAGCTTTTCTTAGACATTTTTAAGGATTCCTCTTTTAACCAGACAAGCATTTCTAGCAGTCAAAGCCTGAAAGATTCACTTTCAATGAAGTCTGGCCTTTGAAGCACTTGTATTTAACAGCTGCACTGTAAAACAAGAGCAAATTAAATTGATATTTTGTTTTACTTCTAGTATAATAGAAGTTGTTTGCATTTCATCAAGCTCCATCTGAAGTCACTGAGAAGGATTAATTGCAGACCACTGACCTTAGCTAAACAAAATGTAAAGCTCTAAGTTTTGATGAGAAAGCTCAGTAAGCTATGAGCTAACTCTTCTTTATTGAATTTATATTTGCAAGCTTAACAGTGTGAGGAATGATAATCCAAACAAATGAAAGTTTCCTTATGTCAGTAAAAAAAAAAAAAAAGGCAAAAAAAGTCAAGGACTGTTTGTGCCCTGTACTTCCCCCAAAGCATGATGTCTGCAAGTTAGTCATGCTATTGTAGGCTTTGCTTAGCTAAGACATGCCTGTATGACAATAAAGCAACACAGCACTGAAAATGTGGCTTCCCTAATGTAAAGAAAGGCCTTAAGATGTTCTGGAGGGCAGGAGATTTTTCTGCTTTACATGGAGCAGCCAGTATTTCCACTCACTTTGACTCTTCCTAACGTTAATAGCAAAACTCACTGACTTCTCCAGGGGTTAAATGAGCCTATTACTTTCACTCTGTCTGGTGTAGGAATGGTTTGTTTTGATTCAGAAATCTGATTTTCTCTTACATCGGGTGTGCTTAAAAGTCACAGCAAGTAGCTAAGCTTGTCACGATCAAGTATACATTTAAGCTGAAAGAACACCTTATCTAGTCTGCTCACGGAGTCAGGATGCAAAACCTGCCTTTCATTAGTAACTCTGCACTTTTATAATTTCAGTAGTTAAGCTTAGTGCATGACTGAAACTGCATGGTATGCCAGCTTCAATGAAACAGCTATTTTATTGTCCTAGTTTAGCTATCTTCAGTTCAGCTTACCCAAGTAACAGCAACAACTCATAAACCTATCAACACTTCCCTAATAAATACTTTCTTCTAACACAGAAGCTGCTGAATCAAGCGCCAGACGTTGGCTAGCTGATAGTGTTTGCTCTTATGCTCTACTAAACAGTAGAAAACAAACCAAAATTGGATTCAGGTATTGGATCTTCTTCACTTGTCCTCCATTTTTGAACTGACTGCCGTATTCTCTGAGTAGGCTCTGGGTTTTGTTGTCTTGTTGGTTAATAAAACACTGTCCAAACACAACTTATGTAATAAAGAAAAGCTAAATTGTAGGCAGGAAATAAATACAAAGAAACCATTTTCTTTATTCATTTTTGGGCTTGCGCATCAAAACACATTATCTACTTTCCCCTTCTCCAAGTTAATATTGCCTTTCACAAAACGGGAGGGTGAGGTACATTATCAGAAGACCTTGTTAATGTTTATAAATACGTAAAGGGTGAGTGTCAGGAGGATGGAGTCAGGCTCTTCTAAGTGACAGGCAATGAAAGGACAAAGGGGCAATGGGTACAAGTTGGAACACAAGAGATTCCACTTAAATATGAGGAAAAACTTTTTCATGGTGAGGGTGACTGAACACTGGAATGGGCTGCCCGGAGAGGTTGTGGAGTCTCCTTCTCTGGAGATATTCAAAACCCATCTGGACGCATTCCTGTGTGACCTGCTCTAGGTGTTCCTGCTCTGGCAGGGGGATTGGACTAGATGATCTTTCAAGGCCCCTTCCAATCCCTGATATTCTATGATTCTGTGAGAAGGAACTTTAAAGTACCACTCAGATTCACTCAGCTATAGAGTCCAGATCTGTCTTTTTCCCCTCTCCTATGGAGTTGATTGGCAACTTCATCCTCTGATGATGACATATAAGCAGGAGGTTGATTTCAGATGCCTTCTGATTTCTCCTAAACTTCACCATCTTTGATGTGGATATTTTAGCTCTCTGGGTTTTGTTGTTTTGGTTTTTGTTTTTTGCTCAATTTATCTATCTGAATCTGCAACAGCTTTTCAGGGAAGGGCAGGTAACAGTGTTGGGGAAGACATTTTTTGACTTATTCATGAACCCCTGCATCAAATAGATTTTCAGTTCCAGCAGTGACTCATTTGAAGTAGTTACTGCTGGCAACAGTGGCTGAATAAACTGGTTATATGTGCAACCCCCTACTTCTTGGTTGATTTTTAATGATGTACTACAGATAACTCCTTTCCACTGGCTTTGCTAGCTGACATCATCCTAGGTTTCTAATTCCTCTTTTCCTCCCCTTTCTTCCCCCTCCTTCTCCTTTTTAATTTTTTTTTCTTTTTTTTTTTTTTTTCCAGAGTCCTCTGCTGTAAAAGCATAGAAGAGGGCACCCATGACAACTACAGATTGTATAAGCTTCCTCATTTAGGTTGTTATTTAAAGTTCAACTTTCAAGATTAGTCAAATGAATCAAAAAGGTAATTGAAAAGAGAGATATTATGTGACACAGACATTAGTCACTACTGCTGGTAGTTGGGTACATGTTTTGTATCACCTATACAAAATGTGTTGGTATCACGCTTGTATTCACTGTGTATCTGTCTTAAGAAAGTGTCTGGACTCAGAGTGAATTTTGCCCTAGAAATTAGAATTATCATCTTTCCATCTGTTTGTCATAGCTCTCTGTGGCTTGAAAAGGTGTAAGGAAAAGGTCACTCATTTTTTGAGACCTTGTTCCTTTCAGCTTAGTCTGTTGCCATGTGCTTCTGAGTCACTGAGTGACAATGGTATAACTCTCACCCCCAAACCCTCCTATTCCATTTAACTTATCAGCATCTCTTAAGAGCTTTGTTCCTTTCTGGTTTGAAGGACAATGCATTATGCACTGCTGTAGTTTGGCACACCTGACTTCTTCAGGTGTTAATGAGACTCTGGAGTCAGAACCTCTATAATCTGTTTGTGATCACAGTTTCAGTCCCCTGCATGATGCTGGGATTCTGTTTTGCAATTTCCTTTCTACATTTTTGTCTTTCAAGGTTTCAGGCTTGTTTTCAAGTGCCAATCACTACAGAATCGTTTGTCTTGAGCTGTAGTTTTTCACCGATGGCCAGTTGTTTTGTTGGGGGTTTTTTTGTTTTTGTTTTTTTCTTTCAGGCTGTAATGTTACTGGCTCCTGGGGAAATAAACTCCATAGGCATCCCGGTCTGTGTTTCATGACTGGAACACAATACTCAATTACTGTTACACAGCTTTTGCCCAACGTCAAGCCTGTAGCCCCACACAAGTTCTGAATGTTAGTGGTACTCTCAACTCCAGGTACTTGTAAGGTACAGCTTCTAGATATTAATTACTGTTTTTTATAGGGAACTTTTTGGCAAGGATACAGAACATACCCCAGAGCTGACTTGAGAAACCTGAGTAGGGGAAGCAAGTCTATTTTAATGTTGGTTTTTCAGGGTCCATCCTTTTGCTTACCTACTTCCTTTAATGACTAAAAAGGGACTTGTAGAGTATTTTGACCATAGAGAAATCTTGTTATGTGTCCAAGTGGAGGTTATCATGCATGTGTGCTCCCAACTTGATGTGAGACTGACCTTTGTTCCCTTTATAACTAAGGAATCAGACTCACTGAGAAACATCCATAACACAAAGTCGAACATAGTCTTTCTTCTACATAAAGAGTTGTAGAAACTTTTTTATGGCCATCTTATTGCTTAGAGGTCATGCACAAATTAGAAGACTTATGTTAAACCATTCCTTCAAACTAATATTCCCAAGGCCTGTAAGAGTCCAGTACCTAAACTTCACACTTGTCCTTGAAACATGTCTGCATGCTCTCTTGTGGAATAGATTTCAGTCCTCCCAGGCTGAGAAAAGACCTGAAGCTGAAGCTCACATTGCCTGGGAAAATGTTCTACACATTAAGTCACAGAAAGCTTCCTTTCTGTATGATAGCTTATATAGTCTGCAAGGAAACATAATTTTCTTTAGAAATTGCATGTGTCAAAGAAATCAAATGTGCTCAGTTACAGTTACCCAAAGGAGGTCATTGAGTACTCTGGACAAATGGAGATGTCCACCTTGCAATCCTTACATTAGTGAGGATTAACTAGGATATAAATAGGGTAAGGAGATGGGATAGGAAGTTGAGAGCTTCCTGTTCAGTGTTTGGCTTTTTTTTTTTTTTTTTAACTTTACTTGATTCACAGAAACACTAGCTACTTTGGCCTATCTCTCAGTCAGCATGCTGGTGCCTACAAGGCATTGACCAGATGGGAAGTCCTAAGGAGTTGCTTTGGGTTTCCCCTATTATGACAGTCTAGCATTTATTATAGGATTTTACATAAAGAAAATGTGCAGGTATTTTTTTGGGTTTTTTTTTGTAATTCAGAGACCATTCAACCACTAAAACGTGTACACCAGATACCTTTAAAAACCTGGATGCAAATGTACACAGGGTACGTGCTTAATTGAAATCTTTTCCCTCCCACAAGAATACACTGATTTTTTTTGACACAATGATCACTGCTACTCATATGCTAGAAAACTCAGAAAAAAGAATATATTAAATGTCAAAAGAATATATTGCCGCAAAGGATCTGGTGGCTTGCCACAATGGAAATGACTCAGCTAGCTTGTTTAAAGAATGATATTTTAATTGCTCTGTAGATCACAAACCTGCCAGCCTTGTAATTTACACTGCTGAAGAACAAGACGACACCTCTCCTTGGCAGACAATTTCTTCTTCTCTCCTGCAGCTGTATCAGCCAAATCTTTATACCTAGAAAAATCAGCAGAAGTAGAGTTACTCTAGTGTTGGCCTGGTTAATGGCTTTGCAGACATTGTTAGTTTTCCTTTGATTCTCAGATCTTTGATATCCAAACTGGAAGCTTAGGATTCTCCTAAGGGTAAAGAAAACAAGAAAGCCAATCACTTTTATATCTTTATATTATTAGACATGACCTTGGTTAATAACAGTGTGGGACAAGTGGTGCCTAAACCCCAGTTTTGCTTCCTGTCAGTTCTTTGGATGCCTCACTGAAAATCAATGCAGAAAGAATGCAAAGCTTCACTGACTGATTTCCTTGCTATTGAATCGGGTCACTGGAAGGAGGAAAATATTTTTTCAGTATGTGTCATATGACATATGGCTATTAAGGAGCAATTCATAAACAAGTGACATTGATAAAAATGTTTTCCATCAGTCTGAAATAATTTTTTCTTTATTTTGAACAAAATGTCTAGTAGCAGAGAGACTTTAAAGAACTTGATCAGTTTACATTATTGGAAAGAAGATCAAGGGGAGACTTGATTACAGCATCGAGTACCTTCAAAGACAGAAAATACTAGATATTAAAGGGCTCTTTGATATACCAGATAAAAGAACTAATGAACTAAAGTGGAAACTTAAGTCACACAAAGTCAAATAAAGTATAAAATTCAAATTTTAACTGTGGACTAATTACAGCATATTACTAAAGAAGTGGATGAATTTTGCAGATCTTGATGCTTCATATTATTACTGTGCTTTCCTGAAGTTATTCCACAGTCTAGATTTGACTGGATGTAATGAGACAGAATTCTTTTTCATTATAAAAAGCCAGTTTTTGAAAAAGAAATGTTTTGCAGAAGTGTTACTTTTGATTAAATTCTCAATGAAGCAGGGTAAGTTTTGATTTTGCAGGTTAACTACATTTCCTGACATTTTATTTATTTGGTTCTTCCACAGCTGAATTCAAGTATTAGCTCTGGTGCAACTCAAAAATGTGCTGCCCTGGGACCACTCACACCGACTGTGGCAGGCAAAGCTGCAGGGCTGGAATGACTTCAGGGACATCAGTGGTCCCAGGAGCTGTAGCAACTCTGAAGCAACGTCTGCAGACAAAATTCTCTGAAGCCAAATTTCATCTAGACTTCTAGTTTCCTGGAGCTCCAACAGATCCTTGGGTGTCTCAGCTCCCGCAGTCTGGAAATGTCCTCTGGTCTGGTAGCAGTCCTGCTGAGGACAGGACTCCATGACTGAGTCTACATTAGTANAAAAAAAAAAAACCAAACAAGAGCCTGTCTATTTATTAAGTATTCTGATATGTTCTATTAAAACTTTTTTACCTTCCAACAAAGCGTAGCCACATCTAAGCTGCCTTCACTAGCCTGTCATAATTCCCAAATTGTGCCCAGGAATTGTTAGGAAGAACGCTGGTGGGAAGGGGCCAAAACTTCACCAAAGATCCTTTTAGTTAGTGTAACCCTCCAGATTAGCAGTAGAAAACTGTCCCAATAGCTCAACTAGTTGTTTGGTCATTAAGACATTTGTTTTATGGTCTGCTATTAAGGCTCTGGCCACCTCATTTCCATACTTGTATCAACTGGATTTTCTTAGAAATCATGGAGAATTAGTGGTGTTAGAGAGACAACCGGTGGAAAGCTCAGCAGCTGCTGACGGAAACAAAGATGATTCAGCATTGACTTAGCAATGCATGAAGAAGTAAGTAACTGTGAAAGTGGTCAGCTTGAAACTTACTCACAGCAGAAACCCTAAGAAATTTATTTCATTCCTGAAAAAGAGCCAAATTAAAATTTCTAAGTTTGGATCAGATTCACTTTAGAACCATGCAAATCACAGGAATCAAAACAATGAACTAACCATTCTTCACAATCTCTATTATACAGGAAGCCAGACAAAAATGATTCACTGCTTTCCCCAGCTTTAAAAGTCTCTGAAATTCCACTGCATTATCTTGGAAGTCTAATCAGGGTTTGCAATTCCCTTCTATCCATTAAAACAAGCTCTATCTTAGAAAAACAAGACAGGCTAATGGTTGTAGTAGCAGAGAAAGGGCTAACTATGGAAATACAATTCTGCCGCAAACCTCCTCTGTGCACACACTAAGTCATTTAGAAGATGATCTACCTTTCCTGTTAGAGACCAAAAAGCTGCACTCCTAGCTCAAGTTAATCATCTTGTTTTCAAGACAGGCTGTGAAGACAGGTTTTTCTGTAGGGTGACTTGTTCTATGCATCCTAGATATTTTTGTTAAAATGAGAAGAGATTGCCCTCTGGAGGTGCCTTTCTCTACTGACCATAGGTGGACTCAGAAGAGAAGTCTAGGCTGGATGCTTGTGTTCTGGATGGCTGAGAGAAATCTTACCCTTACGTCTATTTGTCTGACTTAATTATTCATCTGCAGAGTAACTAACAGAAGAACTGACAGAACTTCCTTATGTCTTCTGTCTTGTTCAAATATACTGGCTATCTAAGCACCTAGGATGAAAAAGCAGCTTTAGACCTGGTGTCATCATCTGCTATCTCAGATCAATCACTTTTATTTTGTATACGGCTGCTCAAACAAAAACAACATCAAAAATTTGTAGCTATTTTTCAGCCAGAACGGTTCCGTGATTTGATTCTCAGTCCAGTTGTGCAAACACCAGTGTTAACACCAGGGAACTAATGGGAAAGGGTAAGTGGGAATAAGCACATCACACCTGTTGGTGGCAGCTCAAATTTGTTCTGGACAAAAGTGGTATCTAATCATAACCTCATTTGATTGTTTGTACTTTACTTTAAATGATTTATTTTTTTTTTATTATTTTTATTTTGGGCATGAAGATTCTTTTTTTTTGTTTATTTTAATCTTGCTATTGCCCTCAGTAAAAAATATGTTAAAAAGAAAGCAAACTGAAATGGACAATAAACTAAGATATGAGGAAAGAAATAAAAACTTATATGTGAGACATCATTATCAAAATGCAAAATGACAGTGTATCAAATACTTTCTAATGTGAAATGAGCTTGTGTTACTATGTAGCCACAATAATTTAATGTCCTCTTAAATTTAACCCTTTAATGGTGTCAAGAATAACAACAATTACTACTATTCAAATTTACTGTGTCACATAAAATAGTAATAAAAAATACTGAATTTATGTTGCAGACTTGTATAGATAAAAATGAGTTACTTCCAAACAACAGGGCTTGCTTCTGGGCAAATGTAATCTGGAGAGTCCTTAAAACTTTCCCTTACCAAGGAATTCTTCCTCCACCACTGCAACCTTAGTTCACTCTGAAGTGAGTGAACATACTCAATTCAATACTGGGCTTCTTCTCACTGACAGGTCATACATTTTAACCTAGGTAAGTAACACAGTGTATTTGTAAGGCTTTAGAGAGGATCCTGAGGATTCCAGTGAGCATACTCAGGGCTACCTTGCTAAAAAAAAAAAGTCTCTAATTTGGTGAAATACACTTCAGCTAAACTTGGATTGATGGGTTAGTTGGATAGACCTTCTTAAAAGTCAGTAGAAGACACTATTCAGGTGTCATATACTTTTCTGTAATATCAATGCTTAAAATAAGCCAGATGAATTGTGCAGTCTAAGACCCCCATTTCGTTCCAGTGAGTATAAAGGTAGTTCACACTCTTGACTCCAGCATAGACATCTAATATCAGACAAAGTACATCTCCCTCCTAGCCGCCTCAAGAAGTTGATAAAACACAACATTTCGTGGCCTACCCAGAGCAACTCATTCACTAAGGCATCTAAACCAATTTAAAGGATTAAATCAAATCAACACGGCTCCACTGCTATGTCAAGACTAATGTAGTGTTTGTTAGGAAATAAATGCAAGACCTCTTCCAGTTACAAGTTGAGACAGGGAACACTACCATCTGGGGGGTGTGTGTGTGCTCTCCCCAACTCCTCTCCATGGGAAATAAGCGTGAGAGAAGCTGCGTTTTCCCCAGCTTTGTCCTTTGCACATTCCTTGTCCTAACTTGTCATTTTTAAACACCTAAGAAGAAAAAAGAGGTTTTGGCTAGACAGGCTAGCACTGTGAGCATGTACAGGCTGGCTGGGACCCTCTGGTGTTGCAGAAGCTGCGCTCTGACCTCTCTTCCTCTGCTTCTGAACGACACTTTTAATCAGGGAGATTTTGTGTTTACTTGGACTAGATACTACTGTCAATACCTTCAGGTAGCTTGTGAATGTGGCGAACTCATTTCTCTCGGGTCTTTGCAGACCAGCGATGTTATCTGATCATTTTCTCCCTCACTTCCCTAAGTGCTCAGCTGACGAGATCCAGCAGGCTGTTTTTCCCTGAGACAGGCTATTCCCCACTTCAGGTTATGGCACAGTAACCCACAGTAATATTCCCATGCACAGCACGCTATTTGATTTACACGCAGTGTGCACAAATAGGCCGTAGGGCTGCACTCCCAGTTCTGTACACAAAGCAAATCTTTAAGCACTGGAATAAACACCACCGCACTCAATTTCAATAGTGCATCAGGAAAGAAGATACTAATGGAAAGAACGTGGCAAGTACAAAGGGCATAAAAACAAGCAGTTCAAAATCACCAGCTTAAACAAACGACATAGATGTCTTCAAACTGAAGTCTCAGAACTACTTTTTGTTTGTTTGCTTGCTTTTTGCTATTATTTTTCTCAGGTCTCTCTCTTGCCCAGCTAAGAAAGACAGACAAAAAGTGGTGGTCAGAGGTAGTTACTGACTGCAATCCAACATCGTCAGTAACAGCACAGCTTCTAATGCCAGAACTCAAATCTTTCCTGGAAGCAACTCCTTTTTCTCCATGTCTTTGTCTTGTTCTTTACAAAATAAAAATGCAGTAATGTATGGCTGACATGTAACTGCTTTATAGGAGTGCTAATTAATGTAGTTTGAAGTTTTAAATATCCAAATACAGCTTATGCAAGGAAAAATAATCAGTGCTGCCAGTGTAATTAATTATGTTGCAGTTCCATTTTCCCTTTCTTTTGTTTACTACGATGTGTTCTGTTTGCCAAGGTAAAATGGCATGATTTAGTAATACCTAGTGAATAAAAGACGGCAATCAAAATTAACTTGTACCCTGTATTTCTGTTAGGAGAAAAGCAAAAGTTGTCATCACAAAGGAGTAAAAACAGGTTGTGCTGTCTTGCTAAATTCTATTTTTTTTCCTTTCTAAACTTCCTCTTTTCTTCCTTTGACAACCAGTAACAGATTGATGTATTATTATGTCTGTGAAGTATGTGAAAGAGACGGACTTTGTTTGCAAAACTTGTCACTATGTGCTCATAACTCAGAATTTTTAGTTTTGTTTGTCTGGATTTGGGGAGGATGGAGAGAATGGGTTAGACACAGTCTGTATTTGAAAAATCTATCAAATGAGAGCTGAAATATCTAGAGGAATGACCTACCAAGGGTAGAAATGTATTTTTTTAAAGAAAAAAAAAAGTTTGGAAAATTTTCAAATATTAGAGACCTTATAAAAACAGTCATTAGCAAAGAATAGGTTTGAATTATGATCAGTGTTATGTATATATAGCATGGAAGTCACTCCACTTCCCTGTGTTATATTCTTTTTTCTAACCTAATTATTTTTGAAATATGAGGTCCATGGGAAATTTCAGATAATTGGAAATGGGGAAAATAGATAATTATGGTTTCCAAGAGAAGAAAACTGATTTTGCCAATCTCTGTACAATATATATGACAAAAATATCACATTATACAGCATAAATATTAACAATCAAAGCAGCTATTTAAAATTTTGGCAAGAATAAATCTCTGTATGGGGAGAAGAAAAAGATGCCTTTATAAACAACAGATTACATGGGACAAGCAGACTGCATTATGGGCTTCTTTTATAGGAGTACAAAAATAAAGTATAAGAGGACTATAAGGTTCACCTTTATATAAAACACATTTTACATTGAGGCTGATTCATACAGATTTAGAGAAATAATTGGTGAAGAGGTGAGCATAAAGTGCAATTTGCCTGATAGGTTTGAAACAATACGTATATATGGCAATGAACCATTAGAGTACCCACCTACTGCACTACTGTTGTTTTTTAAAATATCCTAATTGATACCAAGCAACACAGGATTAAATGGCTAGATCTGCAGAACGATAAGCATTAAGGGAGAAAATAACATTAGAGTAATTTTGGAAAAACTGCAAGCAGTTTTATTCTCTCTGGGTTAATCTGGCACACAGACATTTGCTGACAGAAAGAAACTTTGAAAGCACTAACGCTAAAAGTGACCTTTCAGCAAATTGACCGGGTATCATAGTTTTACCACAAGGTTTTTATATATGCTACTGGAAGCCAGAAACATTGGTGAAACATTTGTATTTTCCACTTCAACAATTAGAAAATAATTTCCTATACAAAGAGGTAAAGAGGCATACATAGCATGTTTCAACATGTCAATGGAAAAAAGAAAATATACTTAGAGACACAAATGTTAACTGAGATAAAAGAGCAAAACTAAATACTAAGAAATGAAATTGGAAAAGACTCAAAAAAGCACTAGAATAGCATTTTACAGTGACCTGCAAATGGGTCAGTCACTAGCCCCCTGTGGAGTTCAGTACAGACTTTTGAGAGAGGATCAGGGCTATGAAATCCAACGGATTATAATACCCTTGCATAAGTAGTGGTCATTCGGGATATTTTAATTTAGACTGAATAAAAGTAAAATAATTTTCTCAGATAAAGATACTCTTTGGGATGGATGATAGATAAATGAATTGAAAGGATTTAATTATTTTTTTCTTTCCTAAATTTTACATTTTTGCATTAGGTCTGCCACCCTTAATCTTTCTAGACATCTGAATTTCATTTTCTAGAGAGAAGAAATAATGAATATATGTGCATCTTAATCCTAGAATATTTATTCATATACTCCATGTAATTAAGTAGGGGCTTCCTCATCTCAGACAACGTGGCAATAGAATAACAAATAGAATATAAATTATAGTTCAGCTCTTGGGATTAGTGGATTCAGCTATGCAAATGAAAAATGAATTCACAACATCTGCTAAAGATTTGCATTACAATACTTTTGCATCATCTTACTTAAAGCTTACATTCTCACTCCATTGTGATAAAGCGCTGTAAAAATATATTTATTTACAAAATTAGCAAAAATGACATGTTAACTCAGAAATATGCTAGCATCATAGATTCTTAGAATGGTTGGGGATGGAAGGCACCTTAAAGATCATCGTGTTCCAACGCCCCCGCCATGGGCAGGGACACCTCCCACTACAGCAGGTTGCTCAAAGTTTCATCCAGCCTGGCCTTGAACACTTCAAGGAATGGAGCATCCAAAACTTCTCTGGGGAACCTGTTCCAATGCCTCAACACTCTTGCACTAAATAATTTCTTCCTAATATCTAATCTAAATCTCCCCTCTTCTAGTTTAAAACCGTTATCCCTTGTCCTACCACTACATCCCCTGATAAAAAGAGTCCCTCCCTATCTCTCCTGTAGGCCCTCTTCAGGTACTGGAAGGCTGCTATAAGGACTCCCCAGAGCCTTCTCTTCTCCGGGCTGAACAACCCCAACTCTCTCAGCCTGTCTTCACAGCAGAGGTGCTCCAGCCCTCTGATCATCTTTGTGGCCCTCCTCTGGACTCACTCCAACAAGTCCATGTCCCTCTTATGTTGGGAGCTCCAGATCTGGACACAGTCCTCCAGGTGGGGTCTCATGAGAGCAAGAATAGAGGGTCAAAATCAGCTCCCTCGTCCAGCTGGCCATGCTTCTTTTGACGCAGCCTAGAGTAGAGTTGGCTTTCTGGGCTGCAGCATACATTGCCAGCTTATGCTGAGCTTCTCATCAACCATTATCAAGCAGACATTATATGCACACTTCCCTCTAACTATGTAAACCTTTACATTTACTTCTAGATAGATATGACTTCTCCACAGCTAACTTCCCCTTCGAGCTTAGGCACTCCACAAACAGGCACACAGTGCAGTAAAATGTTTCACCGTATCACTGTATGCAGAATATATGACTGCAGAACTAATGTAGCTATTTTTATCAATCTGCCAATTTGATTCTATATAACACAGAGGTGATATAGTATCGATGTGTAATGAAGCTAGTTTCCCTTCTCCACAGGCATAGCCACATGACGATAGGGTATCAAATTTAAAAGTCCTCCTGCAAAACTAAAAGGTCTGAAATCACAGAAAATCAAAAAATACTCTATTTTTTATTTTATTTTTTTTTGCAGAAACTAGAATAAAGGAATGCCAGGGTGTAACTGAACAGATGAGTAAATGTTTGTCCTTTCCTAACACAGAGTATAAATGTGCTCAGTGAGTCTAAGCCACATCTCACTGTCAAGGCTATAAGGAATTAGAAGATGATGTCTCACACACCCCTTTTTTAAAACTACACTACAAGATAAGAGTTTTGGTGATTTGGCACTTGGCCTCCAGGAAACTTGCTGCTGGGCCTCCCCCACAGGCCGAATTTGAGTAGGTCAATACAGAAAGTCACCCTTCAAGGGGCACAGGACAAGGGAATGACTTCTGGTCTATGGATCTGCAGACACAGAGGTGGGCATAATATTAAAGGGGTGTGAAATTAGCAGTAGGCATCAAAATGCTATTCAGAGAAGGACACACTTAGGCCCACATCTTGTCCCAGTGTTGGGAAGCCTGGAATCACATGCCTGAAATAACTGCAAACAGGCTGTGTAAAGTGAAGTGACTTATGACTTCTTCTGAAAAATACAGAAGGTTTTTTCAGAAACTTCATGTGATACTGAGTTGAAACAAAGTGGGCTTATACACTTTCCCATTTGGTCTCTTGGAAGGTTTGCTACTTACTTGGCTCATTGTTGGCCAAAAAAACACTTCCCAGATCATTTGGAAATATACTTAGATAGACATATATAGCAGAAGCAGAAAGCAAAATCAGAGTAAAATGGAAAATTTGATATTAAAGGTTAATAGGATTTAATCTAAATATTCCACCTAGATGATTCTTTATTTCTTCCTTGCTTTTGTTTTTTCTTTTCTGTACAATCATGACTCAGCCAAAGAGGAATGGAAATACACAATATCCTTCCCACAATGCTCCCCAATAGCTTAGTCAACATGTATTAGGTTTACGGGACAGGTTTGTAGGACCTTACAGGCAATATAACTTCTCTGGAAGATAATATCTATCTCTACTTTCTTCTGCTCCCTTGTGTTTCCTTTGTGCCCTCTGAACCCTGTGAATAGCATCAGTCTGGGTAACAGACTGGGCTCGGAATTGTATAATGGTTAGACAAACCATACACAAGCAACATTTTTCAAGATAGGTGAAGGCTGTTCCCGTGCAATAATATATCAATACTCAACCAGATTCTGATTTCTTTTACCATGGAATACAGCAGGAGTAATTCTGCTACAACTGATGATGTTAAATTAATGCTACATTGGTCTAAGAAAAAAGAAAAGTCAGATCCAGTGATTAAGATACATAAAAGGATTTTACATGCATGCTTGCACAGGATCTTGTGTTTGCTCTCAGATGTCACCAGTATTAACTGCTTAGTATTATGCAGTCTGACTAGGAAATCTAGCTTTAGGAAGTCTGATTCTAGATTCTTCTGATGAAGATTAAATGGTTGTAAAGACTTTCAAGATGTGGATAAGGAGAAAAAGGGTGACATGAATATCTGAGTAGAGTGGAAAGAATTCAACAGCTGCAGAATCACAAAAAGAAAAAACAGCAGGAGGGTCACAGTCGCCTTTGAGCATGAAGCAGCTGGACTGCATTTATACAAGTCCTATAAGCAGAAAAAAAAGGCAGTAAAGAGCAACTAATTATATTTTTCGAGGCACTGAAAGCACAGTTATATTTAATTAATCAATGAATACAAAGGAATTATTTTAAAACTGTACAGTAAAATGAATCCATCCATGTGACAATTTGTACATTAATTAGATAATTCAAAGTTCCTGCATAGTGCCATTAGCATGGCACTATGTTTTTTAAAATGTTTATTTAAAATGTTTATTTTAAAGATAGGCTGTTTATATTAATTTAAAAGATCTATTATTTTAACAGACATTTTCTTAAAAGGGTTTCAGTGTGTTAGGATTACTGAAGATATTAGTGGTTGATAATATTTTCTTTTAACAGGTTTATTTCTATGTCAGGCATTTAACTGGACTTCTTACTGCTATATATAAATCAGTGTCCATTATCTTTGTCATTATGTGATGTCAGCAAATTGTGAAGTACTCAATAATTATTTTTATTGAAACATCGAGGTTCAAACATTATTTAATGATATTATCTGCTTGTTATAGACACACACAACTCAGCTTGTGAGATTGGGGTCAAGAACTTTCAATATTCTAAGTTGTAAACAAATATAATGTTATTTATTTTTCCAATACAAGCATTTAGAAGGAATCCCGTACTGTGATAGGTATTTTGGTGCTCTGTGGAAACATTTTGCTGTGTTTAGAAACAGCACAAGCTTTTAAATTCACAGATGTAAAATATGCATAGATGTTATAAGGATATCATAGAATAACAGGGTTTTTTAGTGATTTAATAAATGTTTCATTAACACTGAAGGGTAAGAAAAGTCAAATGCTGGTGGAAATTGAATGTCAGGTCAGAGGTACCAAGGGTGGCACTTAATTCTGGAAATAAAATAAACATTTTAAAATTTCAAAGATCCTTACTTAAGTTAAAATAAAGAAAACCACTGGAACTGCTGAAACAGTTCTGCCAAAATTATGTTTTTGCACCCAAGAGATTTATCATTGCCTAAGAAAATGAGTGTAGCTAGGGGGAAAAAAGACAGTAGAAAAAAATAACAGAAAAATACCTCAAACACCCATAGTAGTGGAGAGAGAACAATATCTTAAGATTCTTTTTGAAACAGCCTAAAACCCAGGACATTCACTATTGCACAAAGCAATAAACTCCCTGTAAGAAACTCCACTAAGTTTTATACTAAATATAATATAAATAATGCTGGAAGATTATTCAGATTGCATACCAAACATTTTGAAATTAGGAACGGCCAGACACAAAACTGACCATGCCACCTCCTTGTATCTATCTTTTTTATTATCTAATTACATCTCCCTGCTCAAGGGACCTCTTTTCATGTCGATCCTGCAGAACTCTTAAGTACGTGACCGCCATGAATAATTCAACTGGCTTCAGTGGAATGACAGAAGAGTTTACACCATTTATAATCATCATAGCGAAAGAAGGTTACATTGTAAAACTTAGAAGATGCCCAGCAAACAACAATGAATTTTATTTTTGCCTTCTGAATAGAGAATAAAGCTAGATGTCTGATCTATCACTGAAAACTTCAGTCAAAAAAGAAACTTTAATTTCTCTTATACTCATTTGTGGACTGTCAGTAAGTCCCCGAAAAACCAGTAGCTCTATTGTTCTCAGAGTCCAACTCTGTGACATGTAGCATAAGGACTGATATTTTGCATGTACAATACTACTTAGTCTGTACGGAAGAGAACTGATGATACCATGGCATTACTTCAAAGGACGCTTCTGTTTCAACTCTAAAATGTTGTTCTCTGGTTTTTGTTGGAGACTGTTACAAACCATTTAATCTGTTAATTGCCATAGATTGCAGTTAGACTGAGACTGAAATACTTGCAAAAATGCGTAAGTGTAAAATCAGTCAGTTGAATCATATCCTAAAAATGACCATTTTTCTCTAAGTCTAGGCTTATGATTTGAGCTACCATAGGCATCTAAAGTTATCTAGGATATTTCTCATCTTTTGAGTATTAAAGAGGATCTAAGGAGGAATATGGAGAAAATAAGCCAAACAGGTACAAAGAAACACCTAATGGGGGTATTAGTCTATTTGTAACATATAGAGCTCATAGAGCTATTTCATTTGTTCATAATATGAATAAGCCAGATACTATCCCTATACTACCTCTTTGTACAAATACATGTCAAATGGCCTATAGCTTCTCGATCAGTGCCAAATACCTGCTTACATCTATGTGACTCCCAGGTGACGTATACTAATACCAGTACATGTGGCTTTCCAGAGAGAATGTCAGTGTTCTGGTCATCCCTTAAAGTATAATAATCTCCAACATCAGCAAGTTTTCACAAAGGATTAGTAATTCAGAATAATTCTGTGACTGCTGTAAATTATTCCAAAGTGGGCCATGCTATCAGAACGGTTAGCAAAGGAAAAAACGAAACAAAACAAAAAATGACCTGGGGGAAGAAGAAGGAAGAGAGGACATTTGAAGTGATAGCGTTTGTCTTCCCCAGTAATGCCTGATGGGTGATTGAGCCCTGCTTTCCTGGAAATGGCTTAACACCTGCCTGATGATGGGAAGTAGAGAATTAATTCCTAATTTTTCTTCATTTGCATGTGCAGCTTTTTTTTCCCCTATAATACTGCCTTTATCTCAACCCACAAGTTTTTTGCCTATCTGATTTTCTCTTGCACCCCACTGGGGAGAAGTGAGTGAGTGGTTCTTTGGAACTGAACTGTCCACTGAGGTTAACCCAAAACACTTCTTTAGAGAATGTGATGATTACCAAAACTGCCAAAGACACGGTCATTTTTAAAATGACGGTTTTAAACTTTGAGGATGACCTTCATTCTTCACAGGAAATTAGCCATTACCATGTTTATGAATTTGGGTTTAAGGCACCTTCAAAACTGATGGCTTCAAAATATTTCATTTACTCACCTTCTCTTCCAATCTAAAAGGAAAACAAACAAAAATGATTACCCTCAATCAGAAATAGCACTTTCAGCTCTAGGTCTGAAGCAACAAACTACACAATGGTGATATTGCCATTTGGCATAAATTGATATCATTACATCTACTTTAATGGAATATTGCTTTTTAACACCAGTCAGATTATGCCTTGCTCTCATTGCAATGATTTAAGGTATCGTGGCACATACGAATGCACAGCTTCATGAGAAGACTGACGATATTATTGTATAGCAGACAATAAAGCTAAAAGGGCCAGTGTGATGACCTACCACTTTGCAATCCACTCAGTACATCATTCTCACTAATGTCCCACTTGCTCAGGAGACAGAAATGTTTTGATTCACTTAATTCACAAATGACATATTATAACTTCACTCACTTTCAAGAGGTTCAAAAGAGAGAGGAAAGACAGAGAGAAAAAACGATACAAAACAAAAAAAAACAAAACACCACCAAAAAGCTTCTGGACAAAGGGAGTTCAGACATGCACTGATGAGTCCCACACAAGACCCACAAACGACAACACATCTGTGCAATACAGATGTGCAGTACAGCTTACAATAGTTATTTAAAATGGCTTTATGCCAGTTGCAGAAGGACAGACATTATTTGACAAAGCAATGATATAACCATGAACGTAAACTTCTCTGCCTGAGAAAAAAACATGTTTCTCTTCAGAATGATCTCCAAGCAAAGTGAATTGTCTGGATAAGTTAGTAACTGTTAAGTGATTTTAAGCCACGTTTGACATGAAGTCCACTATCAGAGCATTTCAGTAGCAATGAATGCTGCCCTAAGTAGAACTGCAGATTCCAGGATCTGCAGTGGAACATAACTTCTAAGAAGAATTTAATCTAAGAATAACTTCATACTGAAATCCGAGGAAAACCTGCAATTAAAATACGCTTCAAACAGACTTTTTTACCCTCACTGCTATGATTATCGTAAGAATCCATTAACATTGTGTTCCATATCATCCTTCCTAATATTTCCTATTAAAATGGATGTTTTGCCATCTCTTTAAGTTATTTTAAAATGAAAAAAAATATCATCAGAATGTTAACTCTTTTTAACATTCTATTTTCAACACATTAAAATCCTAGAGATTCTTTATTTTAATTGGCTCCACACAGTTTACATGTTGTAATTTAGCTATTTTAACTTATTCTGTTCATAGAGGAGAACAAAATTAGCCAATGAAATGAAGAAAGAGGGAGAAGAAGGAGAAGAAGAGGGGAAGAAGGGGAAGAAAAAAAGGAAGAAGAAGGGGGTGGCATAACACTGTATCTTCAAGTCTGCACGTGCCACTGTCTTACCAGTTAGCACAAACAGCTACTTAGAATCTAAACTGCATGTCTGCACATGCATAGGTAAAACTAAAGACTAGATAGATACAACTGAAGCCATTTTTAAAGACAATCGGAAATGGTAAATTATAACATTCTACTGACTTATCTCTTCTTGCAAAAACACTGTAAGAGATGTCACTTCGTACAGCCTTCATATTGTCCTTCACAGTATGTATTTTTTTTCTGCTCTTTCTCAAGCAGCAAGAGAAAGCAGGATGGGAGCTCCATGACGGAAAATACGAGACTGAGTTGAAACTCTTAAACCCAGAAAAGACAGTCTAGGAACTTGAGAGAGAGTACTGAAATTCCAAGAAACACTCAAAAAGTGCAGAAATAAAGAGAAGGAACAGCGCACTACCAGACAATTATTTGGGCTTTCTGAACATGTTTTTTTTCTCATAGAAATCCTGCACTTCTCATCAGCTAAGTGAACAACTCAATTTGCTTATAGTTCATGGAATCCATTCCGGTTATACTGAGGTGCAGCAGCCCTGAAGGTTTGCTGAAATCAGCAGGGAAAGCTAACACAGATGTCTTATTTCAAGACTTGCACAACTGGACCTTCGAGTCTCCATCGCTAAGCAGTGTCCCAGACACAAGCTACATGTGTGACATGTGAACTACATGTGAAGGCAGTAGTTCATAAATTGTTCCTCGATCAAGGAAACTAAAATGCAGGCAGAGCAAAGCACTGGGTACTGTTCAGCAACTTGCTGAACAACAATAAAAAAAAGAAAGGGAGAGGAAAAATTTATTTTCATTTCTAATCCAATTTACAAAACACTAACAGTAGAGGAGTGAAAACACTAACAGTAGAGGAGTGTTTCTAGAGGAGGATGGTACCAAAATAAAATTGTTCAGAATGAGTGAAACAGAGCATCTTACTGCCTCATTTTTACCTGAACATGCCTGAAGAGCTGTATTGTTGTACTTCACCGAGGAAGAATATAAGCTCACCTCATTACTCTACATGGGTCCTTGATCACTATCATTATTTTTAAAATTTATATTCCAAATGGCTTTTAACGACAGGACCAGAGGAAATGGTATGAAGCTGCAGCAGGGGAGGTTTAGATTAGATATTAGGAAGAATTACTTTACTGAAAGAGTGGTCAGGCACTGGAACAGCCTGCCCAGGGAGGTGGTGGAGTTGACATCCCTGGAGGTATTTAAGAAACGTGTAGACGTGGCTCTTCAGGGCATGCTCTAGTGGCCAAGATTATTGGTTTGTGGTGGGGTGTTGTGCGTGGGGTTGTGGGTGTGGGGTTTAGTTGGTGGGTGGCTTTTTTGTTTGTTTGTTTTTGTGTGGGGTTTTTTTGTTGTGTTTTTGGTTGGTTTTTTTGTTTTTTCATGTGGTTGGACTCGATGATCTCAAAGGTCCCTTCCAACCACTAAGATTCTGTGATTCTGTGATACACGTCTTCCTTGAGCATCAAGTGAGGTGAATGACACAAAAGTCAGCCAGGATCCATTTTGTTAATTGATGCAAAAAGATTAGGTTCTAGATATTAAGGTTGTACAACCAGACCCTGTCTATGCTCCAGAGAATTTCTGAGCCCTGGTGTTCTACACTGGTAACAGAGCGCACACTGATACTTACTTTCTTGCCATTGCACTGAATACCAAAACCAAAACAAATTACTGTGTTCCCACTAAAGAACTTTTTTTATATTTTGGGTGGAATTATCCTCATTCTAAATAAGGTATCAAATTGCCAAGTACTGGAAGGAAACAGCCATCTACAGGCAGTTCCTACTTCTGTGGTTATTTTACTATTTTCTTTCTTCCGGGAAAAGGATATTTGAGGAAACTTTACCTGTGTGCACAATTTGGGCTGCAAATTGGAAACTAAACTCTTCATAACGTTGTTTGTGCTACTGCTTTGACTGAGAAGTAAAGCTAGAATTTCAAAATCTATCCCACTGAGAACAATTCTGAAGATATTAGTGCAAAATAAATGGGTAAATTTTTCCAGAGTCTAAAATACATGTTACTCAGGGCTTTCTGTTTAAAATATAAGGTAAAAACTGGTTTGTCTCTCTCTACTCAAAGAGCTTTAGAAATTGAGCCAACACTGCAGGCAAACTCAGCAGAAACACTTCAGCTGGAGTTGGCAAATCCACTGAAATCACATATTTCATAATTATATTGGTGCTGCCTCTTTTTACAGCATTTAATAGCATCTGACCTTATTAATTCCCATTTTTATTATATATTCATTGACAGTAACTGTCACAGCTTCCACTTGAGAACTAGAATTTCCACAAGATTTCTGTCTGATCAACGAACTTTGGTGATTGAGGGGTTCATCTACCAGCTGTCAACTTTTACTTTAATAATACAGAAGCAGAACCAGTAAATCCAAAAAGGACAGCAATAGAAATAATGATTAAGCTTTGTAGCCCAGGAAGAAGTGCTCTTGCAAAATATGACCTTTCCTTAGCTACTGTCTTTCTTTAGTCATTCTAAGAGTTCAAATGCGACTCATAAATATATGCTAGAGACCAGTCACATTAATCCCTAATTAGATATTAATATAAATTTATTCAAATTTGTCCAATTAAGAAAGCAATGGTACTGTCAGTACTACTGATACAATATCCAGGTTTTCCCATATTCTATCCCTTCACCACAAAGGCTCCTAATTGAAACGTTCTGTCTTTTTATTGGCCAGCAAAAACCAAGGCTTTAATTTTTTCTTGTAATTCTGACCAAATTACTTCTACGATAAGGAAGACTAAAGTAAATGCACGGAAACTGCAGGGAAGAGTGGAGCAAGGTATTAATTCACTCTCTTTTGGGAATTCAAATTGGGATCTGAGCCACAATTTCTCTTTTATTTTGAACAGTGCTGTCAGACCTACCATTAATATCCTTTACTTCTCAAGCCAGGTAAACCAGGGAGAAGCACATGGAACATTCAGCTCTAGAAAAACAAGATTGACTTGCATCGCTACTAAAAAAACACATTGCAGATAGGCTAAGCCAAGCTGTGGGCCACACTGCTATATTCACTGAAACTCAGCCCATCAGAGAGACTCCAAGACACAAACTGAAGGTGAAAATCTTACACTTATGGCACCCATTTGGGGAAATGTTTTGCTACTTCTAAGGCTTGTCATTCTTGGATGGATAGTTTACAGGGTCACACTTATCAACTACAGCAGGATATCTTGTGTTTTACATCTGCATTTTTTCCCCTTTGGGGCCACATGGTCAAATTGCTATTTAGCACAACTCAGATGGGGAGAAAACTCTTCTTCAAAAGAGAAAACCTGTGTGAAAATCAAGAGTCCTTACTAGAATTTAGTATTTACAATCAAAGACACAGCAGAGTATGACAGAATCAAACAAAAATTGCTTATATTTCTCTTTCTTACAAAACGTTCAAGAAAAAATGAAGGCGTAGGCAAATTTCATTATTGTCAGGTGCATCCAACATTGAGTTAAAAGGTGGAAACTATCTGTTTATTCTTTCCCCCTCTGTGTTTTTCTGTTTTCAGCTCTCTAGGTCTTTCTCCTCATAGCAACGGGGAGTAATTCCTTTGCCCCGTGGGGCAAGCTTTAGGTGGGGCTGAACCTTTTTAGCCCCCTAAGAGCACCTCAGTAAAAACATTCACTTGTTTACAGCTTCCTACATTGTATAAAGAACAATTCCTTCATCTTTTCTTTGTGTTTTGTTTCCCGATTCTGCCTCCCCACCTCAATATAATCAGTATAATAATAAGCAAATACACACTAGAAATAGCAGTTTGGTACCAAAGGTGATAAAAAGTTGAGATATGAGAAAGACCATCAACTTCAGGTAATCTGAAAAAAATCATTCCTCATTCCAATCAATGAACAGCAGGACAAGACCAGAGTTAGGCTGAATAGCTAACAAAGCAAATCCAGTTTACAACAACATCGCCAAAAGTAATTACCTGGTTTCCAAAAGCACGCTGTGCAGTCACTGAGGCAATATAAAGATGTAGTACAAGTGACAGTTATTTAGAAGGCTTCTGAAAAGGTAGCCCATAATCTCTGAATTCAATAATTCTTTACTCTTTCTTACTGGTAGACTATTGTCTAAAAATATACAGCATTAAGAATTGAAGGTATGTTTGAATTGCAATCTAATACTATAATTTCTGCTTAAAAATTTTGTACTTTTCAGTTAGTAAAAGAACAGATAGCCCCACGCCTGTACTATTTGAAATGAACAGAATTATCCAATACTCAGAATCTGAATATGAAGGTTAACTGGTCATGTTGAGTAAAATGAAGAATTCACATGTTCTGTTGTTCAAAGTAAAATAAGCTTTGGCCCGTGTGACAGAAATGGCTCCTGTAAAAAGCCTTACAGCGTTCATGGCTTCTTTCAGTACCACCAGATCAAGAGCTCTGTGTTCCTATTTGTACACAAAACTAAAAACCTGTAATGTCAAGACATGTATGCAGAGTGATTATTGCTAACTTCTGAGTAGGTTCAATATATATTCACAGGGAATATTATAAATGGTCTTCATCTTCAGTGACGTAATGATAGCCCCACCACTGTTAGGCAAAGAACCTATAATTTATTGTGGAGGAAAAAGGGATAAAGATGGACAGTAGCAAAATTAGAACACTTTAAAATAATAACATCAATAGCTGGCATGACATTGTTGCATTTTGTTGCTAATCTTGTTTTACACCATTATTGCATATAAATATTTATTGGGAGACACCAGATGTCCTCTAGATTTTTAAGTAAAAAATTGTCTCTGGGACATACTTGAGGGAGTGGAGGAAAAAGACTGAAATTATACTTGAATCTTCAAACACTCTTTTAGTGATATTTAAAAAAAAAAATCTCAAAAAGAAAAGACAACATGCCAGACTCCTGCGTATTCTCTTGGAGTGGAACACACGTGGAATCATTCTCTGGCACTGAAGCCAACTGAATAAAATGACCTTTGCACGTATGGTTAATCTCTTTTATCCTCAAAAGAGAGCAGCTACCTCCATGCTGCCCACCAGGAATGGTCCCAGACTTGTGCTAAGCCCCAACCTGCAATTTGGGAACTGCAGTGAGATAAACTAGGTGGCTAGGACTAAATTCTTTCCAGGAAACATTGTAAGGATTTCACACTAGAAAGGATTGTGGGTTTGTGCTCATGTAATAGTCCCCCAAAATGTTCAATTCAATAATATAGAAATGGACATACAGAGAAGAGATTGCCCCTACCAGCACCCTGCTTTTCCAAATCTCCCATTACCTGCATCTTCTCCTCTACCAGCTTGAACTTCTGGATTCATGCTGCAGGATGAATATTGTGGTAGGACACAATAGGTAGGACACAGCTTACTTTTGAAACATGCAGGATTATAAACTGCTTTTCTGCTGCACTTTATGAATATTTACAGAGTTGCCAGAGAGAATATGATCCTGTCTAAGCAATAATTTAAAATCCACAGCTTTTTCCAAGAAGGCAACTGAAAGTTTAGATGTCTGCAAGCAGCTGATATTCATGGGCTGTTTTGCAGAAGTAAAATAATATATCAGCCAGATTATGACTGCTTGATATATCAGTCAAGGAGCAGAACATTCAGAAAGGAGGAATGTGTGTTGAGCTTTGCTGAAGCTTTTGAGAATGTAAGTGAGCCAAAACCCCCAAAACTGACCTGGGGAAAGGGAAAGAGAGTTTGCCTTCAGCCAGATGCAGCAACGCGTATCTTTTTGTCTTTTTACATTAATTCAAAATTTCTAACATCAATAATAAAAATGGTGGTGTGGCATGAGCAATAATAACTTATCACCATGCAGAACCAAATCCTAGCATACAAAATACAGATCTTGGGCCCATGACACCTACACTGATAAATGAAAAGCTATACTATTTCTCCTTCTGTTTTTTTAATTACCTGGAGACAGTGTGAAATATTTTGTATTTTATAAATCATGTAAATAGCATAAATTATAAAAATATAACTATTTTGGGAATTTGTATCTCTTACATTGAATATGTTTTGCTGATGATCTTTATAAATGCAATTTCCACAGAGTTCATGATTTTGTCAATTAAAAAATAACAAGCCTACATCCCTTCCTGGCAGACAAGATTTTTCCTCTGAGAAAAGCCTGAAAGACTCATCAGCAAAACAACACTGCAAACACTACCAGAACATGACAGAAGGCTTTGTAGTGTAGGTAACAAAAAGTTTTTATGAAACTTAAAAGAGTTTACCTTGACAAGAAGTCTGTGAAAGAGAGACGTATTGGATATCCATGTCTTATGACTTTGACCATGTCTAGGACACCAATATACTGCAGCTGAGCAGACACATAAAAATTGTCAAAAGTATCCGGCAACTTGGAGTTATTAGGCTTTATACAATGAACAGAATGTGGTGTGCAGTTCTGCAGCTTCCCAATAATATCTGTGAGCGATTTCTGTGGGAAAAAAAATCAGTTAGCCATCATTATTGTACAGCAAAGACAATTGCTCAACATGTATGTTCTTCCTAACTTTTTAACATCATTTTCTCAAAAGGCTTGACCTAGACATGCAAGTGGCTTTCTCAAATGTATGATAATTCTTTCTTCCATTGCAAATTGTAGAGACTAATCCTGCCTTTAAAATGTCTTTAAAATGTCTTTTTTGGTTTGGGTTTTCACCCCCCTCCTCACTCCACCCCCCTCATCCCCTCCCTCCACCCCCAAAGTAAATTTCTGTCCAGAAGATTTTTACTAACCCTGAGCTGTATTGCCACAGTGGTTGGGCCGCCTCGTTCCAGTCTCTGAAGAAATGAAGATGTTCCTTTCTTTTTCAACAGCTGGTGGGAAGGAGGGAGGGGGGAAGGCATACACACAATACCTTTATCTCAAGATGGACAGTAAATCTCCATTTTTATTATTACACAGTTTACTAACAGAGGCAAATGTTCATACCAATAAGTATGTCATAGACAATGATTTCAGTTTCAGAAAGAATTCAGAAAGTGTATAAATATCCTCAAGTATTTGCAGAGCCATGACTGGCAAGAAAGTTTAGATTTCAAAAGCAGCCATATACCATTTGAATAATAAGATACCTTTTCCAAATAAATGGGCAAAGCAATATGATCTGGAACTCTATTTCAGAAGCAGGACTTGTACAGTTAGTATCCCATACAGTCTGCCTATAAGCAGCATAATTCTGTAATTCTCTGAAAAGGTCCCTTATGTCTTTGACAGATGCTTAAGTGAGTAAATGTAAACACACATCATTAAAAAACTCTTGAAGATATAATACTAATATTAGTATTTAAAAACCCTTCTCTTATCTTCTTGCATATGTGAATGCAGTTAACCTTTTTTCTTTTATTTTTTTTAAGCCATTTGCATCCATTGTAATATAAATTAACAATAACTTTGTAACTCATTAGAACCAATTTTATCCCGGACATCAGTGTCAGAAGTGGGGAACAAATTCATTTTCTACTGTTCTACTTCCTATCATTGAGACTAAAATGGCAATAATAATTGTAAAAGTGGTCCCATAACTTAGAGGGGTTTGTTAAACTTTCTACAGGAAAGCTGGCAAAATTATTGCATTCCCGGATTTGACCAAGCTCTTAGAATCAAACCTCTGTATCAATGACAGCCTTTTCACCTCTGATTTTTCCATTTCCTTTTTCCAGTCCACTTACTGCACAAAACTCTCTTTCTATCAAGTCAGCATATTCTGGCTTACTCCTGTCTTCTTCCTGTTGCATCAAAAAAGTGTGCAATTCCTCAAGTAGGCCCACTCAAGCCAAACTCCATTAAAAATATTGCAGTTTAAGCAATTCTCTACTTGCTATGCTAAACTTTGGAGTTCCTTTTTTTATTTCAAAATACACTTAGTAGGATGTAACAAGATTTTAAAGGCAAATTCATCCCCAACTTCCCAACAGAAAAGTAAAAGAGATCTGCTTACTCCAGGTCATCTTATAACAAAAGCAACTAGCATGCCAACGACACCACTGGTTAAACTCTAAAAAATGATTGAGGCATATAACTAAAATAGAGTTTTCTCCACTTGGTAGATAATACACTCACCCCTTCCTCCCAACAGATTACGTCACTAGTTCAAGACCGTTTCCTGAGCTAGTGGAAGAGCCAGAAACAATACTTTGGATGTTAAAGATCCTGCCTGCTGTCCTGTGTTGCATACGTCTTCCCATGAGAAAGAAGTGTTTGGTTCAGAATGAGGGAGGGATAAGAAAGGAAACAAGGCAAAGAAAAATGAAAATAATCTAATTAAAACTCTCCAAACTTGGACAACTTCAGCTATGGGCGAAGGAACAAGACTACATCATTGAAGCTGTACTTCTGTTTTACCCTCTAATATACAACTTTATGTTGGAAAATCTTGTGCCTCTAATCTATGGGAAAAAAATAGACATATAACTTGGTAATCTCTGTTAAGAAGTTAAAAACTCCTCATAAAAGAGTCTCTCTTTATCTGCAGAATATTTTTAAACTTTAAGCAGAAGACATACCAAAAGCTTTGCAATAGGTGAGTTCAACTCACAGACTAACAGACTATGAAGCTAAGTGGTCATAAATAGAAATAATGTAAAGTCAGTGGAAAGAAAACCCTTTTATTAGTGATGTGCTTTCGTGTGAATTGCCAATTACAATAACAACAAAACAACACAACCAACATTATTCCAGCCCATGACAGTGGACTTTCAAGACTATACTGGAAAAGGAAAGAAATTATTTGGGACAGCATAGTTATAGATGTAGGCTTGATCCACAAAATAATTTAAGCACTTACTTGCTTCCAGTTCCCGCGTCCTGTTCCAAAATAACAAATGTCTCTTTTTTGCCACTGGAACTCTTTAGATAACTAAAGCTTTGCTTCCGTCCTGCAGGGCAGCACAGCACCTTGCTCAAGTTAGGCCAACTTAGTATCTACAAACCAAGTGGTGCTCTGTTTCACCTGCACATTTCTTCTCAAAGCCTACCTTTGAGAAGCCAAGCCATCCTTGTCTCTGTGGACAGATGAAGGATGAAGTTCTTCCCACCTTCCACCTAATACTTAAAAGTTTAGAGTATTCTCACTGAATCTGGAATTTCTGACTTAATTTATCATGCTTCCCAAAGGGATTTGAGTATGTCTTCTGTCTCTCAAGAGAGTAATTGCAGGTTAAAAGCTATTCTGGACTGGTCAAAAAACTCATAGGTTCAGAGATCCCAGCTGTGTAGCGTTTCCCACTGGCTTGATTAGACTTCTAACTTAGACGTGCTTTTCATACTTCCTTCCATGTATGGGACAAGGATCTCTTTCACAGCCTTAGGAAGCTTCCTTTAGGAAGCTGTTACTATAGTGGAAAGGCACCGAAAGGCACCTAAAGACACCTTGTGATGCCTCAGCTGTTTGCTAAATATAGCCTTAAACCAGCACCACTCACATGAACTTCAGTTTTTTCCATTGAGTGTACTGACAAGAACATAGAGGGGGAACTATTGCTACTATCAGCAAGGGGGCTATAAGGAAAGACCCATTGCTATTTTATGGATGTACTTGCATAAAGCCTTCTACAACGACACATGAGAGCAGGCTCCTTAATCCCATGACAGAATCAATTTTATGCAGCTGTAAGCCAAAAATAGAGTCGTAAGATACAAGAAGCCTGGTGAGGCAGCTGATGTATTGTGAGAAATGCTTGCTTCTTTTCTAGAGGAAGCAGGAATTCCAAAGCTCTGTCAAGTATGAACTCACCAAATTATTTTATTTCTCCTCAAAAGAGAGAAGTTCCATGAGATATGAACAATTAATTTTCTCATAGCCTCCCAAGCTTCCTCCTGCTATTTTGGTTTTGGTGTTCGGGGTTTTTTAACTTTTTTGGCTGACAGCTAGCAAAACCAGACAAGTTCAGAAATGGAGAGAGTTTGATTTGATTTCAAATTGACTGACACAATTTACATGCAAGTAACCATTTAAAATAACAATGTTTGCCAAAATATACAGGGTTGATCTTCATACAAAACCACACAAACTGCCTTTTGCAAATGAGACATCTTCCCAGGCTAACACATAAAGACTCCGTGGTTTTATTTTTGTGCTTCCTGTGTTTTAATTTACTTATTCGTTCATCACAAAGTCACCCAACAAACAAAGAAGTGTTCCAATAGAGCCAAAAATCAGTAAGACTGCATCTACTGCTAAGTCCTAGAACCACAAAATCATGGAGTGATGAAGGCTCGAAGGGACCTCATCGTCTTGCCCAACCATCTGCTCAGAGAGTCCAAAAAACAGATTTTTGAACCATCATTATTATTGTTTATAAATTATAACCTGTTAGTTCTCACTATTGCTCTAGTGTTGGTATTAAGTACTAAATTACTTTAATAGATTAACAACTACAGAGAATGCAGCAGAGAGCAAGGAGCTTTCAGAAATGGCAAAGTAACTGAGAAAAATCTTCAAGGAGCAAAGAGCAGAAAGAGTCCTTAATTGTTACCTTGCTGAGCTCAATATATTTCTTTGCTTCTCCACTTGCACAAGCTACAGATGGCTTTTTACTCAACAAAGCTGATTTACACCCTTTGATTTTAAGGGAATGATATGGAGGAACAAGTGATCCAGTTTGTGTCAGCTTGGACTGGAACAATTGATTGATGACTACATTTTCACTGGCTGGGGAAAAAAAAAAAAGAAGAAATTAACGCACGAAGAAAAAATACAAGTTAGAAAATTATATATGGTATTTGGAAGTAAAAAGACATATTGCAGGAGTTAGAATTAAATAAGCAAAATTAAAACAAGCAGACAAAACATTAAGCTATTATGTTAGTTATCAAAGATTATTCAATATCTAAGGATGTTAGCTATTGGAAAGACTACTTTTAAATGTATGTAGGTCCTGTTTTAAACAAAACAGGGCAAAACCCAAAACCGTTCTGACTGTGTTGTCTAAACTTATTTACTTATGTGATAATCACCTCTGAATTTTCTTCCATTACAGACTACCAATTTAGCCATTTATTAAAGTAATATGAGATGCATTCTGCATAACATTCGCCTAACATGTAGTATTCAGAAATGACCAAGGCACTTGACAGAAATAAATTATAGAAACTCACCACACCAAAGAAAAAGTACTATATAAAACACAACACGGGAAAAGATGAATGAAAAAAAAAAAGAAAAGGTGAAGGACAGAGCTGTAGCAAGCTGTATTTGCATTTCTTTACATTTCATCTCAACAACTTATAAACATTTACTGAGAAAAGACAATTCCATATGTTTGATGCAGTGGTGATAATTAGTAGAAAACAAATACACTTCCAAGAAGTGTTTTTAAAACCAAAAATCTGAGTTTTAAGACAGATAGGAAACTTTATATTTTAATTATTCTTTATGAGATTATGGTCATGGGCTTTTTAAGATGAACATGGTAATTACATGCTGCTTGTACTGCCACAGCACCAATAACATTAAAAATCTGTTGTGTGATAATCTCCTGTACCATCATGAATTTTTAATTTTTTTTTTTTTTTAAGAATGAGAAACTGGCATGATCACAACCTTCATGTGAATAAAACAAACAAGAACCCCAGAAAGATGAATGGGATAAGCAACATAAATAATGTAATTAAGTTTAGTATAGCAGGTAAAAATCCTCAATTTGTGTTTTATTAGCTGTCTAAAGGTATTTCACTTGTTGCTTAAACACAATAGATTTGTTTCCCTTTTTCTGTGGAAATTACTATTCCTTACTTAACAGGAACAATAAAATTATGAGGGAGACAGTGAAGCAGATACTTGAAACAATTTCAGCATGATCAGCAGACATAATAAACCTCCATATTTTAAAAATATGGATAAGTGTAATAAGTAGCATTAGGAACAGCAGTAGAATTATGTCCTTCAAATTAAAACAGATAAAACCTATATCAATAGTCTTTCCTGATTCATTTGGTGGACAGATGTGTTCCACTTAAAGTATACCTCTACATGACATGAAAGCTATCCCTACAAGAAATCTGTCACTGAAAATCAATGGGCTTTAAGCCTAAGTCACCCAAAAAAAGAAGGAACTTACATGCTTGTAAATATTCTGCCTTTAGAATTTTTCCATTAATTAAAAGTGTTATTATTATGACTTCTTAATTATATATACACTCACTCTCAGTATATCATTTTATATCCCATCCAATCCAATCCTCTGATTCTTCCCTTTTAACAGTTCCATCTCTGATTACACAAAATAGCAATCAAAGTGCAAAAGTAGACTATGCAAGAGAATCCAAGAACACTCTCTCTTGTAGAACATACTGGAAGTTGCCATAACTTCTTATACTCTCTGGCAGATTATCATGCAAATTCCCAGTAGTGAGAACTGGAATGTCTCTACAACTATAATCAATACAATTATATTCAAGATCAATTCTTCCTTTTCTTTCTTCATCCTTAAAGTACACTGTTTGCCTTCAAAATGCAGCAATTATTTTACTAGGGAGTTTAGCTAATTCCAAGGTAAAATTGCAGAAAAAACACATTGTAACAGCTGGCTGATTTGGAAGACAAATGTGACCTCCAAAAGACCCCTATTTCTATGGAAAGAAATATAAATATAGAATATATTAAGTGAAAGGCTCTGCAGTGGTTGGAGAAAAGACAAATAACATCTGAGGATGCACTGAGATTTCCCCGAGGAAAATGTTTTGCTTTTCTTCACAGAAAGGACAAATAATACAAGTGTTTAATAATCTAATTATGAATCATTAATTAATAAACTGGAATGCATTATTATCAGACGTAATTATACAATATGCACATGGAAAGGTATATAATTCTGTATTCCAATGGAAATTTGTATCTATTCACTTAAAAACATTAGAACGCCCACAAGTTCCTGCTTTAGAAAGGTATTCAAGTGGTGAAGTGCATCCCACTGCAGTCTTGCTGATTTGGGGAGCCTTATTTCCTCTACCTATTTTGTGAGACTCATTTTTGTTTTAATTCATACTCAATGATTTCTTCAATACTTACCTACCACACTATGCTTTCTTGTTCTTTACAACAGATCACATGATTAAGATGCTTTATGCTCATGAATTCTATAGGCTTTCTAAATTAGAACAAATTTCAAACAATATGTACATACTTCAAAAAGATGAGGGTGACTTTTTTTTTCTGGAAATAATATATATATAAAAATTTCTTTTAAAACTAAAATTAAAATTAAAGTCATAATACCTTGATTTCTAACAACAACAGCAACCACAAAACCATTTACTTACTTTTCATTACAAATATGAGATTTTGTGAAAGGGAATCTTTGTTTTTTTCTATCACACCAGCAATTTCATAAGTAACCTATAACAAAATATTTTGACATCATTAGTAATGACCGAAACATCTTTTAAAATTCTTACAGCAGTAGAAATGAAACTATGTTTTTTTTCTAGTCAACAATTAAAGGCTGGCCCTAGGTAGTCTTTTGTTCCTTTCTTAGTGCCAACAATACTAGAAGAAGATACATACTAGAAGAACAATACTAGTGCCAACAACCAGAACTCCTGTTCTTGTGTGTTTGTGTGTTGTGTGTTTCTGCAAGTATTCAGAAATTTCATCAGACTGATTCTAAAACATTTCCACAATGCAAGACTTTGAAACAAAACTGTAATACAGAGCAGAAGACAGTGACCTAAACAGCATTTTCCCTGTATAGGATGAATGATCTCACAGATCTCCTCCTTGTCAACAGGAATATGTCTACACTGACCATGACAAAACACTCATAGAGCAATCTGAGTCCTGGCTCACCCTCAAGAAAAGTTCCACCCATTTATATGTCTTTTGGAGGTAAATTCAGTCTGTAAGTTCCACACAAATACCATTTACCTTTCTAATAGCTACACACATAAGGATTTTGGAACCCTTTAGTTGCCTGATGTCTTAATTTCAAGAATAGACAATTGGATTGTCACCCCATCTGCCATCTAACTGCAGATAAACTCTAGCACATGTGGTGGGCACTCTGGGAAGTAAGCAAAATAAAATGCAATGCTCTGGGCCAGAGTTCAGAGGGTACTTCCAAACTGAAGAAATATGACCAAGTGGCTGTTTTAACAGTAAGTCAATCCCAGGAGAAACAGTATCAAAAAGCAGCACTAAGAACTAAAAAAGCAGTCACTGAGCCCAGGTGGGTTTTTTTCCACTTTTTATGGGGATGGAAAACAAACTACTAGTTAATTTACAGGCTTTAGATATAAACAGCTCTGCCTTATGCAGTAGTAGAACCCAAAGGGATTTTTTAAGTTAAAGAGGAAGTAGTATCTGTAGTACCAGGAGTATCTGTAGTACCTCCAGGGTTAGGCAGACATTTAATGGAAATTTCTTAGAATGCAGCATGGTTGGTTTACCTTGGTGTCATGTTTTTATCTACATCCTTTTCTAAGCTTTTTATCGGATCTCTATCCTAAGCCCTTAGATATTTGGGGAAATTTTATTCTTGTATATTTAATAAAGCTGTAAATATGTCATTAATATTAGTAATACTAATCAGTGAATTAATTTTGTTTTCCATTGGGTCATTTGACAATTAAGTAATGTTATCTTACTCACGAAAGAGATTATATGACTTGCATGTGTATAATCTAGTATAGCTAGTAATTGTCAAATGATGTAATTAGTATGGCATCTGACATAGAAAAGGTATAACAATAGAATTACTTTCTTTTCCATGACAGATGCAATGTTATATAATTTTCTAATTGCATCCACTAAGAACATACAACATAGTTAGCAAACTATTAGAATAACTTAAGTATACTATTAAAAGCTTTTAGTGTACTTAAAGTAAATGTTCTACCATACTGGTCCATAAAAGACAATTAACAGAACTTATTTGACAGATCTATAATGCCAGTTCCTAATTCAGTGTCTTAGGCTTTGACTAAATTAGAAGAAGAGAGTATTGGTGGGAAGAATAGGTAAGTATAGCAGTGGGAGATACTATATTATGATTAAGTGCTTAGATTGAAATAGCGAGAAGTTTCAGTACTGGTGCTGGTATAATACATCACCAACTTTCTAGAACTATACTTATAAGACATCTCTCAGATCACATAAAGCACATAAAAGTTAGCAGGATCACCCTTTAGGAAGAAATTGCTAACTCTCTATCAGTTTTCCCATAGACTTGGTAAATTAATTCACTGCCTAAAGACATGAAAACTGACTCAATGAAATGGCACTCTAGGGTTCCATATTCACTGCCAGTCCCACAAAAGAGAAAAAGAAAGAAGTGCTCTTCTAGCTGCCAATTTTGTTAATTTAATCCTGCCCTGATCAAAGATGCCAACCTACATAGCACTTTGCCTAAAGCATGTATATCTCCCTCAGTTTTGTTCCACTGAGTTTCTAAAGTAAACCTGGCTAAAACTTTGTGCTGACTGTCACTCAAGCAGGGTGGTTAGTGACTCTGAGGACACAAAAACCAAACAAATCTTATATGATTCAGACAGGAAATGTGCACTTGCTTAGATCACGGTGCTGGTATTATAAAATATACTCCTTATTCTCACTTCTATTTGTTGCACCTCTTTGCTCTGTGTTGCTTTACACAATAAACATAGTCCTGGATATTTAGCGAAAAACATTGAGGAATACATCTACTCTCCTTCCCACCAGTTCTCCTCTCATCTTCCAGGGTTCTGCCCATTAGGAAGCTCTTGACCTGTGGGCTGTATCTCATCTTTGTGTTTTATATCTCTTGACTGACATTTCCTCCCTGAGTGTCTGTCATTAATAATTAACATTTTCAGCATCTATAACACTCTGTGGCAAGGTGTTTCACTAGCTGTTAGCTATGAGGGAAAAAAAAAACCACCAAAAAAACCCAACCAATTTATTTATTTGTTCTGAACCTGCTTTCTGGTGATTTAAGTGGGCGTAGCCGGCTTTAGTATCACAAGAACTAGAAGATACAAATAAGAGGTAAAAAAACACCACCAGGAAAATAGGAGGCTCACACCCCAAATGCACACAGAGCTAATTTTGGGAACCACACGTTCCTCTTATATTCTTATATACTCTTGCCTCTTTGCTTCATAAATCATCCTCCTGTGACTCCACTGTGCATCTTCTCTCAGAAATTTTTATCCTGAATCCTGACCCCTCTTATAATGTCTGAATTTTGTAAGGGACTTTATCTAAGATTTTTAGATTTCCCTCGATACTTTATCAACATGGCCACCTTTACACATAATTTTCTTCAATTCCTTCAAATACTTTTTTTGTACATAGCTTTGATATCTTGTGATAGGCCAAAAGCACTCACAGTTAATGGCCGATACAGCAGAAAACCTGAAACGAGCTCGAAAAATGTCACCTGGAATATTGAGGTTGATTTGGCTTAGTTAAAAGGGAAAATTTTACTATTTTAATAACAAAATATAACTCAGAAACTCACAGTTCTGTATGTGTTGGTAAGTTTAGTTAATAGGAAAATAATCAGTTCACAAACTTAAAAGAGAAATTTTTGAGAACATGTCCAAGACAATTTCAAGGCAGAGTGGGTCACTTGTAGTTGTTAATTTTCTGCCAGTACTTAAATGTGAGTGCCATTTGAAAGTCTGAACGTGACATTTTTTTAAGTATCACCGGGCTTCTCACCCTCCCAACAAGTTCTGTTAACCAATGAGCAGAGTAAATAATTTTATGTAGTCTGTAAAGTCTTATTCTAAGACTATGATAGAAATAGAAGCATATTGAAACCATCAGATATTTAGAAACAAGATAGAAGGTTGAGGGGAAGTGTTTCATTATTTTCCCCTGGAAGTGGAAGTCTCACATCAAGTCTACTTAAAGAAAGAAAGAGAGAGAAAGGGAGAAAAAGCATGACTATCTTGTCTGCGTGAAAAAGAGAATCTTTGTCAAGTAACCTTTATAGGCTTTGGTATAGCTTAGACTAGACTGATTTGATTGTTATGTCTGGGGATTCAGCCTGGGGAAAAAATAGAGAAAATGAAAGCATCCTTATTGATTAATCCATCTCCTTTTGTCTTTTGATTTACAGGTTCAGTTTCAGAGTCTGCCTGGGATATATAAGGCATTTCAGAGAAGACTGCCTTGGTGAAGGTGAGCTGACAGCTGAGAGGTATTTTTGAAATGCGTAGAGCTGAGAAATGGAACAGACATTGATCTGCACTTAAAGGACATTATGTGCACTAGTTTATAGAGCAAAGAAGTTGGTCTATTGGTCTGATCGGTTTATTACAGTATATAAGTCAAAACAGTGGCAAGGCAAACAGTGGCAAAGGGCTTATCCGAAGCTAAAATTATGATGACATATTATTAAGATTATATGAACAATGGGCAAATAGCTCATTATCTCCAACACTGGTATGTTAAGTACCACTATTGGGTAAAGCTGTGTCTCTTGGCATTGTGCTAAGACAATATATTTCTGCTTTTCTTACAGATATGTTAATTCTT